>CAWUFW010014862.1:0-391915 GCA_963921515.1 Calotriton arnoldi
GGCGGAGTAGGACGTGCTTTCCTGTCCCTCCGGCGCCGCCCGAATATAGCATTGCTTATCGCCCTAACTGGTGCCCATCCGAGCCTGCCAAGAGACTCTGTTGTGCCGGCTAGCAATCCCGGCACCGACGGAGTGCCTATTTCCGCGCAGCTGTGGGGGTCGTGGTCTCCACCGGGCTCGTCGGCCCTGACCGTGCAACGGACTGCTGGGCCCATTGAGGCGGAGGTGCGGTGTCCGCCTTTGGCCCTGTGGCGTCCTGCCCGCCTGCGGGGGACTTTGGGGCTGCAGCCGCGATACCGCTTGGCCGATTGGCGCTGGGCCTTGGGAGGCTGTGCGACGGAGGAGTCCGAGCGGACTTAGGCCCCGAGGTGCAGCCGCCATATTGCCGCGCGCTGGGCCTGGTCCGCGCGGGGGAGCAAGGCCTGAAGACGCAGACAGTCTGGAGCAGTGAGGTGCGTCCCGAGCACTTGCCTGGTGAGGCGGTGACGGTCGAGCCCCCCACGAGGCGGGGGAGGGCTCCTGTACCGCGCAAGCAAGAACCGGTGGTGTGTCCGCCCGGCTGACAACGGGCGCGGAGAGGTGAGGAGTAGCGGAGCGGCCGGAGCGGGAACGGGAGCTCGGTCCGTGTGTCGGCGGACGGTGAGAGACCCTGCGAGCGGAGCAGTTGTGGGGCCTTAGTTCCGGCGCTGGCGCCTGGGGGATCGGCAGAGCCTCCCCCTTCTCGGCAGGCCCCGGGCGATCCCGCTCACAGAATACGGCGGTGCTGCAGGAGGGAGTTGCTTTGGGGGCTCCCCTACGCGGATGCAGCCCGCGTGAGTTGAAGCGGAGGAGGGCGGCCCCCCCTGTGCCGTGGAGTGGAGGTGAGCCTGGTGGCGGCAGCGAGAGTTGCGGGGCCTGTTGGGAGGCGGGGGGCCTTCCATCGGCCTGTGCGTCGGCAGGCAGGGCCGCTCCCTTCATCGCGGCGTTTCCTCTAGCTTGCCGGTGACTGGGGCGGCCCGGAGGCCTCCCCCCGGCTGCCTGCGTTGTTGGGAGGCCAGGATACTGCGGCGGCGGGGCGCGCCCCTCTCCTAGGATTGATGCAGCGTGGGCCTAGCAGTGTGACCGGGGCCTGGAGGTTCTACAGGGAGCGCGGGGCCTAGCTTCGGCCCGTGTGTCGGCGGGCTGTGTTTTCCCCTGACGGTCTGGGTCTTGCCTGCCTGGTGAGGGAGTGAGAGCTACGGGGGCCTGACTGAGTCTTACCCCCCCTGGGGGCTACAAGTGGAGTGTGGTTCAGAGCTGCAAGCACTAGAGGACCTTCCGGGCCTACGCCTGCCGGAGTGTGGTGGTGGGCGGAGCGTGGGGTACCTTTCCCCCCCACCCTTACTGAGTACTTGAGGGACAGGTGACCGGGCCCTTGGCTTAGGCCCCTTCTCCTGGCTGCGATACGGCTTCTGACTCTGGGATCTGTGGCACTTGGGGCTATCGGAGTGGAGGTGGTGATGCCCTAACCCCCCCCTCCTTATAGACAATCCGGTGGGACGAGCTGTGCAGCATTGCGTGGGATTGCAGCCGGGACTGGGGGGTACGTCCCGCAGAGAGTGAGCTGCGATTGCGTTACTGGAAGAGGTTCTTGCCCTTGCCCCTTTCCGTCAGTGCTGCGAGAGGGCCCTTGCCAGCGGCTAGATGTCATCCTCCAGGAACAGAAGGGATAAATCCCTGAAGGACTTACTTCAGAAGGCGACGGGGCAGGAGGCCGCGCAGCCGGGTGCCAAGTCCGCGCAACCAGACGACAACGATCTCCCGGCGACCAAAGCATTCATGCTAGACTTATTTTCCGCCATAAAGGAAGACATCTTGGAGCTCCGCTCTCAACTTTCCTCAGATCTGCGCGAAGCGCGGCGCGATGTCGATGCCATTGGCGAACGGGTGGCGACTCTGGAGGAACACGACTTGAGCACTGCGGAGGAGGTGCACCAACTTCAATAAGATGTCCTTCGCCTCACGGAACAGAATCTCGACCTACAGGCCCATGCCGAGGATCTGGAGAACCGATCTCGGCGGAACAATATTAGAATTCGGGCGGTCCCGTTGAAGGGTGAGGGGGATGATCTTCTTGACTACGTGGGCGAACTGTTCCGACAGATACTGGGCGAGGGGGAGGAGCGAGAGATCCAAATGGACCGAGTCCACCGTGTTGGCTTGCCGCGTAGTGCCAAGGCCCCACCGCCGGACATACTGGTGTGTGTCCACGACTTCCAGCTCAAGGAGAGGATTCTTCAGAAGGCTCGTGACCTTCAACCTGTGCAGTTTCGGGGCCATCAACCTGCACTTTTTCAAGATTTTGCAGCCTCCACTCTCGCCAAACGCAGAGACTTTAAACCCATCACTAATCACTTGCGTGAGAAAGGCATCCCCTATTCATGGGGTCATCCGTTCAGGCTCATCTTTAAACAAAATGGCAGGATACATCAGGTTCGCTCCCTGGACGCCGCCTTTGAGCTCTTGGGCCTGGAACGGCCTGCTCCTATATCCGAGAGCACCAGATCACCTGCTAGAAGGCGTAGACGGTCCAAAGAATGGCAGCGTGTGGGGAGGTCCCCTCCGCCGGTGAAACCCGACATGTCCGCAAGCCTGCTGGAAAGAGAAGCAGCTGTCACCTCCGTGGCATTGGTGACCGAAAACGCCGGGACCCCCTGAGGTACATACGACAGGCACTAGTGGGCTTATTATGCGGCGCCGGAGGCCGGCAGTTTTGGAAGAATTCGTATACTGTCATCTCAGTCCTGGTATGCTGGAGTGCCCTGTATCAGGAGCGAGCAGAGTTTCATGATGGCGCCATGGTCCCCTGACGGATGGATCCACACGACAGACTGTAGTCACTACTTGCGACTGTTGCATATTTCTTCTCTTTGTGTTTTTTTGTATTGGGGTCTGGGGGTTTGGGATTATTTTTGGGGCTCTGCATCAGTTCTTCAGAAGGCTGTGAGAGGTTTCAACCCACAAGCGATGCGCACTTATCCACTCAGCGCTAGCGGCAATAGGTGCCACATAGGCTCTTTTCCTCTCGGGTTGGGGTATGGGTAGGGACCTAAAGATTATGAGCCTGAACGTTCGGGGCTTGAATAACCCTGTTAAACGCTCAGCCGTTCTCTCCCTCTTGGAGAATGCGGAGGGAGACGTATGCCTGCTGCAGGAAACACACCTGCTTTCTAGGGATACTAAACGCATGAAAGACAAGCGTTTCCCTCTTCAACTCTGGTCCTCGGGCCCGGCCAAGAAACATGGGGTAGCGATCCTCTTTGGTGCTCGCGCTCACTGCAAAGTCCTTTCCCAGGTGGCTGACATTAAGGGGAGATTGCTGGCGGTCCGCATTCAGTGGGGGGAGACGCAGCTAACGGTGGGATCCCTTTATGCTCCGAACGACCGGCAAGAGCCCTTCCTGCGAGCAGCCCTTTCTGAGGTTTTAACGTCTCCTGATGCAGCGATCCTAGTGGGAGGGGACCTGAACATAGTGATGGACTCCGGAATGGATAGGTCTGAGCAACGGTCCTACCAAACAGGGGCTATATCAAAGGGGGGGAGGCAGTGGCTCCTTGAAGGTGGGTTGAATGATGTGTGGCGCGTCCAGCACCCCTTAGAACGCGATTACACCTTCTACTCTGCGGTGCATAAAACTTACGCGCGATTGTATCACTTCTTAGCCACATCCTCTCTCATGCCCTACCTGTCCGTCGCAGACATCGCTGCGCGCTCCCTTTCGGATCATGCCCTCATATCGGTGGTGCTCACCTCTCAGGGTTCGCGACCGCCACCGTCCGGCTGGCGTCTCCGTGACTCTCTACTCCACTCGGAGTCGGTGGTTGCACGAATGCGGGACACTATCACCCAATATCTTGCAGCCAACGACCAGGAAGGTATGGCCCTCGCGTCGGTGTGGGAGGCCCTGAAATTAGTAGCGCGGGGGGAGTTTATCGCGATTGCAGCGTCATATGCACGGTTACGCAAGAAAAAGCGCGCAGAGTTGGAGGGAGAGGTGGGTGCCCTGGAGGCGGTGCACAAGAGGACTGGGGCTCCAAGAGTCTGGAGAGAATTAGAGGCTAAGCGGCGCATGCTGAAACACCTTGACTTAGACAGAGCAGAGCATGCCCTTTTGCGCCTGCGACACAAATTCTACCTTAGCGGGGATAAAGGGGGGAGGATGCTGGCGCATAGGCTGCGAGCGCGAGCTCAACTCTCGGCCATATAATCCATTAGAGACCCTCAGGCAGTTGAGCATACCACTGACGCCCTCATTGTGGACTCCTTTTGGCAGTTCTATCGGGGTTTGTATACGAGGGAAGCAGCGGACTCGGAGGGAATAACGGATTACTTGGCATCCTGCAACATTACGCCTCTCTTTAAGACGTCGGCGAATGCCTTAGACGCCACGATTCGCATAGAGGAGGTCATATCTGCGATCGCTCGGCTGAAAGTGGCCAAATCCCCGGGGCCGGATGGCTTCTCTGCCATATTTTATAAAACCTACTGTGTGGAGCTGGCTCCTCTTTTAACCCGCCTCTTCAACTCCTTTCTCGATACAGGAGAGGTAACTCCTTCCATGTCTGAAGCGGCAATCACTGTTATCCTTAAGCCTGGAAAAGACCCTAAAGACTGTGGCTCGTATAGGCCGATCTCTCTTCTTAATATAGATGCAAAACTGTTTACGAGCATCCTAGCGGCGAGACTCAGCCCCTTGATGGATGGCATCATAGACCCGGATCAAGCGGGCTTTATCCCAACGCGTCAAGGGGGGGATAATACCAAACGGCTCCTCCAACTCATGGACCTGGTCCACCGCTCTCGGACTCCGGCTCTCTTTCTCTCTATTGATGCCGAGAAGGCCTTCGATCGGGTGGACTGGGGATACCTGTTTGCTGTTTTGAAGGCCTTTGGGATGGGTGACAACTTTGTGCGCTGGGTTCGGTGCCTTTACGCGGCCCCCAAGGCAGCGGTACGAGTAAATGGGAGCAGGTCGGCCCTTTTCCCCCATCACTAGAGGGACGCGGCAGGGATGTCCTTTATCCCCGTTGCTTTTTGCGCTCTATATGGAGCCTTTTGCCCAACGTGTACGGGCAAATATAGGCATTCAGGGGATTGCATTCGGGGCTGACACGCACAAAATCAGCCTCTACGCTGACGATGTTATCCCATCACTTACCCAGCCTCACTCCTCCTTGCGGTACCTTTCGACGGAGCTCATTGACTTCGGGAAGGTTGCAGGATTTAAGGTAAATTTTTCAAAATCACAAATTCTTAATATATCTGTTCCCGAGGCGGAGGTTCCGGATCTGCAGCAAGACTTCGCCTTTCACTAGGCTGACCCTGACATCCCATACCTGGGTATTCGATTGACCTCCTCTGTAGCTCATACGGTCTCCCTCAACTATAAACTGCTGGTGGATCAAACTACCAAAGCGCTTTCAGACTGGTCCCGCCTTAATCTGGCTTGGTACGGGAGGCTGGCTGCGGTGAAGATGACTATTCTCCCGCGCATCCTTTACCTTTTCCAAATGCTTCCTGTGAGTCCCCTACCGGCTACTCTCCGGAAGCTGCAGGGACTCCTCAATGCATTCTTGTGGAACAACAAACGGCCAAGACTTGCATTGCCCCTCGTCACCGCGCCAAAGACTGCGGGTGGGTTGAGCTTTCCCTTACTGACGGCCTACTATCAAGCCTCCTGTCTCCGGTATATTGTGGAGTGGAATAGGCCCCTGTCCAGCAAACACTGGAACTTTCTGGATCAGACAGTGGCGGGTTGTAATATCTGGCGCGAGCTGTGGCTGCCGCGCAACCACAGAGCGTGAGGCCTTTACTCTTCCCCGGTGACCTCCCCAACACTGAAAGCATGGGACCAATTAGCGCAGCGCAGGGGTTGGACTACTTTTCCTTCCCCCATGACTCCCATTGTCGACAATCCCGATTTTCCGCCGGGATGTGCATCCCCAATCTTCCAACGCTGGAGAGAGGAGGGCTGTAAGAGGGTGGGATCTCTCTTTGATCTAGATGGTCTGATTCCTTTTTCCCAATTGCGTGGGGAATACTTCCATCTGCCTGAGGCGGAGGCTTTTCAGTACTCGCAATTAATGCATTGGGTGACCCAACCTGCTAACTTCGCTTTAATGTCCCGCCCCTTGACGGCTTTTGAGAAATGGCTTGTTTGCAAAACGGACGACCGCAAGCTCATATCTGATTTGTACGCACTGATCTTGACGCACCCCAAGAAACAGCGCACGAAGGCGCAGGTTCGCTGGGAAACGGAGTTGGGGCGACCTCTTACTCGTAAAGAATGGGAACACGTTTTTATCGCGTCCACCACACTGCTTCCAACACTGCGGGTACTGAGTCTGCTTATAAAGTGGCCGCTTATTGGTATTATACTCCAGCGCGCATAAAGGCTTGGGATGCAACGAAGTCGGGCCTCTGCTGGCGGGGGTGTGGCCATACGGGTACACTAGTGCATTTGTTGTGGCATTGCCCGAAATTAGTGCGGTACTGGAAGGTAGTCCTTGATGAGCTAGACGATGCCTTTCAGATTACATTTCCTCGGGCACCTGAACACGCGCTACTGGGCCTCCCCCATCCTAAGTCTTTCCCTTTGCGCTCACTGAGGGTCCGACAGATAGCATTAGCTCTGCTAGCGGCGCGCCAGGTTCTATTAGCGCAATGGGGCTCCTCGGCCTCACCTGACCCAAGAGACTGGATCCAAAGGCTTTGGCACCTTCTGGCTATGGAGCGCCTTTCGTTGGGCATTGACGGTAAATCACTGAAGAAAATAGAAAACTAAAATATCTGCAAACTTAGATAATAAGTTCAATGTTAGCAAAAAATGGCTAAACTAAGTTTGGCTATTTCAATCACCAAGAATATACTAATTAGGCTGCTGCCAGTATATGTCATAAATGCATCAGTCACGGATCCAACGGTAGCCAATCATGTGCCAGTCATGGTATGCCCAATAACAGCTTCAAATGCCAGCCACATTACCAAGCCCAACGACAATTGGAAGAGTCCCTCAGGCACGCATTAGTAACAATATAGGCAGAATCATTGTGCACCTTTTCAGAGTCCCAGATAGAGCATAGCAACGGCAGCAGCAACACAAGCTTCCCTCCTCACATAAAACAGGGGCCTTAACAACACCTGGCCTTCTGAACAGGACCGTCTTGGCTTCAACCCACAAGTTCCTGCTATCGACCCATAGGGCTAGAAATAATAGCAGCAAAGTGCTTCAAACTCATATTTTCGGTAATTCTCAGATTACAATAAAGCATGTGAGCTTTTTTCCCATGTCGCCATTGCGAGTCTGCGTAGATGGAAGGCGAAAGGCTTGTCTTGCTCACATAGTTGTATAATAAGCAAAAATACATGATTATTCAGCTTGCATGGTCTTTTAAAAGGTACTTGGGTAGGACTGAAAAATAAACATATCAGTCCACCAGCATAAGCAACGTTGTTTGCAAAATTCCACAAAATAAAACTTGAGGCGAGCAACTTTAGACATAGATTCCAACAGCATTAAGAATGTAAATCTAAGCAACCAATCTGCAAGGATAGCTCAAATGTCTACCCGTTTTAAGTGTCAGACTCAACACTTCTCAATTTATCAATCGACTCTTTGCACATTAGACTATACTTTACTAACAGGAATGTCAATTCTGTTATGACACACAGTCAGAGCAGTTTGACATCTACTGACAATGTCCAACTCAATCCTTGCAAAAAATATTGCGGGATGAGGAAAATAAGTAAAGTAAGGATTACAATCCATGCCTCTCTGTTTATGCAGCACACCGACACCGACTTTCACCAAGAATGCTAATTCGGGAGGGGGGAGAGGTGGGGTGACCAGCCAGCCCAGCAAAGAGATTTTAAGTCTTATGTTATATTAAACTATTTATATGGTGCTCATTGTGCCACTGAGATGGCCTCAGAGCTCCAATCAGCTTTGGTTCCTTCTCAGCATGGTTTCAAGGATTTCATTAAAGATGGTATCATGGCTCAATCTGTGAGTTGTAATAAGTAGCAGGAAAGTTGTCTGATGTTTTGATGCACATAATTTGGTGTGACATACATTTGCAGGATGTGGCTGGTGGGCTACTCAAAATACTTACACAATAACTAGGTCATTTGATGTGTACATTGCCCAGAAGGTTTGTATGTGTGTGAATTAATTGGAAGTATTGGGTGGTGTTGCAGAATCCTGGCTCTCATTTGATAGCTTACCAGGACTTTGTTGGGTGAATTATGTGAGTTCTTTTAGATGTGTACTGCTGTTTGAGGGTGTGTGTTGTTGATATGGGAGAATTCTGTTTTGCGCAAACTGATACGTATTAAGTATTACATCCATGCAGTGTTGGATGTTAACGAATTGTTCTGTCAAATGTGTTGTGTTGATTGTTCTTATGTATTGTTATTTAATGGACAGTGCTTTTGGGAGCAGGTTACCACCCAGGTATGTGTTGCCTGCTTGTACAGAGTTCTGCCTAATGTTTTCTGTAGAAGGTTATGTAACTGTTGAGTTCTTTCGAAGCCACGTAATAGCATGTCTGAGCTGTGTTGGATGCATATGCTATGTTCTTTTCTTTGTTTTTAAAATATATCTTTATTCAATTTTCGTAGAGAAAAACAAACAGTATAACATAACTTCCCCAACTGTCCAGGACATGTGATCAAGCTATGTTCTATTCTTAGTGTATTGTTGGACTAGCCTGCCTAGCATCACAAGGAAAGATAATTACTTTATCAGCAACCAAATCTAAAGTAAATTGCAGTAATTTAAATTAAGTGTTTATTTCAAATGGGAGAGAAATGAAGTTCAACAATGCACACATCCAATAGCAGCAACCTGGCCAGGCTTAGAGCAATAGTACTAAACAATGTATGAGCAAAGCTATCTCCAATGCCCCCACCCACCCTTTTTATGGCCATAATACTCTTGAGGTAAGGAAGCAGGGCTTGTGGGGCCAGATTGCCTGTGATGGGTCTTCAAGACACTCTGTGGAAATGTGGCTGCTCCATCACTCCCCGTTTCACTCATTTCTGACTGGGTGTTGGTGAGCATCCAGGAAGGCTGGGTGTTGAAGAGCTGCTAAGAAGAGCCATACACATGGAGTGTGGAATCAGGTCTTGTTCTTTCCAAGACCCACCAGGGCAAGACAGGAGTTGTGAGTGGATGGTGTATGAGCACTGAACACCAAGCGCCATTCTCAGTATGTCCGTCCCACACAAAGCTCTGCATGGCACCTCAGTTTAACCGCCTGAAAATCCAATAATGGGACCTGCACAACGCCGTGCCACTGCATGCCAATCCTGACCCTCTTATGCCAGCACTAGGACTCACCTCTGTCTGTTCACTTCGGTCCTGTCCTATAACAATCCTGTTCCTCCCTGTAGATCCCCACACACCACAATCTACACTTGGAGTAACACATACCAGGCACAGTAATTCCATGAGTTATCCAATGAAAATAGAACCTGTGATGTTGACGTTACTCAATGACCTCAGCAGCATGTGCATTCACCCTCTGTGCAGCCTTACTAATACCAGTCTGTAGCCCAGGTGTTCAACTGTGTGCTGTTCACACACTCCGTGGGCCAAGTTTATCAAGGGCTTGCGTTGCCCACGTGACACAAGGTGACGCAAGGGCAATGCAAGCCCTTAAGTGAGATTTACTATACCGCGCAGAGCCACCTTGCATGGCTCTAAATGGCATAGAAAGTCTGGAGTAATGAATACAGCGCAAGTTGCTGCCTTGTGTTACTCTGCCCTGGAAAGGCGTTCCATGGGTGGAGCGTGGGTGTTGACACACATCCACCAATGGTTTTTGGCGCCTTCCCAGATTTACTAACTCTAGTAAACCTGGGAATGTGTCAAAGTGGTATGCCTCCAATATTGATACTGCCACCTCCAACTTTTCAAATTGGATTGATTTTGCAGTCACTCAGCTAGCTTCAAAAACAAATAAGAAAAAGCTACAGGAAAAATCCATCCGCCCCATGGTATTCTCCCGAACTAAGAAAAATTAAAATAAAATGTAGGGCACAAGAATGGAGATGGAGGGAAACTGGGCATGGTGTGCATCAGAGTGACACAGGACGGCACGGTGAGCGCCAGAGATGCACAGTATGTGCGAGTCTGTTCGGGCAGCTATGGTGTGTGCCAGGCAGACTGATCAGGCAGATATGGTGTGTGCCAGAATGACACCAGCAATACCAATGTGTTCCAGGCTGGCACAGGTAGGCACGAAGTTTGAAAAGGTCGACTGGTCACATTAAAAAAAAATGACGCCTTGAACAAGTGTTGGTCTGCAGTGAGAACGTGGTGCTTTCTGGTAATTGCGGTTTTTCACATCGTGGTCTTTCCTATTTTGCTCAGTTATAAAGAGAGTATTGCATTGCAATAACGCAATCTTCCTGGACCTATTTCATGATTTTTACCTCTCTTCAGATGAGCTCAGCTTTCAGCTGTTGGTCTGTCTTGAATGATGATTCACTCAGTTACCAAACAAAGCCTTCATGCAGAAGCAAGGTGCTACACTGATGTGCAAGTACCAGAATGAATTGGGGTCTCACTGAGGGCGAACACCTGAATATTAATAATGCTGATGCTGCCTTGTCCAAGTGCAGCCACACCTTCTAAATAGGCAGGCATGTTGGTGCTATACTGACATGTAACCAGGCCCTGTGCTACACTTAACAGACAAGCACACTTTATGGGAAGACACTGTGTGAAATTAACAGGGTCAGACTGGGACCAAAAATAGACCAGGACACCAAAATGAAAGTGACCCCATTAGCGAAGCAGATAGCTAAAAATGTGTGAATATCAAGGAAATCAACAGTAAAACTGGCCTACCTGGCTCTATTATTAGCCCACAACTGCTAAAAAACCAGCCCACACACTGATCTGTCAGACCAGTCCATTGGCCACTGCCTGATTGCCCTAAAGGTCAGTCCAGCCCTGCATATTAACACAGGCTTGTGCGGTGTATGTCAGATATAAACAAGCACAAATGGTCTCAAACTGAAACATCAACCACCAAGTGCGTCACTTGTACAGGCATGGAGTAGGAAATGGGGGCAGGCTGACGAAGAAAACAACTCGAGATGCTGACAAACGCCTACAAGGCCCTCCATGACCAAAGACCAGCCTACATCAACCACCGCCTGAACGTCCACCAACCCTCCAGACACCTGCGCCCCGCCTCCCTCGCACACACCCACCGGATCTCCTGAAGCCACAGTGGAGGACGATGCTTCTCCTACATCACCGCCAAGTCCTGGAACGACCTTCCCCTTCACCTCCGAACATTATCCTGTCTTCTGGAATTCAGAAAGGCACTCAAGACCCGGCCTTTCGACTGATCCCAGCAAGAATCCAGAACCCGGATACCCTTGCGGGTGATTAGACGAGCTTTACAAGTCCAAGCCGATTGCTTGATTGATTGAAACGTGAGCAAGACATGCAGAGTGGTGCCAGACTCACATGCCATAATGATATTGGAGAGACTGATGGGCACACACAAATTGAGACAGAGCGGCAAAAGCATGAACCATGTGGTCCCATCTGTGATCTGCAAAAACTTGCAGCCTAACATTGGTGAGTGCAGGCAGGCACTCTGCCTGCGGAATATTCAGTTGTGGTGCACGTGCAATAAAGAAAACCCCATCAGGATGCCCTTCCCCATGCAGAAAGTTGTAGGTAGCCTTTTAAGCAGGACTCAACAGCAGCCAAATGTTTTCTCACCATAGAATGCACATATGATCCATTGTTTGCCATTCAGACTATCTTGTGGTGTGCTTTGCGAGCAAAATATCTGTCTCTCGCATCCTTTGCTGTGCTGAAAATCCGAAGAATAATCCTCCTCGCCTTCCATATTACAGGTCCCAGCACAGGGTACCACAATTTTGGTACAAATTCACAAGCCATGCGATAACTGACTAATCTATCTGGGAACGCCAGGCTTATGTTAAGCTCTCAGAAGGCTCCCTTTTTCATAGTTAGCATTTTAGACCCAAAGCGTACTCCCCTACAGATGCATGCACTGTTCCAATGCAGACTCGCTGCAAATCTGGTTCCCATTTAAAACTGGCACACTTTGGGAGCTGTAGATGGGAAGCACGTGTCATTTGCATAATTTTCCTCACTCTGCATCTGATGACGTACAAATGGAGCAAGCGCAAACATTGTACCCGTCAATCCCCTAGACCATCAGTAACTAATAGGAAGCTGCTGAAGGCCTGTGTGACAGGTAACAGAGTTGAAGATTCCACCCTCCTTACGGTCCTTATTCCTTCAAGAGCCTCTCTAACTTGCTACTGAAGAGGGCAGGGAAGGCGTGTTAACCACAGAAATAAACACAGCTCTTGGAGAGCCCGTTTGTTAGGTCGAGCCTAGCGCAGCGTGCATGCGCTGCTCTAGGAAATCGGCCTCTTGGAATCACTTCAGCTTTTTCTGGAAGCTCGTGCGTGTGGTGCTCACATGCTACTGGCCTTTGCGTCTGGCTTTCAAAAATGAAAGCACGCAATTGGCCAAAGGCGGGTGCATGTCCCACCTTTTCGGAAAATGTTTACTCCCACAGCCTTTTGCTGTCGGGAGCGAGCAGCGGCGCGCAGGCTGCCATCTGTTCTGGATCGTGTTACCAATTAGCGCGGTCGCTTTCACTTTCGCGGCCGCGCTTGTTTTTCCTCTTGTAGCTTTCTATTTCTTAGTGGCAATCAATCACCATACAAAGCCAAACCTATTAGCTTTGTCAATGACAGTTACTTTTGCATTTCCAGGGTATGTTGATCTAGCGTTACTCCTCCTTGATATTGCATAGCCGGGAGGCACACCAGCGTGCGCTTAGAGTCCTGCCTCCATGGCGCTTCTGAAACAGAGAGGAGCAGTTTTCACGTCTTACTCGTGAAATTAATGAGACGCTAAATTGCTTATGGCAGAAAGACCGGCTGAATGCGGTTCCTGTTTTCGTTAGAGCGCCCGATGGCAATCAATCACCATACAAAGCCAAACCTATTAGCTTTGTCAATGACAGTTACTTTTGCATTTCCAGGGTATGTTGATCTAGCGTTACTCCTCCTTGATACTGCATAGCCGGGAGGCACACCAGCGTGCGCTTAGAGTCCCGCCTTGATGGCGCCTCTGACACAGAGAGGAGCAGTTTTCACGTCTTACTCGTGAAATTGATGAGGCGCTAAATTGCTTTTGGCAGAAAGACCGGCTGAATGCGGGTCCTGTTTTCGTTCGAGCGCTCGATAGCTGTGTGACAGCTTTCTCAATTGTTTTTGTTGCTGCTGCATGAAGTTACAATACGCAGTCACTTAAATAATTGAAAATGACTTTAATCCGGCTCATTTGGACAATTTAGAGCAAACAGTATTAGTCTTATCAAGCCGTGATTAGAAGGAAATTGCTTTGAACGTTCCCTACAACTCCTGCATGTTGTGGGCCCAGCGAACTCTATCAGTTATGTTAACAGCCCGGGAACACACGGACTCGGGCGCCATTTTCAGCACTCGCCAGCAATTTTTAACATCCGCATTCATAGCCGCAGTTGTTAAAGCAGGCACGGGGGGACAGAGGATTGTACGAGACTGATCATTTAATTTCCTCTCACTCTTTCTAAAGTGACCGGAAAATCAATGGGAATTGCTTTATAAACATGCAGTTATGGCGTCCCATGTTGTGGGGAAGTGTGGCTGAATGGCAGCTGTCTCTTGGCACCAAGGCCGTCTGTAGCATGTAGTCCGGGCCCCCCCACGAACAGCAGTTATAACGTCCCGCGCTGCGGGAAGTGTGGCTTAATTTAAGCTGCCTTCTGGCACCAAGGTAGTCTGGTAGGTGTAGTCCGGGCCCCCACGAACAGCAGTTATGGTGTCCGCAGTAGATATGGCACTGCATTTGTAATGGATGCAACCTGCCAAGACATGACGAGAACACTGACAAGTTTGGAGAAGAGCTGCTTTCAACAGCAGCAAGTGGCCCACCTTTGATTGATCGAGAGTGTAAATTGAATTTGGTCTCTTGGACATTTCACTAGTATTTTCTAAATATGGTCTGTGTACAGTTCCCACTCCTCATGGAGAAAATCATTAGATTTTAGAGTGTAAGTATGCCAGACTGATGTGGCTTAACGGCTACAGCGGCCGACTTTGAAGCTGAAAAACCCGGTTCGAGTCTGGCGGAATGCTCAAGCATCCTGTGATTCTGGGCAAATCACTACTCACGAATGTGTCCGTCTGTAATTCAACTGGTGTTCATGTAAAGCGCTCTGATACCTTCGGGTCAAGTTAGAGCTATATAAAACTGCAACGAAACAGAACAATTCATGTTGTTACTTCTTGCCGCTCTCATCTGCAATGTCTACTGTACACACCAGAACACAAAGATAATCTCCATCCTGATTTATTGCCAATTTTAATCTTTTTAACCCACTCAAACATTTCATCGAAACAAAATACCCACTTAATGAGATGTAATCAGGTTCCCAGCCAGAGTGCACCTCTGAGACACACAACATTAAAAATAGTGGATGATGCCCTTCGGATCCTGGACCAAGGTTTTGCATGCCGTAAGCTCCACGAAACCCTGGCACAGCATACCTTCACTCAGCCCCCCCCCCGTAGCATTCGGTAAACATTGTGCAATTTATTAAAAATGCTGCCAAGGTCCGTCGGCGTGTGTGAACACTAGTTTTTATTTCTGGCACTGCTCACACGTTTATGTACCCGTTCTATTTGTTTTGTCAATTTGCTAGTTAAAGCAGACTGATAAAGTTTAGTTTAATAGTAACCGGAAGTTGCTATGGCAAAAGATGGCGCATGCCAGTAGCAGACTGCTCCTGCCTCTTATGCCTCTTGTTTACTTCCCGCTCTGCTCACAGCTGCTGCCTGACCATCAGCGACATCGTGGGCAAGACACTAAGTTCTCTACCAGGGCTGCTGGTGCAGGATGCCGGGGCCAGTAAGCTGGTGGGAACCTACAGGCTGGGAGCCTTGATCCGCAGCTTCACTGCTCTCAGCTCGAGGCAGGTGAGGAGAGGAACGATTAGTGTCCTGATCTTTTGGGTAGGAGCATATTGCATTGTTGGTCTTGTAGTTTGGCATTTAGCTTTGCAAGTAAGGGATTTAACCTCAGCTTTTTAAAGGACACTACTACTGGCTATTATAAATGTGTTTGTGCTGCTTTGGCCATTGGCGCCCAGTCTGTTCTGGGATAAATATAGCGATCGGACTTATAGTAGCCCAACCCATCAACATACTCGTTTTTAAAAAAAATACATTTAAACACAAATGAATTCGCAATACGTTGATTGGCCTTAATTACATTTTTGATGGAAATTAATGTTGTTATAAGCAGGGATGAGGCAGTATGTGAATGAAGATATGCTATTAATGGTGATAGTAGTATACTCGTCAAAAGTTTTCACCTTACATATACATTTGTCCCGCACTAGAACAGATTAGGGCGATTTCTGAATTTTGATTGCATTGACAAAATTTTTTGAAAACAAGAGTCTACCTTTGAAGGGCATATACACCACATTTCTAAAACAAGGATTGGCTAAGCTTGATCTTGTTTTTTTTGGCCTTTCCGTACCCACATTGACCTTTGATGTCCTGTGAATCGTTTTTATCAGTGTTTTGAACTGGCCGGCCCCCAGGATCAGTTCTGTGTCTCTGTGCGGACATGTTCCATTAGTCGGAGCAGTTTATTGCAGCATTCGTCCAGGCATTACATCGTAGTGCCTTTACAACGCAATCAGTACCACGACTGCGACGTTACCACAAGTTCCATTACAACGCAAGTCATTACAACGACTTGCTTTAGGAAATGCGGTGTTGGACTCGTGTTGGATTTTATGTCCAACACCTTTCCTACTGATACACCGACTGGAGTCGGAATAGTAATTTAAACTATTCTAAAGTCCAGCGCTTCCCTAAAGCAAGTCGTTGTAATGACTTGCATTGTAATGAAACTCGTGGTAACCACAAAGTCGTGGTACTGACTGCGTTGTTAAGCCATGCATATTTTTGGCATGTGTGGTAACAGATGCTATTCGTTCAGGGAAGCAAGAGACCCAGGATAATATGCTGCATGCCTAAACACTTAGAAGGTCCAAAAGGTGAGACCTATTGGCTATGCCAATGCTTGTTTTTTTATTTGTAGTGAAAGTTTGAAATCCATTCAGCCGTGTGCCTGGGGTTGCAAAGGGCAAACCCGTACCAGTGATCCACAAATGACAGCCATGCTTTTTGTAGCCTCTTTTGCCAAACTACGTGCAGAGACAATGGAGGGTGGGTGGGAGAGGCTATAGCAATCATACAGATAACAGAGGGCGGTCGGGAGGGGCTGGAGCAAGCACACGGGCAACGGAGAGAGGTTGGGAGGAGCTAGAGCAAGCACATGGACAAAGTCGGGAGGTGGGAGGACCTGAGGCAAGCACAAGGAGGATGGGCAGGAGGGGATAGGACAAGCACACGGCTAATAGAGGGTGGGCAGGAGAGGCTACAGGAAGCACACAGACAATGGAGGGTGGGAGGGAATGGGGCAAGCACACTGACAACGGATGGTGGGCGGATAGGGGTTGGAGGAAGCACACGGACAAAAGAGGGTGGACAGGAGGTCCTGGAGAAAGCACACGGACAATGGAGGGTGGCAGGGGCTGGGAAGCACACAGACAATGAGGGGGGACAGGAGGGGCTGGCGAAAGCACATTGACAGTGAAAAGTTGGCGGGATGGGAATGAGGAGGAACATGTAGCGGGAAGAAGTACACAAATTTTCTCACAACAGACAGCGTGATACCTAAAAATGAGTACTTCTGCTGCTGATTGGGTATACAAATACATCATCACATAACCAATATATAATTATGGTTTATCTATGGGAGACCTTTATACGGACTGCCTTCATATTCCTCAGTTCCATAGTATTCTTTCCAGTTTGCCCCCACCTGGTCATGTTTCCTAGGACATCCACAGTCTCTATAAGTGTTTCCTTGTCTTCCACTTGGCCAAACTTGGTACACAATTGGCTCCCCACATTTGGCCTATGTCTCCCTTGGCAAAACCAATGTCAAGCCAATAAATAATAAGATATAGCAATCTGCTTGAAATTCCTCAAACATTTTCAGGAGTGCCCAACAAGCTGAGAGAACAATTCAAACATGTTTGATTTCAGTAAGGGTGCTGGCAACCTCAACCCACTATGTTTGCAATGACCCACACGCCACACTAAAAGCAAGAAATCTCCCTATTCCACCCTGCATTGTAGGTATGTTGGGGATATCTCCTGCTTCATTTTCAATAGGCGCTCTCTGGTGTAATAAATGTGATGTAAAAATGTAAACTGTATTAGTCTAAATCTAGCTGTGACGGCGATCTCCCGAGGAGCCATAAAGGTTTCTTGCCATTTGCTGCAATCCAGGGTCCCCAGATCCTCTTCACAATATGCCTCAACAACAAGAATCTGTTAAATGTATGCATTTTGAATTTTGGAAATCTTGGTAAGTAGTGGAGCAATGGTGATTTTAGATTCTAAAGACTAAATTCAGGAACATCTTAAGCGCTCAAGCAAGGATTAGCTGCATGACTAAGTTCTAGATAACAAAAGAATTGTGTTGTGAGCAAATCAAATTCCTCCTGTTGTTACTGATCACTTTTATAGTTGTGTCATTAAGAATATCCTCCCGAGTGGAAATTCCCATTAAATCTCAAACTGAGAAGCTTCAACGTCTAGTCACTTTGGGAATGTAGTGTCATAAATACTTTGAAAACTCCCATTTACAATTCCTATATTTTCATTATGTGCCTGCTTACAGATTTGTTTAGCTTTTTTAGCAGCAAGTGTGAAATTTTAGGTATGTGAAAGAATGTTAGTGCCATACATGCCTCCTATCTAGGCTGACATATTTTAATGTTTTTGTTATGGATGCTGTCATAACATCATGGCTCCTTACAGTATAAACTGATGTGTTTTTATTCTTTTTAATTATAGGAGCTTATAATCTACATGTGAATTGAGATAACACATTTATCACTATATTTGTTTAGTCTTGTGGATGTTTTAGTGTCTGCAAATCTGTTTTACTTTAGAAATATAAGATAAAATTGGCCACCAAACACTATAAAAACCCAGGTATCTGACCATAAGTTGGAGGGGCTTTGTACTAGGACTATCACCTTAGTGGTCACACCAGTTTGTAGTGACAACCAGCCTTGATCGGAGGTGTTTTATTTTTTCACATTGTTGGTTGAGGGGGGTGTAAGCCCTTCGAAAGCAACAGTCACAATCCTTGTGAGGGTTAATCACAAAAGTCACTAAATTAAGCTGCGCTTAGCTCCTCTGGTAGCTTGGCACAAAAGCAGTCAGGCTTAACCTAGAGGCAATTTATAAAGTATTTATGCAGCACTTAAACAGTAATTAAGAGAAAAACAACAAGAAAAATCCCACACCAATTAAAAAAATAGAGTAAATTTTAATAAATTATTTGACACCAAAATGACAAAAATCAGTGGAACCGGATTATGAATTTTTAAAGTTTAAAATGTACAGTATCGCCTAAAAGATCAAAAGGGCCAACAGTGGACATGTAGTTGCGCGAGACTAGGGAAAAGTCTAAAGTTATGGACGTCCGCGATGGAGTGCGGTTTGCAGACACGAAGTGGATGGGGCCCCGTCTCCGCTTACCTTCGGACTAGAAGAAAAATTACTGAGACGGTAAAGTTCAGCGGGGAGAGGAAGCCAGTAAAGTTAGAGGAGGAGGTCTCGTCATCAGGGAGCCATTGGACAAAGTCACGGTGAAGATTTTTATATTCGGACATATTCGCTTTTTTGGAAGTCAAAAATCTCCAGTGGGGTGAAGCTGCAGGCTGTAGCCGACGAAGGCTTCACGAGGCCGGATACCCCTTGTACGAGGAACCACTGAACAGGATTTGTTGGTGCAGAGAAGCACATACTGGGAGCTACTGCGAAGTCAGGCCGACCAGCGACGCACCTTGGGCGTATCGGCGAGCAGGCAGGTCCCGGTCTCCTCTCGGTTCTAAGGGCACTTTTTGGCTTTCCCAAGTTTTGGATTTGGAGCTATCTGGGCCCAATTAGCACCACTTCCAAGGGTCAAGACTTGAGGGACACCACCTGAAGGGTCAGGTCTCACTCGGGCTGGGTCCAGGTGCGGATTAAAGATGTTTGGAGCCTTTTCTGTCCCTCGGCTCTGATCAGGAGGCCAGCCAACCAGCCCTTGGAGTCACTCTGGAAGTCCTAGGTTCAAACAGGAAAGCAGGTCTCAAGCAGCAGGGCAGTGCTCTGATGGCACAAGGCAGGATTGAGCTGCAGGGTAGTCCTCTTGGTGCAGTATGGAAGTCCTCTGAAGTACACAGCAAGCCACAGGCAACAGGGCAGTCCGCTGCAGGTCGAGAAGTGAACTGAAGAGAGGGTCAGAGGGTCCTAATTTTATACCTGGTGCGAGCTTTGAAGTGCAAGAAACTTCTAGAGTTTTCCCTGCACAGATGGTGTTGGAATTTTCTTCCTCCCTGCCCTGGTCCCTGGATGTCTGTGGGCACAAAAGGCTAGTGTGAAGTTATGTCTGTGTAGGCTGAGGCAGCTGTTTGAAGTGCAAGTGGAGCTGTGCATAGCTCTGTCTCCTTATCCTGCCACAATAGCTCATCCTGCCAATTGTGTGGCTGTCTGGGAGGAATAAACAAAGACCAATTGCCAATTACACCTAGTCATGAGACCCAAGAACAGGCTCAAGGCACAAATGATTAGGATAAGAAAATTCCAACTTTCTAAAAGTGTCATTTTCAGAATTGTGACTTAAAATCCGAATTTACCATTAAAGGGGAGAGGATGTAGTCAGGGGAGAGGATGTAGCCTTATGGCTCGAGCGGTCGACCTCGAAGCTGGGGAACTGGGTTCAAGTCTCAGCAGGGATGCTCAACATCCTGTGATTCTGGGCACATCACGTATTCTCCACGCGCCTAACAAAAATGAAGGTTTCCATCTGTAACTAAACTGGTGATCATGTAAAGAGAACCGATACCTGATATCTTCGGGTCGAGTTAGCGCTATATAAAACTCAAAAACAAACAACAAAAAATAGGGGTTTAAATTACAACCCAGTAGACACCAAACATCACATTTCTACCTACTCCCAAATAATAGTTAGCACTAATTAAATGTAATAAGGTAATGCAATCCTAAGCGAGAGGTAGGCCTCACAGTAGTGAGAAAGAAAGGTGTTTGTTTTTCACTATCAGGACTTGTAAAACTGAAAAGTAACACCATAATACAATATAAATTCCCGGGGTCCTCTGTTTCTTTAGTTTGCCCAAGTTGGTCTCTCTCGTGCTCTAATTCTGATGAAGCACTGCTAGATAAACCTTGCCAATTTATTTTGCATGTGAGTTATTCCTTGTTTTATTGTGTTAGCTCAGCTTCTGCCAGCACCTTGGTCATTATTTTTGTGGATACACCATCCCGGGAAGGGAATCGTCACCCACTTCCATGCATCGCCTTTTATCATTTTGTACATTGTAAAGCTCCTCCACCAACCTACAGCTTGTTCAGCGGTTTCAAAAATCTGTACCTTGTTTTAGTAGAGGACCTTCATCTTTGCAGGGTATAGAATGATATATTTTAACCCCATGTTATAGAGTTCCTGTTTAACTTGGTCGAAATATTTCCTTTGTTTCTGTAGCAGTCTAGAGTAATCTGGAAAAACGAGGATCCACTGGCCATCAAAACAAACATTCCTTTCTCTCTTACTGTTTATAGAATGAGATCCCAGTCCCTGTAGTTTAGAAATCATGCAATCAGGGGGCAAGTGGGCATTCCTGGTAGTGATCTAACATTTAGAGAGCAGTGAGCCCTTTCAATGAAGAAGCATGGAGCAACGGAGTTTCAAGGCAGTAAAGTTTTGAGTCAAGTTTCGAGGAATATTTCTGGGCTGGGGCCCTATGATCCTTCTGAAAAACCTACAAATCCTAAACTGTTGTAGCGGGATTAACATCTTCTGCCCTCATTGCAAGTTCGTCCTGATGTCACCTTGAGATGTTGCAGAGTCGACTGAAGTTCCTTGACTCCAGTTCAGAGAGACAGCCCTCTGCTTCCGTTACTCTGTCTACCTCATTTTGGAAGTCTAGATTCTGGTGTGATATATCCAGTCCCACCTACCAAATTTTTGATTCCAGAGACTGTTTGGATGACTGATTAGCAAGGAGAATGACATTAGCTGAGAAAGAGGAATACGCCAGAGACTTGAGCAGGTGCTTTCACTATGTGAGTGAATAGTTTGATAAACATATGAGTCTTCCCTAGTTTAGGGGCTGGTCTTGGCTTATCCTGAGCCATGGGAAGGGTGTGATTGAATCTGTCCGTTTATAGTACAGTACAGATCCACTGCTATTATCCAATGAACTCTAGTCTGCAGCCAAGGGTGTATGCCACAGATCTTGCAGAGATGATTGGCTGGCAGTATTTCGTATCAGTGAGCACCCCACAATCAGGGAGCGACATGTGCAGTTGGGAACACCGGCTCTAGAAACGAAGAAAAAATGGGTCAGGCTGCTGCCGCGCCACAGGTTTCCTACACCTATCCCCCAGTTTTGGCCCGTTGTCGCACCAAGTGCAGCTCCATCAGCCCACCACGAGGGCAGAGGGGGGAACCAGGAGCTTAAGCAACAACCTTGCTCCTCTACCCATGCAAGCCCCCAGCTACCCTCACCTGGCTGCACAAGCTGTCCTACGGGCACTGCGCCCCTCTACCAAAGGCCATTGCACCCTATTCCGATCAAGTCGATCTGCTTCCAACTCAAAGGCTGTGGCCTGGGTGCAGTCCCAGGAGCTTATCTGCCATGTGAGGAGGTCTGGGCCGGTGCAGGCACCCCGGATAAAGAACCTCACTGGTCCGTCCTGTTTCTCAAGCCAAGGGCTCGCAGAGTCCCAGCCCGTCACCCACTTCCTGACAAGCGCCAGCCAACACTGCACCACATCACTGTACCGCTCCCAGCTGAGGCTTAGGCCCAGCTCAGAGTCCTTGCTGCTTTTGATACAGAATTTTCTCCAGCGTGGCAAGCTGCACTTCACCATGTCAGGCAGGCTGTCTAGGGCTTGGCTTTCTTGAAGAGCCCCACATAGGTGAACTGCGGGACAAGATGATGTGCCTGTGACAGCATTAGAAGAAGGTGCCCGCCATCTTCTGCTACTAACCACAACCCATGCTTCCCTGTGGAAGGACTTTTAGAAAAAAATGTCTTCAGAGTAGCAGACAACTCTGTTTGGAAGGTGGTCACCACATGGCTGAAAGACCCACAACACTGAAAATATCCCCCACCGACTCGTTCACCCTTTCTACTCTGCATTATTGTTCCACTGGCTGTTGCTGTGACATTTATAAACAGAGACCACTTAAAATAAGCAAAACACGAGAAATTGCCCCTCAACATCCTGGCAATCTAATTTAGTTTAATCACAAAAAAATCCCAGGCTTTTAAGCTATTGCTGGTTCACTCATGATAATAATATTTCTAGATTACTTTTATCCAAAGTGCTTTCCACAGAACGTTTTATATACCATTACAATTGCCCAATCCAAATTGTCAATCGTTTGATGAACCCCAGAGGGATGGACGGCAGAATCATAACCTGTCAGATTTCGAACCTACGACTCGTGGGCGCTGAGACGCCGAATCACTTGTTCTTTGTCACATTGTAAGAAAAGTGATCCCTGCACGCGTCTTTGCAGGCTACACGGAGTTTCCTGAAAGAGAACTCGGATCTGCTTTTGATTTATCGCAGCCCCCTGATCCAGCGACCAAGATTTCCAGATGTTGAGGGGCGGGGGTCGAGACAGGAATAGGAAGACTGCTGGGGGCAGTAAACCAGGCTGGAGGAAGTCTAGTAATTGGAGAAGCCAAAAGCACCATCATCCATCCCGGCCGGAGCAGAGCGCAGCGTCCCCGCTCTCAGCCCTACGCAAAGCCGGAGCAGAAAGGAATGCGCGCGAGCGCAGGAGGCAGACCGGAAGCTGCGTCCCCGGGAAGGCCTCAGATGAAACACCCGTGACATTGATTTTACAGCTGGGCCCCTCGGAGGGAGCGTCGGAAGGAGGGAGCAGAAAAGGTCACGGTGAACACGGCCTCAAGTGCCGGCTCTTTGCGGAGGCCCTCGGTGGACCACCTCTGTCTGGAGACAATACCGGAGCTCGAGTCGTCGCACCCTGTGTACAAAGCAAGAGAGTGACTCACGGGGCCTCGTCATGCTTTCATTGTGACTTAGGAGCTGAGGAAGGTTCTGAAAGAAACAGATGTCTGTTGGGCTGCTAATACGTTCAAAAACAGAAGTAGCTGATGAAAAGATTATTACAGCCAATGACTGTGTTAGGGTGGCCAACTTTCCATTATCACTTTGTATTACACTTTGTGCCCGCAGACACAACTCTGCTCGTGCCAAAACACGGAAGGAGCCTTCAGAAGACGTTCATTTGGGGTGGGGTGCAGTGTGAGTCACTGAGTGCAATTTGGAGGGTTCGTTGCATTTTTAAAGGTACAGATGTGATGTTGAGTTTACAAAGTAACCACCGACTGCTCCTAGACCCATAGTAAAAATGCCTTCCAGTATACTTCTGCCCAAGGGTGCAGCCGGGAAAAAGTACCCCCCTCCCCCACTCTGAACTGCATTTGGCATGGTCTTGAGTGAGTGAACATCCAAAATGCCTAACCACAAGCCTAGAATTCAAGGGTGTGGGCTTTGTAAAGCATAATTATCTAAACAAAATGTCTAAAAAATAAAATATTTTCCAGGCATTCCTGGAGGAGTACTAAAAAATCCAAGCATGGACATCATTGGTTGGTAGTTAAGGGTCGCAACTGTGACCTCTAGCTTGCTCCCTGCTCCTTTGCGACCCCTGGCCTCAGAAGAGGCAAATATTTTGCCCCCTCTGAGGCCAGGGGTGTGGTAAGTGGGTTGTTGTTATTGTTGGGGGTATACTGCTTTAAGGAATGAAGGTGAGATAAGGTTCCAAGGCTAATGTGTTGTATTCTCGAATGTTGTAACGTAGTCATTATACTGCTCGCTGCTACCTGCACCTGTCGTGGGTCCTCAGCTCGTAAATAAAGTTATTTACATGGAAATCTATTCTACCCATGCCTCCTGATTTCTAATCCGAAACCCATGCTACATTAATTGGCGACGATCTGGGATTTCGTTTGGACGGCTGATTTCGGACCCACCGACCAACTGCCTGTTTCCTACCGATCCTGATGCGGACCAACGGCCAGTTTCCTACCGATCCTGATGCTGTCTGAACTATTGAAAGTCCTGTGTCTCTGACACCCACGAGGGCTTCGTGAGTCAATTACTACCATTTTTTACCATTTCTCTGACTTTACCTGTCTGGCTCCCACCGTCAGTTTGCTGCACGTTCTGTTTTCATTCAAATTGGAGTCTCGTGCCATCCTGAATCTCGAGCCATCATTGTTCTGCTTTCCACCGTCAGCGTGCTTCACGCGCTCCGTATTTCCTTGTTGTTGTTCTTCACCACGCATCTACACACTCCACGTCATACGCAGAGCACGTTTTTTGACGTTTTGGCAGCCATTTTAGGAAGTTGGGATATCCCTGCTTCATTTCTTCAGGACAGACGATATTCACGATATTCATCCTCACCGATTTTCGTTTTTTTTCGTTTTTTTTTTTTTGGTTTTGAACTTCAGTTCTTTAACCACTTCGTGATTTCTCTTCTCCTTTATTTCGAAGTGCCATCGTTTTTTAACAGTGACAATTATTCAGAGCGCCAGTTTTCACAATTCTAGTAAGAATTTATATATTTATTTTGGGTTGTCATTCCTCACCATGTCTAACTCTAGTAATATTCTACCTCCTCCCCCTTTTTGCAAGTACCAGGTAAACCCATTACACCCTGGCACAAATGGTTGAGAGTGTTTTCCAATTACTTAGAGGCAATTGATGCCATTGATTACTCACCATCCAGGAAAAGAGCAATTCTGTTCAATAACCTGGGAACAGCTGGTCAACAATTATTTGATAACTTACCTCTTGTGTCAGCAATTTCCGGTGATGACAATTGGGATGTGTATCGCGAAGCACTTGCACGTTTAGGAAAGCAATACAAGGATGAACCATCAGTCATGGTAGAACGTCATGTGTTCTTTAAACGGAAACAAAAACAGGAGGAATCTATCGAGGATTATTTAGCCACTTTACGCGTTCTTGCTGCCAAATGTGAGTTCGGAACCAATCTCGACGTTTCACTAAGGGATCAACTTGTGTTCAATTGTTACAACAAGAAAATACAAGAGCGTATTCTCACATGTAAAAATCCCACTTTGGATGAAGTCATGGGAATTGCGAGAAGTATTGAATGCTCTGTTATTTCATCCAAAATTCTAACTGAAGATGCTAGTTCTAATCCCATGATTTCTCCTAGCACAAGTGTCATGGCTGTTTCGTCAAACAGTGTTAATGAACCTGATGTTAATTTAATCGCTTCTCGTTTTAGAAACAAAAGACCAATTGAAAGAAAAGATAATGTATTTTGTTACAGATGCGGTTCAAGATTTCATGTAGGCAACTTTCCCAATTGTCCTGCCATAGGTAAACGATGCATTAACTGCAAGAAAGTTGGGCATTTTAATACTGTTTGTAAAGCTATTAGGCACAAAACCAAAGTCAGTCAAATTAGCACTGAAGATGAAGCTATTTGTGATGCGTTGAATGTTGTTTCTCTTTCTGTTGAAGTTAACATGCTGTATGATAAAGTAATCAAAGGACCAATATGTGAAGTACTTATTGGTTCCATATCACTATATATAACGGCAGATTCTGGTTCACCAATTACGATCTTAGCAGATAAAACGTTTTACAAATTATGGAGTAATACGGTTTTGTCTCCCCCTGATGTTAATCCCAAAGCATTCGGGGAGTACGATATTATTATGTGTGGGTATTTTTCTGACACGATCAGATTTAAGGATAGGGAAATTCATACCAAGATATATGTGGCACAAAAAGGCAGAGATATTCTTGGATGGCGTGACCAAGCTGGTCTTGGTATTCTACTGAGACCTGGGCATTCAGAACCAGTTGTTCTCGGTGATATACCTATACTTGCAGTAACAGCAGTTCAATCACAAGATTCCTCTTTACTCCATTTGTTGGAAAAATATAATACTGTATTTAATGAGAAGATTGGTCTGGTCAAAGGTTTTGAACATTCTATAAAATTGAAAGAAAATGCTGTTCCTATCATTCAAAAAGTAAGACATGTACCTCTCTCAGTGAGAGAAGATTTAAAGAATCATCTTGCTTCATTGTGTTCACAAGACATCATTTGTCCCATTGAGTCGTCCGAATGGGTTTCGGCTGCAGTCGTTGCACGCAAATCCTCAGGAGATATCCGTCTCTGTGCGGATCTGAGAGTGTTAAATCGCAATATTGTAGTAGATTGTCATCCCCTGCCTCGTATTCATGATATGTTAGCAAAAATTGGGCATAGCAAATTCTTTTCCACCATAGATTTGCGTTCGGCGTATCATCAAGTTCCATTATCCGTAAAGTCTCAACCTTTGACAACTTTTGTTACACCATTTGGTGTTTACATGTACAAAAGACTTCCTTTTGGGCTTGCATCAGCTGCCAGTATATTTCAGAGGTTAATGGACCAATTTTTTCATGATATCCCCGGCATTCAGGCATTTCAGGATGACATATTAGTACATTCGGAGTCCATTGAACAACATTACATTCTTTTAGAAAGAGTATTAAACACCTTACAGACACATGGTATGACTGTTAATGTTAAGAAATGCAATTTTCTCACTCAAGAAGTGGATTATCTTGGACACAATATTTCGAGTGAAGGTATTAAGCCCAAGACTTCCTTGATTGACGCCATTAAGAGTGCTCCCACTCCTTCAGACAAGGACGCCTTGAGAGCGTTTCTTGGTCTAAGTGAATACTATGCTCGCTTCGTTCAAGGTTATGCGTTGCAAGTACAACCTCTAAGAAATTTACTAAAAAACATGCTAAATTCCTTTGGTCTGAGGACACTCAAGCTGCTTTTACCACTGTTAAAAATTTAATAATCAATGCTCCTGCCATCAAATCTTTCACACATGGTGTTGAAAGCATTATTACTGTGGATGCTAGCGCTATGGGTCTGGGTGCTGTTCTTAGCCAAATTGTGAAGGGACAGGAATGCACCATTGCTTTTGCATCTCGCACTCTCAGTTCGGCTGAACAGAATTACAGTACTATCGAGCGCGAGGCATTAGCATGTACCTGGTCAGTTGAAAAGTTCAGAATGTACATTTGGGGAACTAAATTCCAACTTTATACTGATCACAAGCCTCTGATGTATATGTTGGGAGATAGTTCTTCTAACAAAGCTTCTTCGCGACTCATAAGATTACTTGCTAGACTGCAAGAATTTAATTTTGACATCAAATATATACCAGGAGGTAAGAATGTACGGGCAGATTGCCTTTCACGTCTACCTTTACCTGGAATTGATGACAACGTCAGAAGTGAGTGTGATTTTGAATGTGTTTTTTCTGTGGAAGATGTAGTTCATAACACTAAAATTACCCAAGAGCAATGGTGTCGCGCATGTGAAACTGATGACTCCATGCGAAACGTTAAGAAGTTTTTAGTCAAAGGTTGGCCACAGGACAGAAATATCACTCTTGAGGAAAGGAGTTTCGCTCAAGTTGCTCCGGAATTATCCTTTTCTGATGGGATTTTATTAAGACAAGACAAGTTTGTTCCCCCAAGGGACTAAGAGATACTATAATTTCCTTAGCTCATGAGGGACACTTAGGCATCACAGCTACCACTAATAAAATCAAACAAATGTATTGGTGGCCCGGTATAGATAGCCAAGTTAAAAGCCACATTGACCAATGTCCGCAATGCTTGTGTTCTGACAAGCATTGGAAAACTTCTAGTGCGCCCCTTTGCCCGGTCCAATGGCCTAGTGGCCCTTGGCAAAAGATCAGTCTGGATTTTGCGGGCCCTTTTTCTGTTTTTGGTGAGGACAAGAAATTTCTTATTGTTGCTGTAGATTATTTCTCAAAATGGATCTATTTTGCTTTTGTTAAAAATGCGGACGCCAAATCAGTTGTACTGTTTTTACAACGCATATTTTGTATTGAAGGCACTCCCAAAGAAATAATCACGGATAATGGTTCCCATTTCATTGCACAGGAAGTTAATTTGTTTCTCACTAAACTTGATGTGAAGCATATTTTAGTTCCCCTTTATAGTCCATCTTCCAATGGTCTTGTGGAACGTGCCAATCGCCTACTTAAAGAAGGTGTCCAGACTGCTGTTAATAATGGTTTGGACGTCGCAACCTTTTTGTTTCAAAAAATATGGAATTACAATACAACACCCCATAGTACCACAGGTGTGTCTCCGTATGTCTTACTTCGGGGTCGTTCTCCTATCTCCAAACTTAACCCCGCATGGTTAATCGACAAGTGTACTCATCCCACTATTGACCTGAAGAAGGTCAGACAAACGGTTAAGCAGAAACAAGATGCATATAAATGTAACTATGATAATCGCATGCATGTTAAACACAAGGTGTTGTGTCCTGGAGATTGGGTTCTTATTAAAAAACCTATGAGAGTTTCAAAAGGACAGTCTAAATTTTCTTCTCCTGCTCTAGTATTAAAAGTTTCTAGAATGGCAATATTGCTCCAAGACAGGGGATGGTGGAACATAAATGCTGTAGTCAAAATTACATCTGAACAAGCAGCCATTATTCATAAAACTAAAATTAAAATTGCTAAAAGTAACAACTCTGATCAAAACTGGTACGGGGTTGGTGATTTGACTACTCCTGTTGTTACTGATTCTGATGTTTCAAATTCTGGTCAAGGTGATTGTGTTTCTGGCATTCCCACTTCCAGATCACATTCTCATCCCATTTTGCCTGTCAATGGGGAGGGTGATGGGGCAGGTTTGACTAGTAGGAGCAGCTGCAGAGTTAGAACTGTTCCTGTTCGGTTAAGAGATTATGTTGTCTAACTTTTCTTTAGTGCTTACAGTAATTAATTTAGTAAGTTTTTTTTCTTGTATTTTATTTTGTATTTTTGTATATTTTGTGTTTTTTCATTTAGATAGAAAGGGGGATGTGTGGTAAGTGGGTTGTTGTTATTGTTGGGGGTATACTGCTTTAAGGAATGAAGGTGAGATAAGGTTCCAAGGCTAATGTGTTGTATTCTCGAATGTTGTAACGTAGTCATTATACTGCTCGCTGCTACCTGCACCTGTCGTGGGTCCTCAGCTCGTAAATAAAGTTATTTACATGGAAATCTATTCTACCCATGCCTCCTGATTTCTAATCCGAAACCCATGCTACAAGGGGTCGCAAAGGAAGTGCCAGGAGTAGCAGGGAGCAAGCTAGAGGTCACAGCTGCTACCCCCGACTACCTCCAAATGACGTCCAACCAAGGTCTGCTTGCTGAGATTCCACAGGGGGAGGGGGGGGGGCCTCCAAGAAAGTAATGGTACCTGTAACAACATCCTAAACATCCAAATGGTGCTTCTAATCAACTTGCCTAGATCATACGGAGTATACATCTGATTTTCCATCATCCTATGTTTTCCCTGTTTGTAAATGCAGCAACCAAGGCGTATGAAATTACTACTCATTACCCTGTGTGATACAGCTCTAAGAAGATGCACATCTCTTATTTGTTCATCGTTACAGGGGGTAAGATACACAAGATGAATTCTGGAACTGGAAAATTATCTTGCTGTCAGATAACAGGCTAGCACAGCAAGGTTCAAGTTGGGCATGTTTTAATTGTCCTCTTCTACGCTTATTGTCAACTGCAAAATTGAGGAAGAAGAAAGCGGATATTGCAGCGTAATTCAGTCTTATATTTGAAGGACTAGGTGTTTGCAGCAGTACCTCATCATGCCAATAATAAAGGTTTTATTTTAGTACAAACCAGACAGAAAACATTGGGCAAACGAGCAGCACTCAGCTCGAGTCTCATGTGCTTGTAACATGTTACGCACCCCAAAGGACCCTACGATCAGCCCAGCTCTCCTACGCCGTGTCCCCCGCACCAGAAAGACCAGATCGGGAGGCCGCTCCTTCTCCTTCCTCGCGGCCAAAGCATGGAACGTCCTTCCGCTCCACCTCAGACAGACAACATCGCTCCCCATCTTCGCAAGAAACCTCAAAACCTGGCTCTTCGACAGACCCCCTCCTTGATGGAATGGAACCTGCACCCCCTCCCCCCCCACCCCCTAGCGCCTTGAGACACTTACGGGTGAGTAGTCGCGCTTTAACAAACCCCTGATTGATTGATTGATTGATTAGTGAAAGCGACCCCTGCTGTACTATCCAGTGCTGCACAAGAGTTCATCCTCTGTCATAATGCTCAGAGGGTACTTGTCATGCTCAGAGGGTACTTGTCATGCTTAGAGGGTACTTGTGATTTTAAAACAGCGAAGTGCAGCAAGTGTCGCCCACCCATAAAAGTAGCCATAAAAGACCCCCGGGCAGGCTTCTAGCAAAAGGATTCTGCCTGTGGGTTACAATGTGCTAAACTAATTGGTGCAGCCTGTCACTAGGGCAGCACTGCTTGGTTCACTGCCTAGTAATCTGTGCATGTCGCCAGCCTAGAGGGCTCGGTAGGTGCCACGTAGCCCCCGCTTAAGCTGGTGGAGCAGGGGCCTAACAACGCTACTGCTTCTGTCTTTATTTTCCGTATCTGCAACCACTGGGAATGCTTACACACAGGCTCAATTCAAGTACTGAGAGCAATAAAACTAGCACTCGCAAAACCAATAGGTCTGCTTTAGTGTGCTAACACATGCAAACACAGGCATTCATATCACAAGTGCTGACCCTCAGGGAGACAGCACCCAGTCTGGAAGAATACTCATTAAAATGTGGGAAAGTTAAGGACCTTGAACCAATTAAGTCTTGGTTCTCCTACTTGACAATTTGTTTTATCTTGATGAATTTGTCCCCTGATATTATCTGAGAATTCCATAACTGGTCCAATAAAGAAAATACCCACAAAGAACATATTTCCAGATTCCAGCACGGTCTTCTCATAAACATGATTTGACTTCATCATATGTTTGTGGATATGTGGGGAATAATTAAACAGGTAATGTACAGGCTTTATGATGGAGACGTGTTAGTTCAGGGCCACTTTACTACACTCGCACCTCTTTTTATGTTGAACCTAGAGGCAGCGCGCATGCGCTGCTCGCTCTGCGAGGCATGCTGTTTTGGAGTATGCTCTTGAAGCCCACCCACTCTCCGCCCATATTTGTCATTGGCTTATGTCATTGCCCTCTGTAAATGCTGGCTTCTGATTCCTACATAGGCTTGTTAGTCCCTCCTTAGTACCGCCTTGTCTTACTTTGTAACCTCCCATGAGGACTGGCCCTTTTACTTTGGTTGTTACACGGTCTGCTTTTTAAGTTGGTTAGCACTATTTTCTTTAATGCTCTTCCCCCATTCCACCCACGACATCGGAGCACCCGCCCGCTTTTTTTTTAATAGTAATATATTTTTATTCAAATTACAGCGTGGTTCGCTTTATAGCGGGCGCGCTTATTTAATTATTTAATATATGGCGCGGTCCGCATTCACTTTAGCAGCCGCGCCTATTTAATGACCAGCGCAGGCCGCTTTTACTTTAGCGGCTGCGCTAATTTAATTATTTAATTACCAGCGCAGCCCGCTTTCACTTTAGCGGCCGTGCTACAGAGCTTAAACACATAAATAAAAGGCATTGTCATTTTCAATGCCAACAGCTTAAACACTTGCAAATGCGATACCTATTGCATTCAAAATGCTTGTTTAGTAAGTCTCCAGGTAATCAAGTTGATGCAGTGGCTTTGTGCAAAACACCTGTGCAGCAACTCCTCTCCGCCAGTTGCCAAGTCAACAAATGCTGGCCTCTCACACCAACCTCAGAGATCTTGCTCACAGTGTGAGAGGTTGGGATCGCTAGAGGTTGCCTAGCCAGCCAGCCAGATTATCTCGCATCCTAAACACCAATTTATGAATTGCTCTGGGCAGCATGATCTTTCTCTGGGTTACACAAGTCCCTCAGTCTGAATCGTTTTCTGAGATGAGTGAGAAAATTGTGACATTTGGTGTTTTGACTAGCTCGGTGCGCAACACAACACTTCAATTGTGGGACTATCTTGCAGAAATCAGGATGGTTGGGAATCCTAGTCTATGTCATGACATTCTGTGCATGAACTGGTTCAGTATATACCATACTTAGACACACAGTCCCTGTTTGTGCCTGGCACACCTAGTTAAAGGGGCGTTGCAGTACAAACATGGGCAGTGGGCTCGTTACATAATGCACCTCCTGTTATTCAGCACAAAGATGCCCTTTAGGGCGAAAATGCTCTTTACAAATACATGTTATGTTATGTTATGTTACATTACAAATTCCCTGGAGCAAAGGAGGTGGCCTCCGATGCCATGTAATCTTGGGAAGGGTTGGTGTCAAGCTCCAACCCATGTTTGCAGCCCCGTTAGCAACACCTCTCCCCACCATGCCCCCTCCAAGGGAGTCTGCATGAAACGGTTTAAATGATTCCAGCCTTCGCTGGTCTGTCATCAGAATCTAAGCATGTTTGCATTTTGGGTCATTTTTTCGTAGCAGTAAACAGGCTGCATTTTTGTGTGCTCAATATTTTGCTTTATTACTTTATTTTGACTATTCAATATATTGCTTTATCAGCAACTTGTTCTAGAGTAATTTTACCTGTTTGTGAATGTGGTCGTTCATATTGTAAACAACTAAAAATGTGAGGTAGAGCTGCATATAGATACTTGCTCAATGCTAAGGTCACCTTGCAAGTGCTAAACTTCTGCCTTAGAAAAACGGTTTTAAAAAACCATAAAGATAATAAAATAAATATGCTTATAAAACATAAACACCCATATATAGGTGCTTATATATACATATATGTATGTACATAACTGAATATTTGAGCTAGACCTACATACAGCTGCTTGCTCAATACTAAGGTCACTTTGGAAGTGATATATATATATATATATATATGCTGTGTGAACAAGGCAGGGGATCCTGCCGAAACGCGTTACAGCACTAAATACAAAGAATAAAACATACTGGAACTGCAGTGTCGGTATCTGGCATCAGGATCGTGTGTATACATATATACACACACACACAATGTAATTATACTGCTGATGTAGTAACTCCCAATGTAGTGTACACAATATAATGCCTCCTTATGTAACCTGTAATATACTGACATACAGCCATCTACCGCAGTATATATTAGCACTTTGAACGAGACCAGTGCCACCCTTGAGACTTCAGATGTGTGAACTGAGAACTATGATTTAATGAGCTGGAGCTGTACTAATGTACGTACTAGTAGAGAGTGGATCATGCGAGGCCGAAGAAAAGACCACTGCACTGGTCTTTCAGTTGTTCATGGATGAGGTATGAAGACTGATGATCAATGAAAGTGGTCTATGGATGCATCTCATTTGGACATTTGTTGATTAAAGGCACATCACTACGTGTCACAAGATTGGAGACATATAATATGTGGTGTTTTAACAAAAATCAAAGCTTTATATTTATAGTTTATATCTCCTTTAGTATTCATATAGGTGCATTTTAATAAAGTTATGTTTAAGACAACCAAATAGATTTTGTTGCCAGGTGTCGCTGTTTCAATGTTAAAATGATCAGACCGTGGTTTAAAAAGAGCTCTCTAGCGGCTTTGCAGAATATTGTGTACAAAGAATCTTTTAGCGAAGTATTCTGGCCACCTGACATGCATCATCACACCTATTATAGCTGGAATCTGCAGGAACGCTACTGTCTGCGCATTTCACTCCGCCTGGAAACGCCCAATAAGGCTACACCGGCCATCTTTTATTGTGATTGAATTGTGTCCAGTGCAAAATATATTCCAGATGTTCCCAGAGGTGTTTGGAAAATCTGAGCCATATATAAATAAACTTTGTTCTTCGGGGTGCAAAAGTCATCAGTGAAATATTCAAATAATATTTCTCTAGATACAGGGGTGGCGGGAGTAGAAAGTTGATGGTAGGCATAACTTGGAAGTAGGGTTGACATTTTAATATATTAAGGCCCTTGGGAGGGCTCAGTTTATGTCAAGCTAGCGGACATCATCGGGCATTATGGTAACTTGTGCAAACATGGAATTCTTAACAGCTCCAACAGTAGAGTCTGTCTTGCAGAAGGCTGGGGAGGGGAGCAGGCTAGGATAACCTCTCCTGATGATGTTTCCTGCTCCATTAAGAGTCCTGCTTTGTGCCTGGAGAGATTATTAACTTTTCTAACAGAAGCCAGCTTTACGGGACCAACACTCCTTGGGTCAGTTTTGAACTCCAAATATCAACGATGATTAGTGTAATGGTAAAGAACTTGATTAAACTTCTAAGCAAAGAACCTAAGGGACTACAGGCCTGTGGTTTGTGCTTAAATAATATTAATGGTAGGATTGTTGCTGCTGCATGCAGCTTCCAGTGGCTTTTTGGTTCTAGATGATCTGTAATTGGATTATAGGGGGTGTAGAGACTCCTTGTGTATCAAGTCAATCTCTTCTCCCTTCTGAAGTTCGGGGAAGTCGCTCAGTAGACTGGTGAGAAATTGATCTGAATTATAATAGAATAGTATTTCATCCCATTGTCGAGCAATGTTTTTTTTTTTCTGGAAGGTTTTGGGTTTCTCTCTGTGTAGGGTAAAACTTTCAGCCTCGGCACATTTCTTATACCGATCTTCTCCACTGTTGCAGGAGGGGGGATTTTGATAATTTTCAAGCCATGGATAGAGCCCTTATCAACAGGATAAGTGCCATATCTAGAAATCACATGCCTGATATCTTTGCCTATTGGCAGACATAATTCTGGTGTGTGCAACCCTGATCTACTCGTGCTTTCTAGCCGATTTGCAATGTTTTCCTAAAGTCCCAATTCCAGGCAACTCCAGACCATATGTAGAATCCTGCATCTGGTTGCAAGCACCCAAGACGATGGTGTAGGGTTGTAAATTCAACAGAGTTATCTAGTTGTAAGGTATGTTCTGTGCAAGTAGTTAAATTGCGTTCTTTTGAACCGGGTATTTCTAGACGCCTTGTGGGTGCACCTTAGTATATGTTCCCATTCTGTATCTTTTAATTCTTGGCCTAAGCTGTCCTCTCATTTTATACCAGTCTCGTTCAGGTTGTACTTTGTCATGTTTACAAGGGCTTTGTAGAACAGGTTACCAGACTACTCCCACAGCCAATGGTGTAGAACAACTGTAGGGCCTCATGGGTAAGAGATTCCATGTCTGTATCTCCCCATCTCTCTCGGATTGTGATTTTGAGCTTGTTGTGTTGTAGTAATTGACCGCTTGGTAGGCCACTGTTTTTAATGAGGTCTTGCACGACCTAAGTAAGGCTGGTTGACTCATTGCAGCTGTCCACTACCAGATGCCAGCAATGGCTTTAACTGTAATGCATTAAAATGATTGAATTCGCCTTTCAAGCCCATCTGAAATTACCCCCTTGTGTCCCAAGAAAAACTGAACTGTAATTACAACCCGTTTTGATGCTAAATGAAATATTAGTAAACCTAAGAAACAGTCTATCAAAATAAAAATAAGAATTACAACTAACTTTAACTGCACCGCAATTAAGGGTTCTAACCGGAAATAATTTGTGTGTGTGTTTGTGCATGCTCAAGATTGTGTGTGTAGGGGGTATAGGGTGTGTGAGCTTATTTGTCGTAGAGTGTAGGTGCCTGTGTGAGAGCGTGTACGTATGTGGGTCTGTGTGCATGCTGGGTGGGTCGAGTGAGTGAAGCCCGTGTGTAAGAGTATTTGTGTGGTAGTGTAAGTGATAGGAGTGCATATGTGCATTCTCTTGTGAGAGTGAGGCTATAGTTGAGGAGACGTGGAAGGTGCGGCGTAGCCGCGCTTGCAACTGGATTACTATCTTCCAGCTTCTGGACCCAAAAGCTACGGGCAAAACAGATTATCATTGAGGATGGAATACACAATGTTACAGGCTCCATCTTTGACACTGCATGATTAGGTTTGAGTGCTGAGAACCTGAAGGACTTGCTAGCTGGACCGAGGGGCATTTACACACCTCTACCATCTCCGGCACTCGGTTTCCTTTTCCACGGAGGAACAAGGCAATTCATTTTCCAGATGCCCACTATTGGTGGGATCGTTTGTGTTTTAGGGGTGAATTAATCCCACATATGCAGGCCACACTATCCTGGAGTCAGTCACAGGCCAACAAACTGATCCCTCATGCAGGGCTTTAAGTGGGCCGGGTCTCACATGTGCTGAGCACAGGCAGTTTTTTAAAGGGGGCCTCGAAACGGGTCTCTATCGGGCTCTGTTTTGTGCCCTGGCACAAGCGGTCCGTTTTTTCACGGACAGCAGTGACAGCAGGAACATCGAGGTGCGCGTGTTCACACTGCTCACTTCTCACTAGTGGAGAAGTTACGGCATGACGTCATGCCAGGTGAGCGATGTAGGGTAAGGGAAATCCTTTAAAGAGAGTCATTTTCTCTCTTTAAAGGATTTCCCTTCTCTTTTTGTCTCTCAGGAGCAGCAACATTGTCGTGGTGTCACCAGGGCTTTAAGTGGAAGCTTTTTCAATATTATATAGAAGCCATAGTTGCTGCTTATTTATCTTATGCAACTAACAACCATTGACAAAGCCAATAGTCATGACTTGTTGTAGGTATGATGTTATTTGTTGTATCATATATCTGGATGAAATGACAGAAATAGCCAAATGCAAGTCGGGTGGCACACTATGCTAAGCACAGATTTTTAGCTTATGTGTTTTAAGCCACGCCCTTAATTACATTGGCCACGCCCCTTTGAGAGACCCCCCCCAGTTTTTTCATCCCACTTAAAGCCCTGCCCTCATGTTTACAAGAAACAACCAGCAATCGAAGTTAGAATCCAAAATGTGCACTTTGTGGTAAAATAAGAAAGCCTTGGAACAAAAGGCCAACCCTTGTTGAGTCATCCCACTGCCCACATACATTTATTTTTAACACTCAGTCTACCACCAACAGAGGACCAGAACAGACACCTGCAAACCCGTGCTTGCAACTTAATCCAGCACAGGAATCTTTACTTCAGAGTGAGTATTTGTATATGAGTTAGCCACCATCTGGTGATACATACATAGCTGTTTAATTAAATTACCCACAGGTCAAATAGGTAACTACAATGAAAGCTGTTCGATAGAAGGAGACCTATATGGAATTCTCGTGAGTACGTGTGTGTGCGTGTGTGTGTGCGTGTGTCTTCTCTGTGTTTTTGTTTGTTTGTTTGTGTTTTTGTTTGTGTGTATAAGACCATAACATGTGCCAGGATTAACTGAATTATGCAACAAAGATAGGGCATTGCGTGATTATATGGCTAAGAATTACAAGCGATGCCGCATATTATGCGATTAAGGTTAAATTATATGTTGCATTCAGTGTAATTATTGTGTAGCTATTTTGACACGGTGCATACATAAGATTTTTTTTTTTTTAAACGGAGGTTTCTGAAAGCATAGGGGTGCACTTTCATTTAATATTGTTCTCTTGACCTACCAGAGTAAAACAATTTGTGCAAATCAGGTACTGCGCTTCACTCGCCAGAGAACAAATGTAAATGCACAAACATCTTTAAAATAAATGCACCTCATATTCTGCACATCTCACCTATGTTTAAAAATGTATCTTCTGGAACTGTCATTTTTATGCAGCAAAACAGCCCTGAGAACAGTATTGTACTTTGTATTTTAATTATTATTACTTAAGTATTACTGGAGGGCACTAATAATCAAGACACTCAATCTTAAAAATGGATGCAAAATGCTTGGAACTCTTCTTTGGTCTGAGTGCCCACTTGGCACAGGGCATTCTCTGTGACCTGGACATCCCATTCCATTCAAAATATTTCTTGTGCTTTACTGACTGATTCACTGATATAGCTATCCCCTCTAGAAAGAAAAGGACTATCGATTGATTGATGAATCTATTAAGGGGTGGTTGGGTGGATGGATGGGCATATAAAGTCCAATTGTATCAACATATTTTGTCTGGGGTGTTTACATTTGGCCCATAGTTGCCATATTCATACCAGACCTTCATGCTAGCCACATGGACTACATTGAGACATAATGATAAAAAATGAAAGTACATATGACATATATGGGAGCCTGCAATCCCCGTATAAAAGCCTGCCTCCAGTTTCCTTATTACAGTCGATTTGTCAATCAATCAATCATGGGTTTGTTGAGCGCGACTACTCACCCGTAAGGGTCTTAAGGCGCTGGGGAGGGGGGGGGGGGGGGTGCAGTATCCAGTCCATCAAGGAGGAGGTCTATCGAAGAGCCATGTTTTGAGGTTTCTCGTGAAGATGGGGAGTGATGTGATGTCTGTCTGAGGTGGAGCGGTAGGGCGTTCCAGGCTCTGGCCGCGAGGAAGGAGAAGGAGCGGCCTCCCGATCTGGACTTCCTAGTGCGGGGGACCACAGCGTAGGAGAGCTGGACTGATCGTAGGGTCCTTTGGGGTGCGTGGAATTCGAGTCGGCTGTTCAGGTATGCTGGTCCGGTGTTGTGGAGGGCTTTGTGTGCGTGGGTGAGAATCTTGAAGGTGATTCTAGCCTCGACGGGGAGCCAGTGGAGTGTGCGCAGGTGCTGGGAGATGTGGCAGTGTCTTGGCGGGTTGAGGACCAGTCTTGCGGTGGCGTTCTGGATGTTTTGTAGCTTGCGGGTGAGGTTTTTGTTTATTCCGGCGTAGAGCGTGTTGCCGTAGTCAAGTCTGCTGGTGACGAGGGCGTGAGTGACGGTCTTTCTGTGTTCGAGGGGGATCCATTTGAAGGTCTTGCGTAGGAAGCGGAGGGTGTGGAAGCAGTAGGATGCGACGGAGTTGATTTGGCGGTCCATTTTGAGTTCGGAGTCCAGGATGATGCCGAGGTTGCGTGCGTGGTCCGGGGGGTTAACGTCTCTAATCCCCTCTAATAATGACATGATGTAGCTGCTTACATGTAATAAGCGATTAGAACACTGGAATGTTGAGAGCACCATTAAATACAATTACAGTACAGTTGTGACATCTTAAAACCTGCTGCCAGCTGCCAAGGTGAAAGGCAGGTCACAGAGCAATATTACAGCTGCAGCTTAAACAAACTAAAAAGAGAACTGGCTTTTCATTCTACTGATGTAGATTTATGAAATGAACAATGTTCAGCAGAAAGAAGAAAATTACGCCGACATGTGAATTTTGTTGCGCACTATGGGTGATTATGGGAAGGAGAATCTGCCTGCATGTTAACACACATTCTGAGCTGCAAATATTTGTTATCTGACTTACATTAAATTGATTCTAATATCTTTTTTGCAACAAACTACTAACTACTTGTTGGTGTGTTTAATTTCACACAGTCTCACGAAAAATGATGGGAGAGGCTTGCAAAAAGTCTAACCACTGCCAATCGCTCGGGGTAGAATTCCAACCCATTGTTTTTCGCCCACTGTACCACTTGAGACAAAGGCTTGCCTTATGCAATGCATATGGCTGGGTCCAAACTGAGATGGCATGATGTGCAAAATAACAATGGACTGGGATGGGTCCCGAGTAATTATCAGCGGCTGAGATTAATTCAAGCATTCCATCCATGGCTCTTTTGTATACTTTATTGCAACACCCTTAGTGTGATGGGTATGCTCAGACGTGGGTCCCGTGCTCGCTGTGCCAATGCAACCAAGCTGCGCCTGACTGACAAGCCCAAATCAGTGTGAAACCGGTCTTCTGTTCAGTTAAAACTGATCTGCATATGGCTACGTCCAAACTGTGGTGGTATGGTGTGCAAAATAACGATGGACAGGGATGCGGTCCGAGTAATTACCAGTGGCTGAGAATAATTCAAGCATTCCACCCATCACGTTTTTGTATAGTTTCATTTCACACTACAGATTTCACTTTTATTCTTTATACATACAACCATCCTATCTCTTTAATTTGAAAGAGCAGGAGACCAAGATTTAAGTAGTTTGTGAGAAGGGTAATGGTGTGACCTCGTTCCCCTATATGGACACAAAACTCCTTGGTGACTTACAATATCATTATAATGTACAGTAGGAGATACTTTATCCCATATAAAGCCAGAATTTGTCCTGAAAATACAACATAAATCTAGCCTTCACTGACCAACTAGAGCAATTAGTATTTAAGCGAGCATTTACTCAAGGTCATCAAACCTCAAGTTCTAACATGAAATAGGCTTTTGCTTGGTGTTATCCCTTTAGCAGTCAAATATTTTTGGAAATATTTTGACATCTGATGAAGTACGTTCTGTCGCTTTGATCCTGCTATATTTTGGAGCAATGTGGAGTGACATTGCAGAGTTGGTAATGTTGGAGGTGTTGAGACAGTTTGACTTTTGGTTTCAAATGCATCCTCTTGGCATCTCCCTTTCCCGGGTCTGAAGTATATGCAGTGCCTATGCCACTTCGGGTGATGTATTTGGCTCTGGCTGACACTAAGAGGTGATCAGCTACCTAAACTCCAGGTGATGTATGTGCTTCTGTGTTGATCAATGAAGTATTGTTTTTATTTGATCAATGCTTTATTTCCTGAGTTGTTCTAATCCTTGCTTGCCGTTTCCCAATTCCTGATCTACCCCAAAATCCTTGTTCCTTAAACTAGCCTTTGTCCTGCGGTGCATCGTTGTTTCCTTGCTGCATGAGCTAGCCCTATTTTAATGCATACCTTGTTTCTTGAATGGCCCCTATTTCACCACTTACCCTTTTCCTAGCCACTGTCTTTCTTTCCCTCTTACTTCCAGTTTCCAGAGTGCCACCATCTTATCCCTCGTCACCAAAGATCACAGCTCCACCCACCGACCCGGTCTTTGCACGTGTATCCTACATGTGGATATTTACAGTCAGCCTCTTAAAAGTAATTGTGGGTAAAGAACTTACAGAGCTGCAGCTTCAGTCTTATATTGTGTCCCCCCTGAATGCTTTACCCCACATTCCCTTTATTAATATTGTTATAAGTATACCTTGCACATCCTGGTTGTTAGGTATTCGGAATGTTGAACTGCCTCAAGTGCATGTTCCTTCTGAGCTTTGACTTTGTTACCTTGGTAAGAGCTTCCTTACTAGATCTCTCTTCTCCTTTAAATCCCTGTGTGATCTTGTACAACTCTGTTACCAATATTATCTTTACTTTTTCAACCCTGCCACCAGTCTTTGTCAGATCCCTTACAGACTGACACTAAGAGGAGATCACTCTACCTCTTCTCTGGAGGACCAGAGGATTGGTCAGTGAGTTGAAAGCTCACTGCTGGGAACTATGTTCATCTTTCAGGTTAATAACTTAAATTCCGACAGGGCTGTCTCACACTCATTCTTTTGAGTTTGATAAATTGAGCCCCACTACGTAGGATACCATGCTATCAACAGCAAATTCGTGTGTGCAAGCACCACATAAAAAACAAATTATGAGCGTATACCTAAGAAACAGTTTCAGATGCTCAGTTCAACCACGGGATACATATAACTTGAACAACTGCCTTGCATGAAAAAAGAGCTGGTGGCTGGATGGAGTGCAAGGATAAAACATTGTGGATCAACCCATTTCACCCAGCCCTTGATCTAATTTGAGGAACAATATTTATAAAATATAACTGTTTCGTTTTCGGTGATGTGCCTTCTGAAGTTCTTCTTAGAGATAAACTTCTAAAACTTAGCCAAATAAGCATTACCATTATATCAGTCAATACCAAAGTGCCAAGACACCGTAAGAGGTTGTTGTGCTCTCTATAAATAAAATATAATAGAAATAAATAAATCCTGGACCGCAAGGGAAGTTAGGCCCTTGGGCTTTGTAGAGCTGAAAGAACCAGATATTAACAGAATGTTTGGAATCTATAGTTTACCTAGGACAGCCCTCAGCTGGTCACAGAGGACTTTCCACTTGGTATCGGGTACAAAGAATGAGCCGCTATAACAGCGCTTCTACAACATGCTGTTGTGTAAACCTACGCAGGCATCTTCCTGTATGATTCAGACAGAAAATATCACAGTACACTATTTTCTACATAAATTTCTCTGTTGCTACTTACATTCTTCGCTCTCCACTGCAGCATAGTTTCCCTTCTCCTTGAAGCTGATGTTTCCCAAGTGCAGCACCCCAGCCACTATCTGCAGCACCATTGCTTGTTCCTCAGCAAAGATCCCAATCACATTCATTGCATGCTGCGAAGACAACACATGCACATTAGCATCCAGTAAAAAGACCACAGGTTTTATTGACATTCTCCTTTGTAAATGTACGTACATGTATAGGTCGCAAGAGGCCAACTTGCTGCCAACCTGTGTTGCCTTTGCACCAGTAAAAGCGGTCTTGGAAATGGGTGGATCATGGTTACTTTGGCCTGCTGCCCAATTTCTGATTAGATATGGACTAGTGCTAGCTGAACGAGGGTGGTTATCTGTTCCTTTCTGAATCCCAGTTGATCCTCCCTGATACACCCCAATAGTGACCCCTGCAATACCAGTGCTCCTCCCATGCTTAGTTTCTTAAAGTGCCAGGCAGTGTTAAGTTTGCAGATCCAGAACACATCTGTCTTTCTGTGGTGTAACCTGCCAGTTGAATATGTAAATAGAGGATGGAGTGGGGTGAGATATTCCCAGGCTGCTCTCCGAGTCAAGCAAAGGCCTGTAAAGTTGACCCAGCTCCTGCAAGAGGACTGTTTACATCTTTAAAGGTATTGAATAAAGCTCCAGAGATGGGCTACAAGATCAGATCACACTTCGTCCTATAGTAATAAGTGACATGCACGACTGTCATGTTGTGAAAACACGCACCATGGTCTCCTGAAAGTCTCGCTTGTCGTTAATGTCGTCCACCTTGTAGGATCCAGACTGGCTCAGGTAGTAGTAGTAGTCGATGGTCGTGATGCCCAGGCTGTTTCTTTGCTCTGTGGATGCCCCTTCAATGAGCTGTCAGGTTAAGGCAAGAAAGCACAGAGTTAAAACTTAAGGCAGAGGCTCTAGTCCGGGAAAACATAAACATATGGGTCGAGATTAACAGGTGCAGCGTTCCAGGTGTGCTACAGGGAAGGTGGTGACATTACTTGCGGGCTCCTGTGCCCTCTGTGAGGACTTCTACATAGCGTAAAACTCCACACAGGGGGAATTGAGACTCCTGTGCAAATGCACACTTCTTTGGTCACTGGGGATTTTTTCCCTCGGAGAAATCAGTGATCTGTTTCAGCTAGAATCTAATTTCTTTCCATTAATTGTAACGGTTATTTCGCTGTATGCCAGGCTCTAACATGACATCCTAACATCTAGCAGAAAGAATTTCACAGTTCCCTTGGCACATCCATGTATATAACACAACACCAAAGGCGTATGACTGGCAAGGCGTAGCCACACCATCAGCGTATCAATATCCTGACAAGCGACATACCAAATGCATTTGGAACAAGTAATCTTAAAAATACCACACTCACATGCCCAGAGCACTGCACTGAAGCCATGTAGTTGCATAATGACGTCATCTTATAGCACAGTCTCTCCAGGGAAGACAACAGGCAAGGCAATGGGCATTAAGGCACTGCAATAAATGGCAATTTCCTTCAGCACACACATCCGTACACAGAATGTGCTACAAAGAACTACACCATGATCAGACACTTCTTCTTCCCATTGATCAGTATGACTATTGCACTGTACCCTGAAAAGACAAATTTTACTCGCCAGTGACTACTGGGCCACACTGACTCACCCCAGAAGCACGAGGGGCGCGAAGATACTAAAGCAGGCCCCAGCTCCAAGCTCACTCTTCCTTACACATTACACTGGCCACACCCGCTATCTTCCTTCTTTTGAGCTGTCGTTAAAGGAAGTCGCACTTGCGTCTGCCTTACTGGCACGTGAATGGAACAGGCTGTGAGTGACATTCCCTGTGCACTTTTATTATTGGCCATATGCTTCATTCATAGGCCTCTATAAGATTTGCTTGAAATCAATAGATGCCACGTGCTTAACTCTACAGGGAACCTCAGCCCCAGCCTGTTACATTCACAAGCACTGTGAAGGCTGGATGAGTGGAACCAGCTTGTGTTTGGGGAAGGGGAGCAGAGATGTGTCTGTCTGACCACAGTCAGGTCTTTGGTGCACTGACCCAGAGATCAGATATCAATGAGGAAAAAATGTCAGAATGTTTCATCGATCCATGAGGATGCCAAGGTGCAAGGAAGCACTTTCAGCCTTCATTAGACCCGAGAAGAACCTCACAGAATTGTACACTTTTTGTTTTCAACTTGCAGAATCCGCTTAGAGTGATATCTGACCTGGTAGAATATGTGGAAGCACCGCTCGCCGGGGTTCCTCATCACCACACGGGATTTTTCCAAGAGGAAGTTGGAGATCTTTCCACCATCTGGCTCGCCACCTGGGCTGAACTGGATCTCAAAGTATTTCCCCTGCAATACACAATCATAGGATTTCCTCAAAGATTAATCCAGACAAGAAACCCTGGGCAGCATCAGGTTTCAGTGGGATGTGCTACAAAGACATTGTGTGGTTGTTCTCACAGGTGCAAGCTGACAAATGCTCGGATTGTTCCCCGACACATACAAACTGATTCTTTCTTTACACTTGCTGGGAATAAAACCTATCAAAGCAAAAGACTGTGCTTTACTTTCCTGTAACGAGTTTAATTTGTGCAGGTGGTTGCAAATGCTGGAAACTGGTCTAATGTTTGCGAACAGGAACATATTTTTCGTCATCAGACTTCAGACAAGGGCAAGAGGCAGAAAAGATAGAAAGGAGAAAGATATAGCATGCAAAACGGATACAAAGGGAGAAATCCGCACGAGAACCCGCAAGAGTGAAAGAGACAGGAGGTTTAGAGTGGTGAATGAAAAGTCATGAGATGGAATCAGAAATAGGCATCATTGGTATTGGGCAATCGTAGAACTGGGCAGCAGGAGGCTACTAAAAGCACGCGGGGCCCCTGCACTTTGGCCCTTGAATGTCCACAGAAAACCATATTGTAATTGTGACTACAGCTGTGATCATACTCTGCAAGTGATTATTAGTGAACACATACTGTGCCTGTGATTATTAATGAACACATACTGTGCCTGTGATTATTAGTGAACATACTGTGCCTGTGATCATCAGTGGACACATACTGTGCCTGTGATCATCAGTGGACACATACTGTGCCTGTGATTATTAGTGAACACATACTGTGCCTGTGATTATTAGTGAACATACAAAAACACATCCAGTGCACATGTAAGATGATATCCGTCTGGGATGACTTACGCTACGAGGAAGTCTTTGACAAGTTGACTAACTAAGGGTCATAGGACTATTGAATTCCTTGAGTGCCCCTCTTTATAATAACTATTATTATTTTTATTGTATCCATCCACCCCACTAATAAAGAGATACCCGAGTGTGGGTGAGCCATTTTTAGATCTACCCACCGGGTCACCAGAAAATATATCCAAAGAGCTCCCTGGAGTACAGTCGAGCCCATCCTGGCCTTCAGGAGCCAGGATGAACCCGATGTTGAAGCATGTCACTATGAGAGTGAGTGAGAGTTATATATAAAAAAGAGAAAGACTCTCACAGCTTGAGTCATCTCAGATGGTGATCATCTCACATCTGCACTGGATCTGGTCTCCCCTCCACTGCTGGGCATTTAGTCCCTCCTCTACGGTCTAACTCCTGTTTGTTTAAATATATTAGTGAACATATACTGTGCCTATGATTATTAGTGAAAACATGCTGTGCCTGTGATCATCACTTAACATATAATGTGCCTCTGATTATTAGTGAAAACATGCTGTGCCTGTGATTATTAGTGAACACATACTGTGCCTGTGATTATTAGTGAACATACAAAAACACATCCAGTGCACATGTAAGATGATATCCGTCTGGGATGACTTACGCTACGAGGAAGTCTTTGACAAGTTGACTAACTAAGGGTCATAGGACTATTGTATTCCTTGAGTGCCCCTCTTTATAATAACTATTATTATTTTTATTGTATCCATCCACCCCACTAATAAAGAGATACCCGAGTGTGGGTGAGCCATTTTTAGATCTACCCACCAGGTCACCAGAAAATATATCCAAAGAGCTCCCTGGAGTACAGTCGAGCCCATCCTGGCCTTCAGGAGCCAGGATGAGCCCGATGTTGAAGCATGTCACTATGAGAGTGAGTGAGAGTTATATATAAAAAGAGAAAGACTCTCTCATAGCTTGAGTCATCTCAGAGGGTGATCATCTTATATCTGCACTGGATCTGGTCTCCCTCCACTGCTGGGCATTTAGTCCCTCCTCTACGGTCTAACTCCTGTTTGTTTAAATATATTAGTGAACATATACTGTGCCTATGATTATTAGTGAAAACATGCTGTGCCTGTGATCATCACTTAACATATAATGTGCCTCTGATTATTAGTGAACATATACTGTGCCTGTGATTATTAGTGAAAACATGCTGTGCCTGTGATCATCACTTAACATATAATGTGCCTCTGATTATTAATGAACACATACTGTGCCTGTGATTATTAGTGAACATACTGTGCATGTGATCATCAGTGGACACATACTGTGCCTGTGATTATTAGTGAACACATACTGTGCCTGTGATTATTAGTGAACATACAAAAACACATCCAGTGCACATGTAAGATGATATCCGTCTGGGATGACTTACGCTACGAGGAAGTCTTTGACAAGTTGACTAACTAAGGGTCATAGGACTATTGTATTCCTTGAGTGCCCCTCTTTATAATAACTATTATTATTTTTATTGTATCCATCCACCCCACTAATAAAGAGATACCCGAGTGTGGGTGAGCCATTTTTAGATCTACCCACCAGGTCACCAGAAAATATATCCAAAGAGCTCCCTGGAGTACAGTCGAGCCCATCCTGGCCGTCAGGAGCCAGGATGAACCCGATGTTGAAGCATGTCACTATGAGAGTGAGTGAGAGTTATATATAAAAAAGAGAAAGACTCTCTCACAGCTTGAGTCATCTCAGAGGGTGATCATCTCACATCTGCACTGGATCTGGTCTCCCCTCCACTGCTGGGCATTTAGTCCCTCCTCTACGGTCTAACTCCTGTTTGTTTAAATATATTAGTGAACATATACTGTGCCTATGATTATTAGTGAAAACATGCTGTGCCTGTGATCATCACTTAACATATAATGTGCCTCTGATTATTAGTGAAAACATGCTGTGCCTGTGATTATTAGTGAACACATACTGTGCCTGTGATTATTAGTGAACATACAAAAACACATCCAGTGCACATGTAAGATGATATCCGTCTGGGATGACTTACGCTACGAGGAAGTCTTTGACAAGTTGACTAACTAAGGGTCATAGGACTATTGTATTCCTTGAGTGCCCCTCTTTATAATAACTATTATTATTTTTATTGTATCCATCCACCCCACTAATAAAGAGATACCCGAGTGTGGGTGAGCCATTTTTAGATCTACCCACCAGGTCACCAGAAAATATATCCAAAGAGCTCCCTGGAGTACAGTCGAGCCCATCCTGGCCTTCAGGAGCCAGGATGAGCCCGATGTTGAAGCATGTCACTATGAGAGTGAGTGAGAGTTATATATAAAAAAGAGAAAGACTCTCTCATAGCTTGAGTCATCTCAGAGGGTGATCATCTTATATCTGCACTGGATCTGGTCTCCCCTCCACTGCTAGGCATTTAGTCCCTCCTCTACGGTCTAACTCCTGTTTGTTTAAATATATTAGTGAACATATACTGTGCCTATGATTATTAGTGAACACATGCTGTGCCTGTGATCATCACTTAACATATAATGTGCCTCTGATTATTAGTGAAAACATGCTGTGCCTGTGATTATTAGTGAAAACATGCTGTGCCTGTGATTATCAGTGAACATATAATGTGCCACTGATTATCAGTGAAAATATACTGTGCCTGTGATTATTAGTGAACACGCACTGTGCCTCTGACTACTTAGGAACCCATATTGTGTTTGCCACTATTGCTAAACTGATTGAGTTCCTTTGACTATGAGCCAATCATGGGCCCGTGCTTATTCCCGAGTTGACTGCTTTCCAGTGATTTTGGTTTGACTCCGATAGCGCCTGTGGCGATCGAAGAATGAATGCAGTGAGACCAGGCTTTGCATGTGCCTACTGCTGATCCCTTTCTGTACTTGAGGTTGCTGCTGAATGCATTCCATGATGCAGAGCCAGTCATGTGTCTGTGAGTACTGCTGCATCCATGCTGTGTTCCTGTGTCCATTGCTAACCCATGCTGTGCTTGCTATTTTGGTAAAACCATGCAGTGCCTGTGGTCATTTTTTAACTCATGCTACAGCGGTGATTATTACTGTTTGTTTTCGATACCTGTGGTTATTGGGGGATCCCTGTCTGTGTTTCTTTGTCCTAGAGATCACCTTAGCTGACCAGACTTGTGTTCCTAAATATACATAATGAAAATATACCTGTACTTCCAAACAGGGGCTTTCGGTCAGCCCTCTTTGTCCATTGGTCTATTAACGCATCATTCACATTTTTTGTCCGCCCTCTTCCCCCCCCCCCACAGCATGGACAGCAGGTCAGCCCACTTCAACCATTAGCTGTCTTGCTATGTGAGTGAGAGCATCAGCTCATGTGCACTATCACCCGAAAATTAATGCTTTTCAGAGCCAGGGTTAGTGTGCCTAGACTGCTGGACCATTCATGTATTTTATATTTCTGCCATTTTCTTTGCATAATGCATATGTTTGCAAAAAATAAATAAATAATTGGTAAGTTGGCATGTTCGACCTATTGACTTTGCCAATGCTTGTTGATTTTTGTTACATCCCAAGATTAAAAGAAATTTGCCAAACTCGAACCTCACCTGTCTTTATTACAAAAACTACCCGGTGCCAGTGAAGTTATACCACTCTGAAAGGGTGGACGCCACGGACAGAAGACAACATTTTTGAGTAGATTTCATGAACAACAAGCTGCGGTGAAGCAGCAAGAGAAACTATTATCAGTTCAAGATATTATGTTAAATTAGTCAAAGTCATTCTCTATCATTGTAATCCAGACCGTGGCTGTGTTTAATTGGTAAATGTTGGTGCCGATAAGAGAACACTATTTTCCCTTTGGGAGAGCCACGTCACCTAGGCACCGATTTGCATAACACCTAGGCGCCGATTTGCATAGCTAGATCAATAGTCTGCTATCTGGATGACTTCTTCATGCTTCAGATATGGACTATTCTGAACACATTGTTATACTGGGAGAAAGTCAAACAAGAAAATATTCACACTGACCTATAGCCAGCCCTCTTACCTTGTGACTGTTAAATTGCATGAATAATTGCCAGCGTCACTGGAATTATGTGGCAAGGGAGAACAAAATTATGTGGCAAGTTTGACTACATTATGGGGCAAAAAATGCAATTTATGCTGCGTAATACTCCACATTCTGCTGCAGTATTATTTCACTAGTTTGTCTATTTTACACGCATTAACAGCCTCTGAGCAAACGTTTCTCCTCCTTAGTACCAGCTCAACACCTGAATACATACAGTTATCAGCAACTAAAATATGCCCACTTAATTTTTGCAAAAGGGTTTGCCACTGCACAGCACTATCTCTGGCACCTTTTTAGTAACATATGGTCTATTTTAGCTAGAAACACATTTATTTTTGATGACATCTGCAAATAAAGCCTCAGCTGATGGATTGAGTGAAAAGTGCTGTTAATCCATAATCAGGCGGAAAATGTTGTTGGTGCGTAATTGCATAATTCAAGTGGCCCTGCTAATATATGCATTTGAGTGTTCATATCTGACTAGAGTGCTGTACCTTTATCTAATCCAGTGGCGGCTGGTGACAGGGCAAGGGGAGCTGACGGACGATGATGAAAAAAAAATACCCCTTTACCTGCTGCTCGCTGCATCGCCGACTCTGTGCTCTTCTGCTGCACTGCACAGGCCCACAAACTCCCCTGTGGCCAATCCAGACGCTGCTCTCATGCATGAGAGCAGAGACAGGATTGGCCTGAGCGCCATCAATTTGCACTCCCAGTGAAACTGGGAGCCTGTGCCTGCGGTCTCCAACCTGGCAATGCAGCTCGGGTTGGAGACAGCTTCAGAGTGCATCGGTTTGGCCATCCTAAAACGGCAGTCAAGCCGACGTGCACATTGACAGCAGTGCCCAACACTCCCCCTCCAGCCTGTCATCGTCTGGCCCCACTCCCAAGACTCGTTTGTGTTAAAAATAAAACAATAATAAACCTGTTTTATTATGATTTTATTTTTCGAGTTTTGTGGCAGCTGGCGGGGGTGGGTGGGGGTGATGTTCCTGAACCGCCGCTGATCTAATCTCCTCGCTTGGCCCTGGTTTTAGAAACATTTAAGCAAACTGATGCTGCCGCAAACCCTAGGTCAACGAGAAGCGGTGCCACAAGCAGATGTTATTTTGTTCTTGAGGAATTATAAGTGTGCTGAGATCTGTTTTCCAAATTTGGCGATTTAGTAGGTGAAAAAGGCATTACTATATGACCTGACGTGCCTCTACTTTTTTGTCCAATGAAAATTATAAAGAACATGGGCACCTTTTTTCAAGCCTATCAGTAGCCACATGTCTTAGGCTCTGAGCCGCCTGGTATTAATACTTGTGTTGTACGTGCGAAGGGTTTCACAGAATGAGGCCAGAGATGGACTAATATAGGAGGATACGGAGATATTTCTCACACTTTTACACCTGAAAGGCCAGTATGGCTGGAGAAGCGTCAGTCACTTCTCAGCCTTTTCTAGGATGTGAGTGGCGATTCCCCATATATATCAGCCCATTAGAGACACTGATATATTTACTTCCATATGAATGACAGACGTACCAGCCTATCAGGAAAGCTCATGATTGTCAAGATTGTCCCATAGGGCAGCCTTCCTCCGGGTGAAGCACAGAGGTATGTCTGCCAACTCGCAGCCACTATATGCCATTCATTTTCCATGCCAGTGAGTACCATTGTATTCCTGATAAAAAGACTAAAGGAGATTCTGACCTTCAACTATGGCCCTCTCCCTGTGCCACCATAAAATAAAGGCAGACACAGCCCACTCATGCGAAGCAGTGCTGTTTTCAACCATTGGAACGTTTCACCTGATTCTCAGAACGTTCAGCACTGATGTATCCTCTCCCCTTTCTTCTGTAGGATGCTCCGACATCAATAGTAGCACACATGGGATATGCTCTGAAGCATTAACACTAAAGCATTAAAGGTGCCTCCTTTGGGCTTTTCTAGCCGGACAGAAAGACACACGTCATGGCGATCTGTATGCTATTTTTAACTGGTCTCTTTGGGTAGGGACCATGTCTAAGAACAGCCCACTTTGCTGATCCCTTTCTTAGGCTCCATAGGTCCATCTGGCAATCACAATGGTGCAGATTGCAGACGGTAACTAGGAGCTGGTGCAAGCCACCCAGTCAATAAAACCAACAGTGCATAGCAGAGCACATCTGCTCTACAGTCAGGAAGTGCATGAGGCCCCACTTATCGCCTTTATGATTTCAAGGCGGGGTTTGAACAGGAGAGCACTTGGAGTGACCAGCCATTAGGCTTTCATCAAAATCCAGAACCATACACTCAATCTACCGCATTACCTTGTTCCCGCCTTTGTTTTGCTCCGGAGGTGTTACCCTTGCTGGCAATGTCCTGCTGAATGTACTCTGAAAAGAAAACTGCTGTCTCTTTAAAGGTCCTGTAGATTAGCACAGGAGCACAAAGTTCGATTATTTCCTCAAACAGGCTGCACAGCCTGATTTCTAATGTGTAACCATGATAAATTCCTTTGCATTATTGGAATACATTTTGAAAAATGGCACAAACTTCACATTTGAAGCATATATGTAATCCGATATGAGAAATTAAATTGCAGGATTAGGTTTTGATTGTCAATTCTGCTTATCTTTGCTTTATATTATTACATAGAGACTGGTCAAAGCTCAGATGCAGTATTTAGCAGAGCTCATTCATGCTTCTGACTGGCTTCCTGATCTTCACATCCAATCGCGTCATTTCAGACCCAGTCGTCTCTGGAAATAGAGGTAGGACTGCAGGCCTCTGCTTGTACATATCTCAAGGGCTTGCATGATCATGAATGGGCGAGTCATGCTTATAGTCTGTCATGTAGCGACCAATGCTTATTTTTTCGGATTGGGGTCTGGTGTCCTTAACCATGGTAGCACAAAGAGAGGCAGGAGGAGACGGTCCACGCCGTACGTCCTCTAAACAAACACTGGCAAGCACAAAGAGTACGGGGTAGAAAACATATATAGGACAGGTCATATGTACAGTCTTTTCCAACCCTAGGATCAAGAACTGAATCCGGTTTAAAGTAGGGACGATACAAACTAGTAAAACGTTTAATAAAGATGAAAGTGAAACACCTAAAGGAAAAAATCCACCTATACCTTATATAGTGGGAAAAAATAAAAAACTGCAAGTTGTCTGACAGGTCAACGTTTGGGTAGAAAATGAAAGTTCTGTCAGTAACGCTTACAGAGGAGAGTGTGCCGAGTTCAGCCGTGTTTAGGGCTCTGTTTTCAAGGGAGTCACAGAGTATGACAGCTCCTGGTGGCCCGAAGGGAGGTGGCGAGACTGAGGTGTGGGGCACGCTGAGCGAGGCACTCGAAAGAGCATATGACAGTGACGCCATTCAGGGCGTGGCCTCAGTGACAGAAGGACAGGGGTGGAGCCCTCACCTACAGCTCACGACAAGCTGAGGCACAAACGGAGTGATTTTGCGTGAGGGCTTCTTACTGCAGGATGCCACTGGAAATATCTTTTGATTTTACGCGGTTTTATATGGCGCAGACATTTTACATGTCCCTGTCAGTTATACGTAGAAGGCTCGGCTTACAAGATTCGAGTGAAAAGGTTCACAACCTGTTCACTCGAATCTTGTCAGCCGAGCAGTGATGGTAACTGCATTTATGCAAGGTCGCTTAGCCGGCTCTGTATTTGCATTGGTGCACAGAATGTTATTTCAACACAGACCTATAATTAGAATCTTTTGCACGCACGGTTCAGTTTCACACACACTGCATTACGAAAGGACGACTCCTGCTTTTTCTGGAGTCAAATCAGTCATCTGACAGAACCCGTCTTAGCTAAAAATGAAAGTGAAAATCCGAATTTTGCTTCATGTGTTTTGTGAGGTAATTGTTGCCTCTAGCTTCTGCTGGTTGGAAACCAATCCGTTTGATGGAAACCCGCTCCTGTGTAGCACGTCAGATGATCCCCCACAGTGCACCAGAAACCGAGCACCAGTCTTGTGAAATATTCAGACTGAATTCCGAGCCATAGCATAGAGTTACTTTCTTTAAAACCCCAGTTAGCGGCTTCAGCAACGTTTGCACTGAAAGCAGAGAACGTGTTCCTATTGAAAAAGTTGGGACAATTCCAACTGGTTACTGTGCCTCATGAGCAAGTAGGGCTGGGTCAGAGTCGCTTGGATGCTAGGTGATCCTGGAATAGGTAATTTACAGGCTCCGGCCTGGACAAACCTGGATTTGAACACAGGCCCGTCCGCCGTGCAACACCTTACTGTATATATGAGGAGGCTCAGTACTAGAGCGTTCTCACTTGTGACTGACCCTGCCCCAGTGCTACCTTTCAGGGCCACCGACCCATTCGAAAATCTCTGGCTTTGCCTATAGCCCAGTCTCTCTGCAGACACTAGCTGCCCCAGCCCAATTGAATCTAAGAGACAGCGTGTAATTATGCCTTCTGATTTTTCCTTTAGCATGCCCACCTTTTAACCCAAGTACAGCGTTCAGTGTCAAAGCTTTCTCAAGTGTCATGCAATGGACTCCGCCCCAGCCCTACCTTTCCAGGAGGGACCTCCTTCCAAACCATTAAGCCTCAGAAGAAAAACATTTCAGATCAAAACCTCCAGGCAACGTTAGGACCAACCAGCCCCGCACATCTAATTCAATAAACTGGCATTAGTTTTCCATATATTACCAAAATGTCGCTTTGCACTAATCACGAGGGACCTGAGAGGAGAGCGCGGATGCTGGGGAGGCGCCAGTCTTTAAACACCCACCCCCTCACAAACTTTACCCAAATGTGTCAGAGCGCTTTACAAAAGAACCAAGTAAGTTACACAAGCTACACGTGATGGAATTTACACACTAACAAGTTAAATATCCATCAGGATTATAAAAAATTAAAGGTGACAAAATTAGGTTAATACAGGTATAGAATACATATTTGCAGAGTTGCGCTCATGTGAATGCCAAGCGGCCATGAGGGTGATAAACTGGGTTAAATTATTCCTGGAAGTGTCTTTTAAGGAGAAGAGTTTTAAGATCTGTTTTGAAAGTACGGAAAGAGGCAGTGGTCCGGAGGATTGGAGGTAGCGGGTTCCAAATTCTAGCCGCATTGCCTGAGAAGGATTGAGCCCTCAATCTTTCCCTTTTGAAAGTAGGAGGTTCGAGCAGTACGTTTTCAGCATTGCGTTAAAGTCTAGAGCCGCTTGATATTGAGAAGACATTGCAACTCAGTTGCGCTGAAAGAGACGGCAACGGTCAGGGGTGGGGCGGGACGTTTCGACCCCAGGGGTGCTTACCGCAGTGCTAAGCCAGCGATCCTCAGTGAGAAAAGGGGCCATTCTGTTTCGTCCGGTGAACCCAGAGATCATGAGCCACTTTGTATGACCTTTTCACAGCATGGCTTGCTTCAGAGTTTTATATCCAGTCTATTCCAATTAACATTTAGAGTTTGGCAGAGCAGGAGTACTCCGGTCAATCCACACTTGAGATTCCCTTGCTCTGGATTTTTACTGGCAGAGCCTTGGCTGGCTCTGTCGGTGTAATGCGCTTGATCTGACAGCCCGCTCGCCACTGTGGCACCAAGTCACAGTGGGATTGGCCCTGCCCTATTGAGGGTGGGAATATTGTCACTCGTGTTCCCTACCCAATCTGTGGGAGTCCCAGGTAGTCAAATTTTATTCGCCAGATAGCGAGGGGTGGAAGTGTGCAAGGCTTTGTGGGTGATACAGGCAGTCTTGTAAATTGACCTAGCTTCGATGGGAAGCCAGCGAAGAGAAAAAAGTATGGGTGTGATGTGATCACTTCTTTTGGCCCCATATACGAAACGTGCCGTTGAATGGAGGATGGATTTTAGAGAGGAAAGGTGGGTTTTGGGGAGGCCAGCAGGGAGAGAGTTGCAGTAGTCCAATCTGATTGGACCAACGTTTTTAGGTCTTGCTCAGGGAAGGAAGGCTGAACCCCTCCAGAGAAGGAGCAGTTGGTAACGTGCATTCTTGGCGATGGTATTGATATGGGAATGTAGGTTGAGTCTTTTGTCTGGGTTAACGCCTATGGATTTGGCACGGTCAGCAATGATAGGCTTGTTGTTAAGTATGTTCAGATTGTCCATTCATGATTGAACAGGAGGAGGAGAGAGTGAGGAAGAGAGAAGAAGGAATTCCGTTTTGGAAGGATTCAGAATTAGTTGATGAGTTGACATCCAGTCTTGAATGGAGTTGAGAGTGGTGTTGAGGATTGAAATGTCGTGTGCGGAAGACACCATTAGGTAGATTTGGGTGTCATCAGCATAGAGGTGATAATGGATCCCAGATTTTTTTAGGAGATTTCCCAGCGGTTCCATGTAGATATTGAACAGGTTGGGCGCGAGGATCGAGCCTTGAGGGACGCCTTGTCCTACAGCCATTGATGTAGACAGACAGTATGCTATTTGGATCATCTGAGATATGCCAGAGAGGAATAATTCAAACCATTTGAGCACTGTGCCTTCAAAACCTGTTCTTTGATTTAATGTGTTCAGAAGAGTGTTGTGATTAACAGTGGCAAAGGCTGCAGATAGGTCAAGAAGGAACAGGAGACAAGACTCACCAGAGTCAAGTCCTCGCAGGGCACCATTGATCACTTGTAGCAGGGCTGTTTCAGTGCTGCAGCCTTGAGTGAAACTAGATTGGAATTCGTCAAGAAGGCTGTTGTCCTTGATATGTTAAGAAAGTTGCTTCGCTACACAACTTTCAGTGATTTTAGCAAGAAAAGAGAGGTTGGTGACAGTGCGGAAATCGTTGAGGTCATTAACATCAGCAGAGGGTTTCTTAAGAAGTGGGGTAACCTGTTCTGTTTTAAGGGCAACAGGCTCCCTTGGTTGAGGAAGAGGTTTACCAGACTGGTCCAGTAATAAAGCGTGTAGGTGTTGAAGTCAACGACAACGTCCCTAGGGATGGAGTCTATAGAACGGATAGAATGTTTTGTTTCTAGAATGCTTTTAAGGAGGGCATCTTCGCTGATGACGTCAAAGTTCTGCCAAAAGACATGGATTTGCGGACCTCAAGGGGGGTAGGATGAGTGACCTGATCCACGAGCAATTTCACTTTTTCATCGAAGAATAGTGCAAATTCTGCTGTATTCTTGGGAGGGTTGTCAAATTTGATGTTTGAGGGAGAGTTGCTGGTACTTTTGATAAGGTCAAATAGGTTTTTAGGTCTGTTCTTGGCGGAGTCGAGGAGGGTTCTGAAGTGCATCACTTTTTCATGGAAGATGATCTTGCGTAACAGAGATTGGAGTGATTAATGGTGGAAGGAGATTGTCACCATTGTTTCTCCAGGTACCTCAAGTGCGGAAGGAGTGGGCCTTTTCTTTTTACTTTGTAGTGGAGCAATATTTACAATTATGACTGAAAGACTGGTGAGACATTGGGTGGTAAGATCGTTGACGTCAGAGTTGGGGTCAAAGACTGGAAGTGATCTCATAGCTGTGTTGCACAGAATGTCAAGGTCAATGTTTTTTGTATTACAAAACCAGATAGTAGTCCTTTTAGGTTGGCAAAGGGTTACAGAATGAGATAGGTGCAGAGAGAAGGGGGTGAGGAAGTGGTCAGACCAGTCTACTGGTTTAGGATCAACAGCAGATAGCATACCTACTTTGGAAATAACAAGAATGGATCCCTTAGAGTGTGTCGGTTTTGTGCTATGTCGAACAAGATCATTTCCTTAGAGAAATGTGCCAAGCCTATTGGTAGCTGAATCTTCCAGAATGCCCCAGTGAAGATTAAAGTCTCCAAGAAAGATCGGTTTGTCGCTTTGTGAGTATTGGTCACTAGCAAAGTCAGTGAATTCCTCCGTGAAGCGGAGCAGTCACCAGGCGGGTGATAAAAGGCATGAAATCTGAAAGGGGAGCTGCACTGTATTTGAAGCTCTAGAGAAAGGCATTTGAAGCTGCAGAAAGAGCTGCTGGGAAAAACTTTGAATTGAAGGGAGTTTCTGAACATAACTGCCACGCCTCCCCCAACTTTATCCCCTCTATCATTTCTGATAATGGAATAGTCAGTGGGGAGCAGAGGATTGAAAGTAGTGTGGGAGGTGTCGTTGAACCAGGTCTCAGTGAGGAAAAGTATGTCAAGATTGTATTGATTGATGATTTCTGAAATTTCCCGCTTGTGTTTATTTGCAGATCTACAGTTGTGAAGCAAACAGCACAACTCTGACATGACTGTTTTGGTGAAGGGGGTGTCGGGGCTTTTAGGGGCGATAGGGATAATGTTCCTGAATGTTGGTGCCTGGGTTGAAAATGGCTGATGTTTGGTTCGGGCAAGGGAGAAGGTCGGTATAGTGCAATGATTAGTGTTAGCTGGAGAGGAGAAGGTGTGGGGGTTAGAGTTAGAAGTATTGTAGCTAGCCAATGAATTGAAAATGTCTTTTGGGGACAGATTGCATGCGTCTTTTTTGGGGCGTGGGAGCAGGGTACTCCTCGGGAGTTTGGGGAAGTGAGTGCTCGCCAGGGGGAGCAGGGTGTTGGCTAAAGTAGATATTTTAGCACATAAGTGGGAGATGGTAGCTTCAAGCTGGGAGATAGAGGAGATGAGAGTTCCTTGTTTATTTTCTAAGGAGAGCAGAGCTGGGCACAGAATGTTAAGTTGCTTGATGGGTTCAGGAGGGAGTTCAACTTGAGAGGGAGAGCAAGAAGGTGTGCTGGGGTGTAGGAATATAGAGTGGAGGGAGACTCGTCAAGTGATGTTGATTGTTAGTGATTGTCGCTGCAGCTGTGGTGCAGAGAAAATTATCTGGGCATACATTGAAAAAAAAGAAGTATTGAGGTTCTAACTGAGGAAGAGAAAGGTGAGGGCTGTGGTGGGAGGGCAGAATGAGGGAAGGGGATAGAAGAGAGTCATAAAAAGGCAGGAGGTTGGATGAGGAGAAAAGAGGAAGGGGTGAAGATGGCACGGGGGCTGGGTAAAGTGAGTATATGGGGGCTGGAAACAAGCACAATGAGGAAGATTGACCCGGAAAGCAGTTGTAAAAAGTGTATGGTGCTTCTAGGCTAGAGGAAGGGGGAGGGGAAAGGTAGAGGTTTCCATAAAGGGATAATGGGTCGAGCAGCAGTCCTGGAGTGATGGGGGTGAAGAGAGATGTATGGGGTTTGTGCAGGATTCACGTTAAAGGGAGAGGAAGTGGGAGAAGAAGGGTGAGGTGGATAAGAAGGGAGATCGTTGGGTGGAAAAGTCGCTATGAGAGCTGGGAAGTCAGGCTGGTGGAAAATGGATTGGATAAGGGGGTGATTAACCTGATGAGTGGAAGGTTTCTTCGGAATCCCAGGATGCTACGGAGGGGTAAAGAAGGGTGCTGGCCATTGGCTGGGCTGGTGTGTTGAGGATAATGTCCCGGTTGGAGAGGGAGAGATGGGGAGAAGCAGGGGTGAAGGAGGGAAACGGGTCTCCCAGGGGGGAGGCCTGTGCCTCTTGGGAGAGCTGGCTTCTGGTGTCCTGGTGGGTAGGGGGAGGTGAGAGAGAATTGAGGAAGGAGTCAGTTGAAGAGTGTGGACGAATCAAAGTTCAAGGGATGGAGAGCAGGGATGTAAATTGATGGTTGAAAAGAGAGAGCCAAGTGTCTTTAGCTTGAATCATGACCATGCAATAGTTATAGAGTGAGATAGTGAGTGAGCCATTGAAACAACCTGAAGGGGAGATTTTTAGTTGGTGCCCATGTGGGATTGAGGAGGAGGAAGTAACGTTGAAGAAGTTATTGAAGATCGTGGTCCAGGATGAGATGTTATAGGTGAAGAAAATAAGGTCAGTTTTGAGCCTCCCATATTGACCTCTATGGTATTGGTCAACGAAAAGGGAATCAGGAAATTGTTCAAGAGTGTTAGGTTTGAACTTTTTTACTGATGCTTTGGAGGGGAAATGATCTTGAAGCAGTTGGCTCCAATCTTCACTCGATTGGTTGACACAGTTATGAAATGGAGAGGATGAGGTGAGGATGGTGGAGGGAAAGAGGAGAGCGCAGTGAGTGTAGTGACAGCGTGTAGAAGCAGAAGGAGTAGAAGGCACATCATAGCTAAGGGGAACCTTAGGTAAGAAAGGTGAAAGGAGAGGACAGGGCGAGGAGTAGTAAACCAGTTGAAGGTAAAGGCACGATGAGGTAGCTGAACCTCCGGGGCAAGATGTGTACCAGTTACGGCAAGAGGCACATTGATGCAGCTGACCTCCGGCTGTGAAGGAAGGAGGGGCCACAGGACAGTCTTTGGGGAAAACCATTAACGCTTGAGGAGCCAAGAGAAGACATTGCAACTCAGTTGCGCTGAAAGAGACGGCAACGGTCAGGGGTGGGGCGGGACGTTTCGACCCCAGGGGAGCTTACCGAAGTGCTAAGCCAGCGATCCTCAGTGAGAAAAGGGGCCATTCTGTTTCGTCCGGTGAACCCAGAGATCATGAGCCACTTTGTATGACCTTTTCACAGCATGGCTTGCTTCAGAGTTTTATATCCAGTCTATTCCAATTATCATTTAGAGTTTGGCAGAGCAGGAGTACTCTTACAAATGAAAAACTTTGCCACATCAAACACAGTGCCCGGTCACAAACAATCAGTACCTTCAATGGAGCCACTGCAGTTCCTGAGCACATGGTAGGAATATCTCAACATGGAAGCAGGTCCTCCGCAGCAGAGCAGAGGTCATAGCTTCTGCTGACCTGGTGGGTTGCTGACCAGATTAATAAACAAGGCCACAGTGCTCTTTAAATTCCTTTACTGTCATTAATTTAAAATGCGAGGGTCATCACTGTAAATTGAGCTAGGACTCTAGATCCCTCCCTGTACATTTCTCCAGGGCTTGTATGATCATGAACGGGCGAGTCATTTTTATAATCTGGCATGTAGCGGCTAGTGGTCGGCTTAGGGTCTGGTGGCCACACACCACTTCAGAGGCCGGTGAATGCTTTTAAAGATGCTGCGGAAAGAGGAGGAAGAATCATGGCATATGCCGTATCGTGACGTAGAGAAAGCAATAAAATCCTGGCAGGATCTTGGACATCTCTACACAAGCAGCTTATGTTGGCATAATACATTGTTTGTATATATACTCCCGATACTCAAAGAACCTTGTTCAGCAAATGCAATGCCAACGAGAGTGACACAGAAGGTTCAGCCGCACCACGCCTCCCACAAATTCAAATTCAAAACATCCTAAAAGTGGTGAACATTAGTTCTTCTTCGTAGCAACCCAATAAAATTCTGTTCACAGCGAGGAAGCTTGTAATTCCACCTAAAATATAACAGGACTTGCTCCATCACCACCTTCCACCATCAATGAGTATGGATTATGTTTATAGTGATGGGCTCTCATCGAAGGAGTCGCACCTGAATGGGCATGTTTGTACATTAAAAGCGTTAGGGGCAGCTATACCTTGGATTAACAGGGCCCGTCAAACTGAAATAAACCATTCCAACTTATAATTGAGAAATAAAGCAGGAATACACAAACATTAATTTATATGAACAGACCAAGATTTCCTAAGGAAACAGAAGTCTGTCTGTCTCAACCAGCAAAGGCGTTGGAATACAAGGAGATCACTCAAAGAAGAACTACTTACAAATCTGCTGGAGTTGTTGTTTCGTACAGTTTTTGCGTTCCCAAAAGCTTCCAATAAGGGGTTGGACTGTAGAATGATGTCTTTCACGTGCTAAAATGAAATGCAAACATAATATAACGTCATCTTATTTATTTTGCGTACCTGTAAAACAGCTTTGATAAAAGACTTTAAAGGTTTCATATTTCATAGAAAGTATATATGTGGCAAAGTCTAACTGGATTTAATATACAAGAATGAATGCCCTTTATCAAAATGGCACGTCTGCTCGTCCCTTAGGAGTCGTCATAGACTCAAGCAAGGGTCTCCACTGAGTGGAACCATGTCCATGGGAAGTAGCGGAGGTTGTACATCTTGAGGACTTCCAGGTCTGGCCCTGGAGTTTTTGCTACCCTGGGCGAAAATGCGAAAGCTCGCCAAATCACACCTACTCATTACCTAATATCCGCAGACACATATGCACACACATCCCACATGAACAGATGAGATGCCAATTTAACCTATTGTAAATCTATTGCATCTCTTTGACACTTAAAGGAATAATTGAACTTAGAAGTAATTTAAAGCACACATAAGAAACAAGTTACTGCGATTAGAACATTTAAAACATGGAATGTTTCATTGCCACTGAGTAACTAAAATCCACAGCCAGCTATGGTTATATATTTTAAGAGTGGGGAATGGGACACAAAACTATTTTCGTTTTCTTGAAAATAAATAAATATAAGTAGTGTATTTTATTTACTCAGCAACAGAAGATGAAGGCTGCCCTTACCATGTCTTAATAGCAACCTTCAGATTGCTGGTCACTTTTACATGTTCTTAGGGAAACAGACAATCTGGCAATAAATGGTTTTCTTGAAAATATTTCACAAAACGGACTTCAGAAGCTACATATTTGGCAATCACTGGCCAAGCCAATAGGTCTTGCAATTGTTTGAGTTTGCCATCGTTTGTGTCAGAACCCATTAAGGTGGGCGCCCATGCGTGTGAATTGTGGCCATCTTTTGATGCCCAAGAAAAACCATTCCAAGATGGCCTTCATGTGTTTGCATGTCTGGTGACCATCTTGGAATGAATTTCTTATGCTATCTAACACAAGGGGTTGCACCAATGAAAGGAGTTAGCCAACTTTTTGCTTTGCCAGTGCCAGTATCAGCAAAAATGAATAAAAATAGTTGTTGTAGAACAGCATGGGCAAAAACAAGAAATAGTTCCGGCAATGATAATAATAATAATAATACCAACATTTATAAAGTGCGAACAGCTACCTCAAACAGAGGTGTCCCGGCGCTATAGCAGTAGGCGGCACGCGAAGATGACAAGAAAAAAAGCAGACCCCAAGAACACTAACCTAGGCTAAAGAGCCAAGTTTTTAAAGATTTCCTGAAAAGTGGCTATATAAATGCATGCTTCAGCAGGTATGCACACATATCTGCCGCCATGACACTGCAATAGGGATTTTTTTCTACTTTTAATTTACCTTACAAAGATGGTGGAAGCCCATCTTGGAGGGGTAAATTAAAAATATATTGTGTGAAATCACAGCAAAAAGAAAAAAGGGCAGCCCAATAGCAAATTATAGCTGTTGTGCCCTGGAAAAAATGGAATAGAGAGGGTGAGGGAACAATGGACTCAGGAGGAAGTAGGTCAACGCCACTGGATGGCGCAGAGTAATACATCACAAAAAATTGGACAGTGAACAGGGAAGGAAGGGTGGGTGAGAAACGGAGGAGCTGGATGGGCAGAGAGGAATGAAAAAAGGGAAAAAGCTATGTGAGACAAGCTAGGGACGGAGGATGCAAATGATGAGCTAGGGGACGAGAAGGATGGCAAGACAGGGATTGTAGGGGTGAGGGTATGTGTTGAGTGAAGCAGCACAAAGGGGAAAGAGCAAGAAACAGCTAGCACTTTGATAGTGTTGAAAGCAAAAGAAAAAAAAGTAGTTCCCTGAATGTAAGAAGTGGAAAGATACAAGTCAACAAAATTAAAAGGGTGGTAAAAAAATCTGTGCTCTAGGGGAGTGATAAATACAAGGCAGCGAAGGAAAGCTATCCCATGGTAAACAATGGGCTGACGAAAGCCCACTATATGTATTAATATTATCCATGCAAGGTCTTACGACAGCTGAAAACTGTCTGTAGGCGAGACCTAAAAACAAGTCCAAGGCAGCAGTCTTGGATTGTTTTTGTAATGAAGTATAAGAAATAGCAACCCAAGATGGTCGCCATGCATGAACACATGCACATACCTGTGCAAGCACTGGTGCCCATCTTGGAAAGGTCAAAACCCTTTAAAAGATAGTTGGCCACCTCTATATTACAGGTAGCGAGCAACAGACGGAGCGCTGAAGTGGCAAGCAGGTGCTGTGGGGGAAGTGGATTTAAAAATAAAATAAAAAGAACAGAGGTTGTAAGAGAGCTGGAGAGCAGAGAAAACAAGTAGATAGACAGGCAGAGAAAACAGCCCCTCGTGCACTGCAATACAAGGTCCTGTTGTGAGCAGAGGAAATATACAAGTCATCCAATCTAAATAAAGCGAGAAGCTAGGGTGGGAAAGCTACCCAATCAAGGGCGGGGAACTGAGACAAACAAGAAGGCCATCAAAGCATGAGCAAGGGCTCGACCCCAAAGGTCATTCTAACAATGAAGTGGATACAGTAGGTCTCTGAAAAACAGCCAAACTGTCTGTAGGCAAGACTTAAAAGTAAATCACATTTCTACATTGCATCTACACTTAAAATATGCGAAATATTTTAAATACAGAGTCTGAAACCCTCCTCTGGCCACTGTATTATTGTAATATTGTCAAACTTTCTATAGAGTTTTTACAGTATCACAATTATTGAATGGTCATCCTGTTTGCTATTCAAATGCAGATAAAATAGTAAGGTAACATTAAAAGTCTCCCGGCTTTGTTTGGAATTCTGCTCAATTCTGATTGAGCGCGTTAGCTGGAGGTTCAAATCCCAAATGAAAGACAAGGCCATGAAAACCAAATAAATTTGCTCGTCACAGGTACATCATATACAGGGCTTGTGAAGGCACCCAGGTGATTCACTACCAACCTGTTGCCTTTCTCGCCACCAGATGTGCCATAAAAAGTCTTTTGACTTCAGGAAAGAGAGTGCTTGAGAAAATCAATATCTGTTTACGTCTGTCCAGTGAAGAATAACAAAGAGATCTTTGTAACTGGGAAGATTCTTCTAAGGATTTATTACCCAAACCTTGGGAAGTGTTTCTCCATATGCGCATAATGTGGACAATAGATCAGAATATTCAGTTATTTCTTTTGGATAAATAATTAAGACTGGGATCTATGCATAGGCATTCTAATTGTCACTTAACTTGGAGCAACACTGGTAAAGTAGTCAGGATGATAGCAATTATTTGCCATCCATAAATAAAGAAATGGGTAATGACTCCAATGAAATCTGGTGGAACGATCTGGACAACAGCGATGCCAGTAATTATACCCAAACTCTGGACTGTTAGATCCCCCTCGTGGAGCCCACCTCACTCCCAAATGCTCACACGGGGGAATAACATCTATTAATAAGAAGCTCTGATTGAATATATAGATGACAAGCAAACCTTAAAATAGAAAAACCATTTCCCAAATAGCTCTATCTGTCAAGCAAATTGCATTACTTTGACCTGCCACCCCTCATAACGTAATAGGATTATAAATGTATCATCTTTTTTAATTAGCTCCTTTACATTTATATATTGAACTCCACATTAGGTTTTACTTTTTATGATTTTTTCCCCAGTCTTTCATTATCCTAATGTTTCAAAATTGGTTAATTTGGGTAGAAATCAATTGTTATTATTAAAGAAAACCCCCAACCACGGTGTTACGTTTTAAATTCTGAGTTTGTGCTTCTCCAGACCAAGCACTCAAACTATACTGCCTACCAGTATGGATGACATGCGACTCCTACACCTTGTAGTGCTCTGTCTTATGCAACGTTTCCTATACGTTGATTTAATTGTGTATGATTGATTGTCTCTGTGTAATATGTGTGTCATGTAAAGTGCTCGGATACCCTACAGTGGTATGAGTGGTGACATAAAACCAATTAAATGCATCTGAGAGAGAGTGATCATGAGACTTGTGGGGCACTGTTAAAGGGTGGTAGTGAGGGAATACAATGGTCATTGGGAGGCACCAACAAACATTGTTGCACTGGGCACCACCGGCGGTAAAGCCGGCCCTACTTTTGTGTTCTCCCTTCCGGAGGATCCTGGCAGTGCCTTAAGAAAATACACCTCTCTTTAGGCCCAGTGTAACATATCACCTTCAGTCATAACTGAAATATCTGCCTAACTTCGTCAGTGTTCGTTAGAAACTTACATCAGTAGTGTCATAACATATTTTATACCTTCATTCATATGCTGACTTACCCTAACTTGTAGTCTTTCCATTTGAAATGATGATCCAGCACAGCTAGAGCCCTCTGGAAATAGCGCTACTTTAAGGTTTACTTCTTATCCATTTTATGTTTTATGAAGGGCTGATGCCAACCTCACTGTGATCTGTGGGACGTGAGTAGATAGCGGGCATCCAGCCCCGATTTGCCTCAGAAGTCCTATTCCAGGAGTAGATCTTCTTCAGTCAATCTCAAGTTAATGTACTTTATCTCCACTGCTTCTATTGGTAACAGATCATTAGTCTGTGATATGCATATCTAGGAGTATGACTCTAAGAATATCAGCTACAAAACCCCATTGTGCAGTTACCATTTTGTATCGGAGTTTAGCACTAGATTTTGGTGGTGTCCTGGTAATGGTATGGTGCATATGTAACTGTTTTTTCAGTGCGGTTTATCTTTCATTTACTTCTTTTACTTAGTTTGTTTTTCGTATTTGTAAGTGTTTTAATATAATTTTTACCAGTTTTTTGCTACTGTCACTCTCAATTTTGATATCTTCTATTCTTTTACTTTATGTCTGTCTCCTTGTATACGCCTGTTTCTAACACCAGTGTTCACGCTCTTTCTTTCATTAGTTTCTAACTATTTCTTCATATGTTTTGTCTCAGTCTTTTTCTCCCTTAGTTTCAATTTCATTTTTCTGGTATTATCTGATTTTATAGGTACACCATGGAAATCAGCCCGAAAGGGATTGTGGGACTGAACTGTCAGGTGTAGGTAGTTCACAAGGTGCATACTTTCAAGAAGGGATTCGAACTCTGAAAAGAGCTGGCATTTTCAATGTAAAGAGCAAGGCCAGTCCAGATTCTGGGTGTATGGCCGAAGTAGGATCTGTGAATCGTGGATTTTCTATTGAATCGCTGAGCGGAGAGAGATGTTTTGTCTTTGCAACGAGGATACCGAGACACCAGTGGCGGCTGCTAGGGGGCGGGGACGGGTGATGAGTTATAAAAAAAGACAAAAAGAAAGAAAAGACAACTTACCTGCTGGTCGCCGCCTCACCTCCGTCCTCCCTCTGTTCCTGGCTCCCGGCAGCACCCAGGCTCACAGACTCCCCTAGCAAATGACAACGCTGCTGTCACCAGCATGACAGCAGCATCGTGATTGGTCTGAGGGGCTTGTTTGGCAGTGCCTTTGACAGTTCGCCACCTGGCTGTGTAACACAGCCAGGTGGAGAAATTCTAAGTGCGCATGACGGTTTGGCCGGCCGAAGACGGCCGGCCAAACTGTCTGTGCACTTATGGTGCACTAACCCCTCCTCCTCCCTCTGACGAGAGCCCAGCACCGCCCCGCCCTAACCTGGCTCCATACTAAAAATGAAATGATAACATTGTGTTATCATTTTATTTTTCCTTTGCACTGCTTGGAGAGCATTGGGGCGATGCTCCTCCCCTTAGCGGAGGACCCACTGCTGTGAGACACTCCAGAAAAGTAGAGCTTCTTGGAGAGATATGTTAGAGCTTGGGGATTCATGGCTTTGCATTCAATGCAGGCAGCTCTCGTAGAGCAGAGTTTCTTAACTGGAAGCCATTTAAGGTAGGCAAGTGCTGGGATAAGGTGGTCCATTTCGAAGTGTTTGTGACAATAGTGGTCACTGCATGTTGTTTATAGAACTGCTTAAGTAGGGCGAGTCCATTCTATGTTTCGGTAAACTGGTGAGAAAGGGCACTGAATAATCAAGACGGGAGACTACTATAGCCTCAACTACTAGCTTCAAACCCTAGTGGGGGTAAATTTGTTTTGAAGAAATAAAGATGACTAGTTTGACGTGATTCTATCTGTGTAATTTATAAATATTTACTAAGAATCTAAATACGGTCACATATAAATGACTGGAGAATTATTCTATTCATTTATGAGGCCATATTTTATCGGCAAAATGTGTGATATCATTTGCCTGATTAGTTTCTCTACTGCATTGGTAAAGATTCTCTATTTTTGTCCTCTCTCAGTATGGCTGTTGCTGTACGGGGGTTGAAATCCTGCTCGGAGTGGTACTCCGGCACATGCAAGCTAGATAACAGTCTCTCCTGGGCCGACTTTCCATATGTCCCCCATGGGTGAATGCAAAAGCAGCTTTAAGGGATGCGTCTGGAAAGCTGTGCATACTTTAACGGGGTTATCCTCTGAGGAGGAAAAATTTGATTGTCTTGGACCGCCGTGCCGTGCAACACTACCCTTTACAGAAGACAGTCAGTTGTACCTGCGCAGATAGAGTAACTGTGCTGGAAGCCGACCTGCAGTCCCACTTTTGTGCCTGACATGCCCATGCGCCATGACTTGTCCTGTGTTGGTCAAGAGTGAGACCGTGAGCCAAGGTTTCCATCATCCACCCCAGATGGCAGTCTGTTCAGCCTACTCTTTTTGTCCTTTTTAAAGAAAAAATACCTAACTGGAGTTTATAAACTCATTCCGATGGGCCTTTCTGGCCCCTGGAGATATTATTCACATCAAAGCCTATTCTGACAACAAAAGGAGGAGGCCACAACCGATGTTATGATCCTACTTGAGGGTGCCTTTAAAAACGCGTAGCTTCAGCACACATCTGTCCTGGGAGGAAGGTGGTTAGCCAGCACAAAAGTCCTGCTGTTTGCTAGAACTCCTGTTACCACTGTAGGTTCCTGACGCCATAAGATGCCATTGTGAGCAAGTGACAGGTTGAAGATATCCAGTCGAAGTTAGTAGTAGAGGTCACAATGCCCACGGGAGTGGTCTAAAGTCCAGATCACATTTCTGGGACACAGTGTCAAGTAGAAATAGTGGAGACAAATGGTGTTAATTTATTGTCAAGACCCTGGAGTGGGGCAGATGTGCATCGTGTTTCAACTCCTCAAACACTTGCCTAAACATTCTAGACAGTGACACTATTAGAAGCATCATGATGTCATGATCCCAGTTAAAGGCGTAAAGATAGATCTTCTCCGTTTTTAAACAATATGAATAAAAAACACAAACTATAATAAAACAAACGGAAAATATCCAAAGCAAAAGAGTAAACCAAGATATGCATCAAACAGTGACACATTATTGTAACTATAGTAACTCTAATTATGTTCTTCTTGAGTTTTGCCAAAAACTAAGATGACATTGCCATAGTGCAAACTATGGTTCACTGGCCTTATTAGGTTTATTTTTATGTCAGCTGCTGAAGATATTCCAAAGTTCATTCTATTACAGTGAAATGCTCCTAGACGTGCTGAGAAGACTATAATATACGGTGATTGCTTATCTAACTCAAGGGGATGCAATCCGTTAGTCATATCCAACTTTGAGAACAAATGTTCCACCTGAACAAAGGATTCCATCCGCTTGAGTCAGATGGCATTGTGCCTTGTCTTCCAGCAGCAGCTCAAGGTGTTGCTCTCTTTCAAAGGCGGTGTTTGGTGCTCACACATCCACAGATGTACACATCTTGTCTGTAACCTATTGTGGAGCTGCCTCCATTGGGGCTGGTCCAGCACTGGCTTGATTACGTCTTGTTCCAAAAGATTCTGGGTTTCTTCTACTGTCCTTTCTAGATGGACCCTTCTGTGATTCTGCCCTATGAGTCATATTGGCTCATTAATTTGTAGAGCTAAGTGAGAAGTTTTTAATTTTCCAAGCCGTTGAAACAGTTGTGGAATGTGCTCCATAATTTGATGTTCTTCTGTAATCCCGTAAACCAGAGCCATACCAGACCCATAATTTCCACAGTTGCGTTGACTAACAGACAAGGAGCTGGAATCTGCTTCTCAGTACTTGTATCTCTTCTTGAGATGTTGTATTTCCATATTATCGGTTCCTCAAAGTTTCAAACAGATTGCGAAATCCCCCGCTAAAATATGTTGATATTGGATGGCCTGGGTAGAGATTTTGGGAACATCTTGTTGAATTCTGCTGCATACAGTATGTTACAGGTTGCTCCACTCTCTAACAAAAGTTATTTGATGCTGTACTACTTGGAATTGGACCAACGTTGTTTTCTTTATCTTACTTGGATCCATAACATTGATATTTTCCTTCCTTTCTGTCTTCAACAGTTTTCTTTTTCAGCAGCAGTATCTCTTCGCCATCTTCCATTTCTTCATTCTCCATTTGCTTGACATATTGTCACTTTCTTCTGGTGTCCTTACCAAGTGTCAAGTTTTCTCTAGGTTTGGTGACTCCTCTGCTCTCTCAGGAATGTTAGCCTGCATTTATGGCATGTCTCACTTTCTACTATGTTTTCTTGCCAACTTTCCTTTGACACTCCTGTATTTTTTTTACCTGCCATTTTCATTTTTCGCACTTGCTAAATAACGTTATTGTTCCCTACCTCCATGCCTTGCTGCATGAGCTTCATATCTTGCTTCAGTTTTTGATAGGTATAGAATTTTTTGTTAGATCCATAGTCTCTTTTAATAACTTGACGTCAGTTGAGTCGTATCCTATTATTTGCAGTCCTATGGCTTTGCCATTGCTAAACGTATGGAAATCACAGCATGTCACCAATTTTCTTAGACATGTGGCAAACTTGTCTATTGTTTTATCCTCCAGCTGACATGCAGTAATGGAAATGTATCCCTCATAATCAATATTTCTCTGAGGGTAAAATCACTCTTTAAACATGTTATTCTTTTGAATATCTGATTGGTTTGTCTGACTGCCATATGCATATCGACTCAGAACAGGAGCATCTTGCGCCTTTGCGTATGCACTAGGAGACCTTATTGTGGCCTTGTTTCTCCATGCACCCTGCTTCTGATGTTCTTGTGTGTGCACCAGCTGATATTTTGACATCGCTTGCTCGTGGGTTCTTGTGCTCATGTTTTCCTTGCCCAGCGGTTGCTGTGCCACAATTCTATATTTATATTTATTCTGTACTTACATTTTCATCCTACTGCTCTGTGTCTCCCAATTTAGCCAAAGCATCTCCTGGAGGACATCTTCCGATTACTTGTTTGCGCTTTTTGCTAGATTCAATTTCCTCAGGCGAGTTATTTCTCAGTTTACTTGTAGTGCAGGTCAGCGGCGTCACTAGGAGGGTGCGGGGGGTGCGGACCGCACCGGGTGACACCATCACATGGGGTGACACCGTGAGCCTCTGCACGTCGGCGTCCGGTCGTCGACGACGTTCGAAACGTCACTCACGTGACACCATCACATGGGGTGACACCGTGAGCCTCTGCACGTCGGCGTCCGGACGTCGACGACGTTCGAAACGTCACTCACGCAAGGAACGCTTTTGGCGGACTCGGAGGAGGTCCATCATGGGGTAAGTCGTGAAGGGGTGACACCATGAGTTACCGCACTGGGTAACACCAACCCTAGTGACGCCACTGGTGCAGGTGCTTGTACCGCGTCAACAAAGCGTTAATTTAAAGTCAGCAACCCGCAACAGGGCAATTGTGCAACATTTTTCAACTCCTCAGCTGCTGTCCTAACCAAACCTAAAAGTTCTAGACAGCCTCTCTTGCTTACCCTCCCTGCTTGTCGAAAGTCTGCAAATATTACTTCCTGGTCAGCTCCCAGTGCTACATAATCACTTCCGGCTGCAAGCTCTACTCTGCCGAGGCCGGATGGCTCTGAGCATCACTCCTCTTGGCGATCGATCCTGATGAGTGACTGTTTCAAGATAATTAAACTAAAAGCATGCACTTTTATTGATCAGAGTTTTGAAATTTGAACTCCTTCCCATAAAGAAGAATGATCAATCCATTAACTGCTGCGCTGAAGGGCTATAGTAACTCCATTAATATGGCAGGGTAGTAGTGTCTGCGGTCAGGGCACGAACTATGAAGAGAGGGCTACTCCGGTTAAAGATATAAAGACATTACACACAGGAGGGAATTGTGCACTTTACTCCCCTGACTCGGAGCAGTAGCTGGCTTATCGGTAGGCAGACGGCTAATGCAGAGGCGTCTATGATGCCTGCTTTGGTATCAGTGCCTGGACTTGCAGAGGACATGACAAATACTGTTCAAACGGAGTGTAGGCCTGTCATTTCACCAGCAATTTGCTGGTGTCACCCGCAGTTAGGTTTAAACACCTGCAAAAACGGGTTCTTGCCCACATAAAAACTGAGTTGCACTTGCAAGGCCAGGAGCTACAAACTATGTGTAGAGTTAGAAAAGATTAAATGTGTGTATTTACTTGCAAGTAATAATGACCACCTGGCACTAGGTGGCACCAAAAACCGAGGTGAAAACGGTCCTGGGATGCTTGTGTTCCGGTTCAGGGAGGACCTGGCTTAGCAGTTTGGGCTGGACTATTCCCATGAGAGGCAGGGTCAAGACTGATTTGCATACGGCTGGGTCCAAAATGAGGTGGCATGGTGAGCAAAAGAACGATGGGTTGGGATGCTACCCCAAGTGAACTCCAGTGGTTAGGCAAATTGCAAGCATTCCTCCCATCACCTTTTGTGTGTTTGACGTACCGCCCTAAGTGCCATGGGTATGCCGGAGGTGGGTCTCATGCTCACTGTCACAGGAACCAAGCTATACCTGGCTGATGAGCCCATAACTAGGGTGAAACAGGTCCTGGGTTGCTTGTGTACCGGTTCAGGGAGGACCTGGCATGGCAGTTCGGGCTGGACTGTTCCCATGAGCAGCAGGGTTAAGACTGATTTGCATATGGCTGAGTCCTAACTGAGGTGGCATGGTGAGCAAAGGAACTATGGGTTGGGATGCTAGCCCGAGCAATTGCCAGTGGTTAGACAAATTACAAATATTCCTCCCATCACCTTTTGTGTGTTACAGGCACCAAAAACTGTCCTTGTTTGTGTAGAATTGCAGTTTCCTAAGCTATGGCTTACAAAATTAAATAATATTAACAGATTGCTAAATTGTATGTAAAGAAGCTAAATTGAAAATATTTAAATGTTCCCTCAATGTGAAAGAAGTTGAAATTTCTGGCTAAAAATTCAGTTGGTTTTCTCAGACTAATTTGTGGGAGCAGTGGAAATGCATCAACCAGAATATAGTATGGAGCTGGGTGGCATCGGCTGAAATTAGAAAAGCCCCAACTTTCTCATTAAAGTGAAAATGTAGATTTTAGTTTTTATATTTGTTTGTGAATTGAATAAAATATGTCATCATTTGGGTATTTGTTTTCTGAATGCTCGTTTCTGTACTTATGTGTATTGGTTTGAAGTTAAAATCATCGAAATCGCTTAAGCGGGGGTCTCTGAATTCCAGTAATGACTCAGTGGGAATCAGTGCATTCTAATAATGATTCAGTGGGGGTCGCCAGATTCCAGTAATGAGTAAGTGGGGGTCCACAGAATTCGAAAGGTTAAGAAACACTGGTGTAGAAGATGTGTGGGATCTTCTATCTTTGACCCTTTCCCATGTTTAGTCCATGCAGCATGAGAGTAGACAGCTAGGGGGCAGGGATCCAGGCCAAATCTGCACTGCTGCTTGGCTCTTGCGTGATAGATTCTTGTCCTGCTACTGGCACCATGAAGGAGCCCTCTCTGTCCCTGCAGCTCACCCTTTACTTGCACAGTCAGAGTAAACTGTTCCCACGACAACGACCCTCTTAAATGCCTGACTTCACCCGAATTTTTAAGTCTAGCAGGTGACCGGTACGAGAGTGCCTGTCCCTGCAAGTGGAGTGTCTGGAACTGTTACTTCCTGAACTGCTTCCAATGTTTCATAATCACTTCCGGCTGCAAGCTCTACTCATACAAGAGCATCACTGATCTTAATGACGACCAACCCTGATGAATGACTGTTTCAGAATAATTAAACTAAAAGCATACATTTTAATTGATCAGAGTTCTGAAATACTAACTCCTTCCTGTAAAGAAGAATGATCAATCCATTAACTGCTGTGGTGAAGGCCTACTCCATTAATAAGGCAGGGTAGCGGGGTCTGTGCTCATGGCACAGGCTCTGATGAAAGATCTACTCTTCAGAGCACGCGATGCAATGTGCACAGGAGCCTTTCTATTTATTGCCAGCGCACACTTCTAGAGACCACCCCAAGGCCATGAGAGTACAAGCACACATAGCAACTATTTACAGTTCATGAAATGCCTGGTGTACTGGAAGAGAACTGCAGGCTTTGTAAATTCTGTTTGAGTGCTGTGAGAAGGTGTTGCTTGCTGCACAGAAGATCAGAGAAGGGCATTTATTCACCAGAATGATGGGGTGGTAGTATTCGGGGGTGTGACCAATGTCAGGGTACACTTTGGCTAGGTTCATTTAGGTTTAGTAATGATTTAGTAACATTGACATTTAAACGCCCTTGATATGTATTTATAAGCTTGGCTCTGTCTCACTCTGAACAACTTGCCTGTTTTTGAACAGTCTTTAAATACCTTTACTGGTTACACGAGAAAGAAAGGACAACATTGAATTGATATGCAGATAAGACCTGGTCTTCAGGGGGCAGGATCTCGCCTACTTCGAAAAAGAGGCACCACAAAATGTACACAACAGGAATTTAAGCTCCAGACAATCCACATCACTTCATCAGATGCACAGAAGCAACACAGAGGAAGCACTACCAGGAAATTGACCCCCATGCAGTGAAACCTATAACTCTAGCCTGACCTGATTAAAGTCCCACTTCAAATATAGATTCAAGACCACACTCCGCACACATTTAGATAAATGCACCTAGTTTCAAGTCACCACTTAACCGAATTATGTTCTGAATGGTATCATAGTGCATTATTCAGGTAAAAGTCCTTCTAGAATAAGAGAATTGAAAACAAAACAATTACATGTCAGAACGAGGTGCCTGCACTTTTTACTCGGCCACTGCCGTAAACGTCACTACGGGTTAATACAACTCCTTATGTGGACCGGAAGATAAAGAATACCATACCTGGATTAGTCATGAACCTCACAGAGCAAATCTGTAGTTGGTTCAGCAGCACCAAAGCCTCAAATGTTGCACGCCTACTGATGTAGGACTGTTTCAATGCAGATGACCATTGCACAGCAAGTTGTGCATGACACATACTGCCCTGTAGCATCTACTTCACAGTTATTCATGAATTAAGAGGACTTTTCCTGCAGAGCAGAGGGGAAGCTATGAGTTTAACAACTAAGCAGCAGGAGCATCCAGATCAAGCTGCTGGTGTGTCCCGGTGCAACGCTCCAACAACATTGCCTTCACCTTAAAGCAGCTGCATTGCTTCCCTTGAAGGCAATATATTCCAAGTTCCTCAGAGTTTAGTACAGAAAGGGCTTCTGCTGTCCTTAATAGGAGATTTGAACCAGTGCACTCTTCAACAGACTTTTGGATAATCAAATCGCCTTTGCCATACTTAAATAGAGTGTGGCTGGTGGAAGCTCTTCACATGTGCTCCAAAAATTATATTTAGTTATTGCATTTATATAGCGCTCATAATAACTAACCGAACTCTGAACGCATTAGATTGATTGGCTAGCTCAATGAACAGAGGACACATTAGAACAGAATTTCTTTTTAAGGGACTAAAGCTTATTTTTTGTAGCTCTATTGGAAAATTAGATGTACCAACTATCTTTAGACATCTTTCCCCAGTAAACAGAAGATTAAAGAAAAGTTTGGTAACCCGATAGTAAGGCGTGACCATCGCCTGTAAATATCTGGATTACTTGCTCTGCATAAACATAGTTAGAACCTTAAAGCAATTCTTTTTACACACCAGCAATCATAGGACATGATCAAACATTTTTAGATCAAATATAAGATGGACACCCATATTTCGAATCTGCTATAATGAGGCAATATGTTTTTGGATATTTCTATATATGTGTAGTTATGGTTCAGCCATACTTTCCATTGAAAGTTCATTTTTTGATCTGCTTATTACAATTGGTCCAGTGCACAGATTTTCACGAGACTTGCCAGTCTATTAACTAAGTTTTTGCATGCCAAGTTTCATGAATATACGTCCATGGGAAAAAGTTAAGGAGGGGTGAAAAAGTGTATCATTTCTAGTTTTACCTCCCACGGGAAATTTTGACAAAACAGAGCAAAATCACAGAATGATTTACACCATACTTTGAATAAAAGTATAAATTTACTCATAAAACATGCTTTTTTTATTTGGTATAAATCCGTTCAGTAGTTTTAGATGTATTCGTGCTTTATAAAGCTGCCTGGTGAGATTTAAGGGTTATTACTTTTGTACAATTTGTCATTTGAAATTCCATTTCTTAATTTGCTTATAACTTTGGCACCGTCTGACGAATATGCCTGAAATATGGTAGGGCGGGGTGGGTGAGGGGGGAGAAGTGTTAATTTTCTAATAAGTTTGGCACAGTGTGTTAAAGGTGCTCAAAATTCAGCAGAGGCAAGGAAGGATTGTTTTTCTATTGGTAACTCGAGTTTTCTGCAAACCCATCATGGGTGGGGGTTGCAAATTTAAAAGTGGTGGGCATAACATTTATCAATTGCTTATAATGTTAGCTCTGTTGAATCTGCATCAAATGTTGCAGGTATTTAGCAAGTTTCATCCAGTGCAGGCATTTGAGGTTTTGTGCTGTCGTGCTGATCCAGGAGGGCGAGGGGAGCTAATAAAGGGGGGGTTGGAGGGGGGGGGAGGGGGTCAAAACATTTTTGATTAGATTTACTAATAACTTTGACATCATCTGATGGATCTGAACAAAATTTGGCAGAGACTTAGCATGTTTAGACAACTCTTGGTTTCCTTATTTTCATGCAGGCCCATCAAGGGGGAAAGTCTCAGCCACAATCAAAATGAAGAAAATTATGAGAAAAACAATGAAATTCACTGAAAAAACGCAGTTCAATAGTGAGTTTTGGTTCTGGCTCAAAATCACGAAACTGCTGGAATTCGCCAGTTATGCTTAGCAATGCACACACCAACGCCACAACTCGCACCACCCTCCATGCTCAAAACACCAATTTGGCAAAGATACAGAAACAAAAGTGTGATCAAAAAAACACATCATGGTGTAATGGATGGTGGCAGGAGTTATAGTGGGCGTTGTGTGCTTTGCTAACCATTGCTGGCGAATTTCAGGGGTATATTTATATCCATATTACAAATACGCATTCACTAAGGCGCCCACCAAGATTGCTCTCACTGGCTGATCAATAATCAAAAAACAACTCAAGGCTTTCGGATCATAATCCAGTTAAAAAGGAGCAGAGTGAATTCAACTGCTCAATTTTAGATTTGATTCCCATCAGTATTACCTCTGTTTTCCCTATTAAGCGGTTGTCAACTATGAGTCATCTAAAATCTTAATATCACATAGGAAGCTCAGCGGAGGTTCGAAATTCAAGAGTCTTTCTTCCTACCTAAATTTGGTCTAAATCAAAAAAACTTTCGTCGTTGCTCCGAGAGGAAGTTTGCACTACTTATTTATTTCTTTAATTATGGAGTTTTATATAGCGCAAACTTGGCCCCAAGGCATCAGAGCGCTTTACATAGAAGATAGCGGACACAAAAGTTACACAATACAAGATCCAGGCAATTACATGTGTTTCAAATAAAATACAAACAGGTACAGGAAAGACAGACTTTAGTGTCAAGAGATGTGCGTTGGCATAATGTGAGCATAGATAAAGGCTAACCAGGATACTGTGTAATATAATCTGCGGTGTTGGCGGGGACAACGCATAAAGCATAGCATACATAATTGAGTGGCAAGAATACAAAATGCAAATCGGGAATACGAGGGGGTGTGATTTATCTACAAAATAACGCAATAGATCCTGTTGCATATGATAATCCATAAGTGTAACAAATTTGCCTGAAGCACTGTAGGATCATTGCTGTCGAAAAATGATCAGAGCAAAAGAAAAGCATTTAATTAGAGAAAGATAGTATCACAACAGTATTGTCCTAAACTCAATAGGATGCTAATTTACACTCATCACTCCCTGAATTTCAGATAGCACTTGAATACCTCCATGTTCTGTATATAAACTAAGACATACAATATAAGCATAACATAGAACATAACAAAAACAGAATAAGGGTTGACTATAAATCCCCACTGAAACGCACTGAACAGAATGGGGTTTAGTATGAACAGAAATAAAAAAAAACCTTTCAAATATGGTCAATTTAAGAATCAATTTTTGTCACTGTCCCCATAAAATGATGCCATTTGGAGAATGGAGTTTTAAACTAAGGGATTGGCCAATTCCCACCCAGATGATTTTGAAGTTATATCATCTCCCTCCTCTTGCTAACATGCCCCCTTGGAAAAACATCAACTCACCTGAACTTTGGGGCCACCGCCCGATATTTTTGAGATGTAACTCATGATATATTTAGCAGCCACAGTTTTCCCAGCACCACTTTCACCACTAGGAGACAAAGACATGAACAGAAACATACATGCATGAGGCGGGTCATGGGAATGACGAGTGAAATGATACAGAAATGACACAACATGAGATGCCATCATGACCTGTTCTTTTGAAATGAAGCACACCCGTGCTCCCTCAGTATCCAGAGCAGGGAGCTCTGAAGTGCTTATCAGTGGTTAATGAACAGGTGCACGAATGAAACACATCACTTGGACAAATAAGTCCACTTGGACAAATAAGGCACCACAGGAAACATTGATTAACATCCAGGAGTCAGTCAGGAAGAAGTGTTGCTTACCCGGAAACAAAGATGTTCGGACAGATCAATACTTTTGAAGGCCGGTAGATTAAGGTCTCACATGTGGCTGACTATCCCAGTCCTACTGGCCTCTTAAAGTAACTGCCCAGTCTGGAAGATGACAACATTCCCACATAGGCTGTTTTTTAAAAATGTATTATTAAATGACTTTTCAGATACAACAAATAACAAATAGAAGGACCAGAAGTTATGGCGTTTACAAATAACATGTTGCAAGAACAAGCATTTGCAATACAATAGGTCTCGCATTTTTTAGAGTTGGAGCTATTGGCCTTGTAAATGACAATGTCTTTTAGTTTGGAGTGCAGTAGATGTATGAACAGAGATGTAGCTGCAGCACTGCAGAGAGGACTAAGAATGGGGATTTGCCACTGGGAACAGAGACACATATGCAGAACTGCCTAGAGAACTTAGAATGGAGGAGTTACCGACGGGACCAGAGAAGCCGCTGTAGCAGTGTAAAGGGACTAAGAATGAGACATTACCACTGGGACCAGAGAAGCAGCTGCAGCACTGCCTAGAGGACTAAGAATGGGGAATTGTCACTGGGAACAGAGACACAGATACAGAACTGCCTAGAGAACTTAGAATGGAGGGGTTACCGACGGGACCAGAGAAGCCGCTGTAGCAGTGTAAAGGGACTAAGAATGAGACATTACCACTGGGACCAGAGACACAGATACAGAACTGCCTAGAGGACTAAGAATAAGGAATGACCACTGAGAACAGAGAAGCAGCTAGCAGCACCACCTATTGGACTTAGAATGGGGGAGTTACCGACGGGACCAGAGAAGCCGCTGCAGCAGTGTAAAGGGACTAAGAATGAGACATTACCACTGGGACCAGAGAAGCAGCTGCAGCACTGTCTAGAGGACTAAGAATGAGGAATTACCACTGTGACCAGAGACACAGATACAGAACTGCCTAGAGGACTAAGAATAAGGAATGACCACTGAGAACAGAGAAGCAGCTGCAGCACTGCCTATCCCGTCGCACACTTTTTTGTTTTACACTCTGTGGGGGGACCTTAGCTTGTGTGAACTATGAGACGGGATGCGCAGCGGGAGGGGGAAGAAGTGTGTGGGGGTTTCAGAGAAGGCGATGGACTGACTGCTATTATTCCATCTAAGACCAGAGGAAGCAACACCTTGGAGGTGAATGATATATATTTATAAGGTTTTATTTTGTCAGGGCAGGTGAGTGGTGTGTTAATGGGCGCCACCTCTAGCTTTCTGACAGATGACGGTCATTGTTCGGGTGCTGCCAGCAGATTGATCGATAGCTCGGTTGTCCTGGCCTGCAGTTAGAGCAGCCTGTCTACTTTCTTCCTCTAATGTGTGTAATCGGTTGACCTGGGGATGACCCTGCAGAAGTGGAGCTGAATTTGCGCATGCCTGTTCATGTAGTTAAATAAAATTATAAATGCTAATACCTAATGGGCAGTAGTGATGCCTTTTTAATTGACAAGCAGACGTAGTGTCTATAAGATACTTACGATCTTGCAAATATATATATATGTATGTTTAGTTTTTATTTTAGCTCCAGCCCATCTGTTTTCAGTGACTTCAGGGCACAACGCAGACAAACAATGCAAACATTTAGGACTGAGGACTGAATAAAACAATAAACAGCAGATGCATGGTTAGATTCATGCACCTCGCTGACACGGTAGTGAAGTGCGGATGGGCGCCAGGGACATGAATTCCATGCATAGCACAGGTGACTAAACAATGTTGCACTGGTGAGAGGTCAATTTTGCACGTGCACTCGCACAGACCTTCTAGTTCAAAAAGTCATTTCTACTGAGTGAGCAATGCAAGAATAACATTTTCACCAAATGAAATTACGCTTTGCCATGGTCGGTTAGTGTAAATGGTGATGCAAGATGAGTCTCAGGAGCAAGTTTGTTCAGTCACAAGTGAAATCATTGCCATTTCAAAAGGCAGAAACGGAAGAGGATGAGGAGCCCTGTCACAATTATTTATCATTGGACCTGGGTTACAGCTTGAGTGGATCTTACAGTGTAGTGATCATAAATGAAGCTGTGTTTACACATGTTGAGATTTTTTTTTTGTGTTTAAACATCTTTTTATTGTAAACAACAACATAAATGCTTTCCATTCCAATTATCAATTATCCAGCAGTGGATCAGCAGTTCCGAGTACATGTTGAGATTTTATGCGTGTCTTAAATAAGGATAGGGGTTGTATGCACCGCAGAACACTTGTTCTACCTAAAGCCTACTTCTGCAAAAACAAGCAGTGTTGCGAGGGTGCAGTACCACAGCCGGTCACTAGGTGTCCCTTGGGACCTCTTTTGGACACAAATGCTACTGCACCCTGCAACATGAACATGATTAGGCAAAGGATATGGCGCTGAAGTGAGAGCTGACGACTGGTGAGCAGGGGGTCCGTGTTCAAATCTGCAGTAGGCTCAACAACCTGTGATAATGGGCTGATTGTGTTTAATTTCCCCGAGCCCATGGCTAGGTGCGCTAGATAAATAAAAGCGTTTAATGTAAAACATAAGAATTCAATGCAGCATTCTCGGGGGTAGGCAAGCAGTGTCTTTCAGGGAGTGGGGCTAGACGGAAAAGGGATATTAAACGAGGGCACTGCATAGCAAATTATGCGTAAAGTAATCAAAAAACAAAAAACAACAGTGGCCTCGGAGGGGTGGTGGGGCGTGCGAGCAGTGCTGTGGGAGGGATGAGGGAGAGGCATGGGGAGATGAACCTAAGGCAAGCAAATGATGCAACCGAAGTTTCTTTGCACAAGTACACAGAACACTCAACGAGCAAAGAGGTGGGCCAACTGAAAAAGAGTTCTCTCTAAGTATAAATAACCTGAATAGTAAGAACACACGTAAGAGGGCCAGTCCTCATGGGAGGATACAAAATTCCAAAAGAACGGACTACTAAGTGTATTCACCAATGAAAAGCCAGCATTTTTAAAGGACAGCAACAGGAACAATGGGTGTTTTTTCAAGCCCATATCCTAGATACAGCATGTCTCGAAAAGACAGCACAAGCGCTGCCTAGGCGAGACCTAAAAAATGAGTCACATTCAGGCAATCTGTGAGATGGGTGCAGCATGTGTCCGCCAAGGTCAGTTTCAGGCAAAGAGTCTCGACGGCGGACTGCGGAGCTTAGTCTGAGTAGAGTGCCAGGGAAGTCATCTCCATATCATGTGGTAGCGTTCGGTGCACCCCCCACCCGCCGCCCTGGTCGCCATGTACTGCACAAATGGAGCCTATATGTCCCTTGGTATACTGGGTGCCGGCATAAGGGCCCAATAATCCTCGAGCCGCTCCTGTCAAAACGCAAAATCAGCCAGGTTCTGACAGTGGGCAACACATAGGCTAGTTGCACTGTGCAAGCCAGATGTCAAGCCAAGGCATCATTTAATATATGATAAAAGCATAAACGTTAAAGAGTGTTTACAGCAAACACAGCTTTGGAGAGTTAGTGTCTGGCTACAAAAAGGGTAAGAGTAAACAGGTGGGAGGGGAGTGAGAGACCAAGATGTGCACGTATGAATGCAATAGGTCTTGTTTCACTCATTTTAGTATAAATATGTATTTCTCTCTTGAGTACGGTTCCAGGATAAATCATCCTAAGTCTTGTACTGCCATGTGACATCCTACATGGGTTGGCTCATACTGTAGTGCGCCACAAATAAAAAAAGAAATGTATTAAAAAAACAAGGACAGGACAGAAAGCACCAATTGCGAGTCTGAGTGTGAATGGCAGTACTCAGCATGCAGGACCGCACCATGGAACCGGCGCATATTTTTTCAAAGAAATTCAGGGCCAAGGGTCTGATTTTGAGTTTGGCGGATGGATTCGATTTGGGCCTATGTGGGCCACCTCCAAGAGATGTGTATGGGAGGGTCAATGATTGAGTAGTAGGTGTTTTCCCACTCTACCCCTGTTTGCCTGTTCCTACCTGGGTCTCCCACTCGTGGACCTGTCAAAACCACCGAATGTATTCTGCCAATAGCTCCAACTCCAACAAATGCGAGACCTATTGCATTTCCAATGCTTGTTTGTTTTATTTACATTGGTTTTTTACACACGTTGCTGATGTGCTCTGTTAAATGAAATAGACAGACAGCGCCACCTTGTGATGGACTGTGAAAAAAATAAGTGCGGCTGCTAAGAAATAAATGCTAATCTAAGCAACGGCACAAATTAAGCACTGCTACTTGATCATTATGTGAACACTTAGAGAATATTTGAATTTATTTATTTTTGGTTGTATTTAGTGGCAGAGCAATTTTTACAGTTTGCGCTGTACTGGCCGTATATATGTATGTATAGGTGAGTAAAGACTAGATTCATGTGCCTGTATTTGGCTAACATCATAGCTCCCTCGATGTCACATAGTCTCTCTCGATGTCACATAGTCTCTTTCTGAACACCACAGAGCCTGCCTACCTGTTCATATCCATTTTACCCTACAGATCGAATCATGCAAGCAGGTGTCTGCGTGGCATGCAATTCTACGATTGTCTCTTATCTGATTATGTGGTTGGGGCTGTTGTTATCTGCACTTGGCCATCTGATTTTTTGGCAGTGGCTTCAAAGAGCAGCTGTTTTTCTTCTGAGTTTGAAAACCTGGCCATTCTTAAGAGCGGTCGTATGAACACATGCTCACGTATGGACGTTCGCGACTGCTGGTACAGCGGAGGAACAAATGATGCTGTGGGAGAAGCAACATTTCGAATCAGTTATTCTGCAAATAAAGCTCAATGCAAAGGAACTAACAGTCTCTTTGAGATAGAAAATAAATAACAAAAGGGGAAGCGTTAAGGAGAACCCAGAGTACACCCTTCCTAGACTACAGCTATATCACAAGAAGTGCTCCAGGTGTGAAAGGAAAGGATGAAAGTTTCAGTCTATTCAGTGGTGAAGGAAATGTTCCTGTTTTAGGACGAAAGCTCTCCCTGGCAATGGAGCCATCACAGCAGCCGTGCTTTTTAAGTTCAGGGTGATAATAACAAAAAAAATTACCATGCATCAGTTTCATAGATTTGTTCTCCCCAGTGCTTAATTTGAAAAACAGTAAGTGTCAGGAGGCTTGCACCAAACATTGCCCTTCCCAGCACTGCCAATGGAAGTACCAACACAATTACGAATCATCACACTCCTACAAGTGTGACAAATCAGTCTATTCCGGGCCCCCAAAGATAAAAGAATGGCTTGGACGGCAGTCAATAGTAAGCCTGGGCGAGTCCGCAAAGTGCAAGAAAAACTCCACCGCGCAAGAGGCAGAGTGCGTTAGATACATGCCGTTCGCGTTGATTTTCAGTGCCAGGTGCTTGTCTGCACTGTGCAATCATCGCGAACGGCACCATGCACAGCTAAAGCGGGCACTGCTTCCTTTCTGCCGCTTGAGTAGATTTTTACTCGAGCGGCAGCTTTCTCAACGCGGACGGTTTCTCAATGCGACCTTTCGCTAGCATACACGACCACTCGCATTGAGAAATCTGACCGCCCGCGTTGAGAAATCTTGCCGGGAGGTTGATTTTCCACGCTCGCGCTCGCCAACTTGATGTTGATGATCGCGAATGAGGAAATATCTCGCTGGGAGGTGGATTTTCTTCGCTCGCCAACTTGACGTTGACAAACGCGAGCGAGGGAAAAAACTCCTCTCCGCGCGAGCTCCGCGTAACGCAGAGCGCAGAAAACTCTGCAATATCCGCGAGCGGAGCGGAGTTCACCGCCCATACCTAGTCAATAGTCATTTTTAATGTATATTGAAATAATGAACAACTGTTGTTGTGCTTATCTTTAAATTAGACAGACAGTGCCACCATGTGGCAGACTGTTAAAAGCTCTGGCTGAGCACCGGAAGCCACCGGCACAAATTAAGAACTGGTTCTCCCCCTTCAACTTAGTAATGGAAATACTCCCTCTCCGCCCATATTCAGTTTTGTCATATGCGCTCGCCTGATGTGCCATGCATAGGGTGATCATACTTGTTGTTAGCTGCACTGCTTATATTCATAATATCAGTGAGATCCTCCCACTGGTCTCCACCCACCGTAGGAGTGATGAATCCACCTGTCATGGAGATCCGTCCTCTGTGGGTCAAGTTCCATAACAATGGCCTGACAGGAGTTGACCGGCAACATCCAAGTCCAGAGTGATCCTCCTTCTATGAGACGAAGAGGTTGCAATCCAGGGGCAATATTATTGCCAACAAGTGTCTACGGTGAAGGTAATGTGCCCCCTACTGGAAATAAACTTTCATAGCAAGTAGCTACCGTGGCTGTGGAGGTATACAGATCTAGCTGGCTGTGGTTAATTGAAGAATTGGAATTGTCAGCAACAGAGCCATTGACAACAGGCGAGAAGCTGCTTTCGACCATGGCAGCGCAAGTGCCGCAAACGTACAACGAGGCACTGTGGTGGTAAAGGGGTGTGAAGGGTGGAGACAATGCTGGGCTCGGCTCAAGATTACAAGATGCAGTCACATGTACTGTTTATCTCTGTCCAAATTACAAGATGCAGACACAGGCACTTCTGATCTCTGCTCCAGATTACAAAATGCAGACATAGTCACTGCTCCAGATTACAGGATGCAGACACAGGCACTTCTGATCTCTGCTCCAGATTACAAAATGCAGACATAGGCACTGCTCCAGATTACAGGATGCAGACACAGGCACTGCTGGTCTCTGCTCCTGATTACAAGATGCAGACACAGGGACTGCTGGTCCCTGTTCCACATTACAGGATGCAGATATAGGCAATGCTGGTCCCTGCCCCAGATTACAGGATGCAGATATAGGCACTGCAAATTACAGAATTCACATATAGGCACTGATGCTCCACATTACAGGATGCAGACATAGGCAATGCTGGTCACTGCTCCAGTTTACAGGATGCAGACATAGGCAATGCTGGGCTCTGCTCCAGATTACAGAATGCAGACATAGGCAATGCTGGTCTCTGTTTCAGATTACAAGATGCAGACATAGGCACTGTTGGTCTTTGTTCCAGATTAGAGGATGCAGATATAGCCACTGCTGGTTAGTGCGCCAGATTACAGGATGCAGATATAGGCACTGCATATTACAGAATTCAGACATAGGCACTGCTGCTCCAGATTACAGGATGCAGACATAGGCAATGCTGGTCTCTGCTCCAGATTACAAGCTGCAAACATAGGCACTGCTGGTCGCTGCTCCTGATTACAAGATGCAGGCACAGGAACTGCTGGTCTCTGTTTCACATTACAGGATGCAGATATAGCCAATGTTGGTCACTGCTCCAGATTACAGGATGCAGGCACAGGCACTGCTGGTCGCTGCTCCTGATTACAAGATGCAGGCACAGGAACTGCTGGTCTCTGTTTCACATTACAGGATGCAGATAGAGGCAATGTTGGTCACTGCTCCAGATTACAGGATGCAGACATAGGCACTGCTGGTCGCTGATCCAGATTACAGGATGCAGACATAGGCAATGCTGGTCTCTGCTCCAGATTACAAGATGCAGACATAGGCACTGTTGGTCTTTGTTCCAGATTAGAGGATGCAGATATAGGCACTGCTGGTTACTGCTCCAGATTACAGGATGCAGATATAGGCACTGCAAATTACAGAATTCAGACATAGGCACTGCTGCTCCAGATTACAGGATGCAGACATAGGCAATGCTGGTCTCTGCTCCAGATTATAATATGCAGACATAGGCACTGCTGGTCGCTGCTACTGATTACAGGATGTAGATATAGGCACTGCGGGTCTCTGCTCCAGATTGCAGGATGCACGCACAGGCACTGCTGGTCTCTGTTTCACATTACAGGATGCAGATACAGGCACTATTGGTGTCTGTTCCAGATTACAGGATGCAAACACAGACACTGCTGTTTTCTGCTATAGATTACAGGATGCAGACATAGGCACTGCTGCTCGCTGTTCCAGATTACAAGATGCAGACATAGGCACTGCTGGTCGCTGCTACTGATTACAGGGTGCAGACATAGGCACTGCTCGTCTCTGCTCCAGATTACAAGATGAAGGCATAGGCATTGCTGGTCTCTGCTCCAGATTACAGGATGCAGACATAGGCACTGCTGGTCTCTGCTCCAGATTACAGGGTGGAGACAAAGGCACTGCTGGTCTCTGCTCCAGATTACAGGATGCAGGCACAGGCACTGCTGGTCTCTGCTCCAGATTACAGGATGCAGACATAGGCACTGCTGGTCTCTGCTCCAGATTACAGGATGCAGACATAGGCACTGCTGGTCTCTGCTCCAGATTACAGGGTGGAGACATAGGCACTACTGGTCTCTGCTCCAGAGAACAGGATGCAGACACAGGCACTGCTGGTCTCTGCTCCAGATTACAGGATGCAGACATAGGCACTGCTGGTCTCTGCTCCAGTTTACAGGGTGGAGACATAGGCACTGCTGGTCTCTGCTCCAGATTACAGGATGCAGACATAGGCACTGCTGGTCTCTGCTCCAGATTACAGGGCTGAGACATAGGCACTGCTGGTCTCTGCTCCAGATTACAGGATGCAGACATAGGCACTGTTGGTCGCTGTTCCAGATTACAGGATGCAGACACAGGCACTGCTGGTCTCTGCTCCAGATTACAGGATGCAGACATAGGCACTGCTGGTCTCTGCTCCAGATTACAGGGTGGAGACATAGGCACTGCTGGTTTGTGCTCCAAATTACAGGGTGGAGACATAGGCACTGTTGGTCTTTGTTCCACATTAGAGGATGCAGATATAGGCACTGCTGGTCGCTGCTCCAGATTACAGGATGGAGGCACAGGCACTGCTGGTCTCTGTTTCACATTACATGATGCAGATATAGGCACTGCTGGTCGCTGCTCCAGATTACAGGATGCAGACATAGGCACTGCTGGTCTGTGCTCCAGATTATAGGGTGGAGACATAGGCACTGTTGGTCTTTGTTCCAGATTAGAGGATGCAGATATAGGCACTGCTGGTCTCTGCTCCAGATTACAGGATGCAGACATAGGCAATGCTGATCTGTGCTCCAGATTACAGGGTGGAGACAGACACTGCTGGTCTGTGCTCCAGATTACAGGATGCAGACATAGGCACTGCTGGTCTCTGCTCCAGATTGCAGGATGCAGATATAGGCACTGATGGTCTCTGCTCCAAATTGCAGGATGCAGACACAGGCACTGCTGGTCTCTGCTCCAGATTACAGGATGCAGACATAGGCACTGCTGGTCTCTGCTCCAGATTACAGGATGCAGACATAGGCACTGCTGGTCTCTGCTTCAGATTACAGGGTGGAGACATAGGTACTGCTGGTCTCTGCTCCAGATTACAGGGTGGAGACATAGGTACTGCTGGTCTCTGCTCCAGATTACAGGATGCAGACGGAGGCACTGCTGGTCTCTGCTCCAGATTACAGGATGCAGACGGAGGCACTGCTGGTCTCTGCTCCAGATTACAGGGTGCAGACATAGGCACTGCTGGTCTCTGCTCCAGATTACAGGATGCAGACATAGGCACTGCTGGTCTCTGCTCCAGATTACAGGATGCAGATATAGGCACTGCTGGTCTCTGCTCCAGATTGCAGGATGCAGACATAGGCACTGCTGGTCTCTGCTCCAGATTGCAGGATGCAGACATAGGCACTGCTGGTCTCTGCTCCAGATTACAGGATGTAGACACAGGCGCTGCTGGTCTCTGCTCCAGATTACAGGATGCAGACATAGGCACTGCTGGTCTCTGCTCCAGATTACAGGGTGGAGACATAGGCACTGCTGGTCTCTGCTCCAGATTACAGAATGCAGATACAGGCACAGCTGGTCTCTGTTCCAGATTACAGGGTGGAGACATAGGCACTGCTGGTCTCTGCTCCAGATTGCAGGATGCAGATATAGGCACTGCTGGTCTCTGCTCCAGATTGCAGGATGCAGACACAGGCACTGCTGGTCTGTGCTCCAGATTACAGGATGCAGACATAGGTACTGCTGGTCTCTGCTCCAGATTACAGGATGCAGACACAGGCACTGCTGGTCGCCGCTCCAGATTACAGGATGCAGACATAGGTAATGCTGGTCTCTGCTCCAGATTACAGGATGCAGATACAGGCACTGCTGGTCTCTGCTCCAGATTACAGGGTGGAGACATAGGCACTGCTGGTCTCTGCTCCAGATTACAGGATGCAGACATAGGTACTGCTGGTCTCTGCTCCAGATTACAGGATGCAGACATAGGTACTGCTGCTCGCCGCTCCAGATTACAGGATGCAGAGACAGGCACTGCTGGTCGCCGCTCCAGGTTACAGGATGCAGACACAGGCACTGCTGGTCGCCGCTCCAGATTACAGGATGCAGACGGAGGCACTGCTGGTCTCTGCTCCAGATTACAGGATGCAGATACAGGCACTGCTGGTCTCTGCTCCAGATTACAGGGTGGAGACATAGGCACTGCTGGTCTCTGCTCCAGATTACAGGATGCAGACATAGGTACTGCTGGTCTCTGCTCCAGATTACAGGATGCAGACATAGGTACTGCTGCTCGCCGCTCCAGATTACAGGATGCAGACACAGGCACTGCTGGTCGCCGCTCCAGATTACAGGATGCAGACACAGGCACTGCTGGTCGCCGCTCCAGAAAACAGGATGCAGACACAGGCACTGCTGGTCGCCGCTCCAGATTACAGGATGCAGACACAGGCACTGCTGGTCGCCGCTCCAGATTACAGGATGCAGACACAGGCACTGCTGGTCGCCGCTCCAGATTACAGGATGCAGACATAGGCACTGCTGGTCTCTGCTCCAGATTACAGGATGCAGACATAGGTACTGCTGCTCGCCGCTCCAGATTACAGGATGCAGACACAGGCACTGCTGGTCGCCGCTCCAGATTACAGGATGCAGACACAGGCACTGCTGGTCGCCGCTCCAGATTACAGGATGCAGACACAGACAGTGAGGATGACCTCTAGCGAGCAAAGGACCAACAAGCCCTTCAGCCGCACTCACTCACCCGTCCTATACACTACAAGGACCTAACAACAACATTTCCTTCTTAAAGTGATCCATTTTCTGACTTTGACTGTGATGATGTATGTGGAGGAAATGCTGATCCCTGCTCAAGCTTTCTGAAAGATCCCACTTTCCTTTGCATAGACTCCTAGTTGGCGGTATTTACCGATGGATGTAGACACCTCTCCCTATGCCAAGGCTCCATTAACCAGAGATTTAGAGGTGACCATTGTGCGGGGTGTTTGTGAAGCTACGGTAGGGCTCGGCGCTGAGCACACACAATGTTGGGGTGATTCAGAATGTGTTCCAATAGGCCGGGATGTATTTGAGTAATGTGTTTTAACCGTTCGGAAAAGAAAGAACTTCCGGACTCATTTTTAAACGTACAAAGCAAGAGCAGAATGAAAAAATGCAAGTCAACCACAACCCTTAAATTGTAGCTTTTCTGCCAGACGATCACAGCGGCAGCAGATCAGTTTCTGTAGAAAGCGAGGTGGTCCTTTCACTGAACAGGCAACGACGCCGCTTACACCATAACAGATCCCTCCTTACTCGTAAACTGGCATCACAGCGCTTGCTTCACTGACTTGGCACTAAAGCTGGTGGCATGAACCCACCAATTACTGACCAGTGAGGGTAGGGCCGCCGGCTCACCCTTCCTGCAAGCAACCACCAGCGTACAGTCACCAAAGGCATTCCATGGATTCCACTGGAACAAGTAAAGTTACTGCACCCTGTCCCTGTCTGATGAAACTGGAGAGGCAAGTGGAGAACTGTGATCGAGTTTGGCGCTGGGTGTGACATAGCACAGGCGGAACACATCTGATCACAATGGCATTACCACACCTGGCCCGGCTCCTGCCAGCATAGTACTTCAGGCCGTGATGTGCTACACATCACAGGCAAAAATAGAGCTGTCCACAACTAAAGCTTAGCCTGTACCTCAGTGCTTGGCGAGCAGACCTCACCATCAGTACCCCCGGCAGCAGGGAGGCCTTCTCGTGGCCCCATCAAAGACCAGTCCACACGTGATCTCGTTTTGATCTTCTTCACCCCTCTAGTTTCTGCCTTGGAAAGGACCAGCTGTAATGCGTCTTCCTTAAAGGATGGTAATGGCTGTAATTTACCAGCACTGCCACATTCACTCAGTTCTCTCCATAACAATGTCCCTTAAACAGCTTCTAACTCAGACACACAGTGCCTACAATGTCTTCTAAACAAGCCCCAGATAGGGTATTGCTGTGTCCTGCTTTGGTACCTGAAGGAGAGATGCTACACTGAGGACGGAGGGCGTAACATGACTGAAGATTCTGGTCTTGGGAAGATGTGGCTGGCAAGGACGCCCATTCCAGCCAGAGCGCATAAGCAACAGATTCTCTGTAACATCTACAGGAGGCTTCATGATTCCACTGTTGACAAGTGTAACCTATCCATAACCCAGCACTCCAGGGAGTCGGCGACAGACACGAGGGCTCTAGGAAGAGAAAGATCTCCGCCTTTGGGCAGTGTCTGCCGTCCAGTAATTCTGGCCGAGCAAGACTCCCAGCAGTCCCGCCAGTCTGGTGAAGCTGACTGCACCCACCAGCTTGGACAGGAAGAACCGGTCCTCTGGACACTGTGAAGTGGGAGCCCGGAGAGATGAGAAGGGCCTGTCTGCTGGTGCCACCAAGGGAAGGCAGAAGCAGGGAGAAGGTAGAGGAAGAATAACTGCCCTGAAGCCTGTCTTGCTGGTTGGACCAGACCAGCGGGATCTGACCAGGAGTCGGGCGGCGTGAACGGAAGCTGCTGATGGAGGCTTATAGTATTCGGACAGCTGGGCTGTGTGGACAGTGGCAATGGGGGATATGCTGGGGTAAATGAGTATAGGGCCAAGATGGAGAACTGGGCAATTTACAGAGACTGGGCGGGTTCCCTGGAAGGGAAGACAGAAAGAGGTTTTCCAGACTGAACATCAATTTATTTATAGCTTTCATAGGATTAGCAATGCCAACACGTGTAATCATCTACCACAACAATGCACAACCGCAGTCCAAAGACTTTGATATGACCAATACTTTAGAATTGTTGGTTCAGGTACAGAGGCGGGAACTGTCTTCACTGAGTGACAGACCTTTATTGCACTCAGAGTGGGTGCTGAGGAAGGACCGCTTTTAATTCAAGGTCACTGTATAGTCGAAGGGTCTTCATCACGTGATATGGTACAGACTGGTGTGAGGCTCGTTTCCGGCGTACCCCCCTTGCTGCCCCCGTGCCACGTGCTGCCCACATGCACGTCCCTGGATGCCTAGTAAAAGTCATCATGGCCGACAGCAGAGTGGTGGTTCACATGGCATCGCCATGTTCTGTGAGTGCTAGGGCGAACTTGCTTCTCCAGGGGCGGAGGAGTCTGCAAGCAGTGCATGGGGTGGGTTCAGTGCAGGTGACGTGTTTGCGCCAGGAACGCATATGTGCAAGAAACTAATAATGCCTTTTGTTGTGAGCATACAGGTGTGCACGTGCCTTGCAAACATGTTTATGATGTCTTAGAACTAAGGTGTGCATTTTTTCTATGTCCATGTACGTGAATAGCCACACATGCTGTTCACAGCGCACTGGGCCCTCGTGCATGTCTATAGTGGGTCACAGGCCACGCCTAAGGTAGAGAACTCCTGTCTCGTGCCAGGGGTGCATGGGCAGTGATTACGGTTAATATTAACTGTTGTCTCAGAGGTATAAAGAGCTACGTGAGCGGATCTCAGAGGATTGCCTTGTGGTAATTTGGTTGCATTTGTCAGGACAGATATTGCCGGCAGCGCTCCTTTACCCAAGCACTGTAAATGTCAGTACTAGGGCTGGTAGGTACCAACACGCTGCCTGTATCTAATGCAGCTTCCGTCAAGTTGCTGATGGCATGTACCCCTTGGGGTAATTAAGGTGTTCGGTATAATGTTATACTGGCGCCCAGACCAGACAGCGCCGAGAGGCCACATTTAGAGCAATGCAACACTATACAAGTCTTGGTAGACATAAGCTATAATGCAGCCTCCAACTGGGACAGACATCTGGTCCAGGCCAGAGCCGGCCCTGCTTCATGTGCGATCTGCATTTCTGAATTTTACACACTGCCTTTCTCCTAAAAGATGATGGACTTTTCTGTCTACTTTCCCTTTCATTTCTGTGTCTACCGCAGGCAGCCAGGTTCACATAGGTTCTGAAGGGTGAAGAGCTTACCCATAATGCCTTTTTAATGAATGTAAAATAAGCCTCAGTTTCCTCTGAAATGAAGAGAGCCTAAATATGGAAATAGAAGAACGCCAGAATAAGAGAAGTGCCTATTTTCAGAGTTCCTGGATTTAATTACACAGCTGTGTTAATCACATCCTTGGCAGTGCAGGGCTGGCTTCCTCCCCACCACTCTCATGACACTAGGTCACACTTGTGTCCTTTAAGTGGTGTCCTCTTTAACACTTCCACACGCCTTCCTTCCTGATGGATTTCTCAGTTGAATTTTCAAAGTCTAATTTAAAAAAATCAACATATGAAAGTAACCTGGTGATTCTTTGGTGAAAACAGGACAGTTTATAATGAAAAAAACAGGTATCACCATATACCACGATCACCTTGTCACAAGGAGACACGAGCCAGGACATGGGGAGTGCATAATGACTATATGATAATAAAATAAGGGTTTATCACTGCGTGGAGCACAGAGCTCCGGGGCAGGTACCGTCACTCTCCTTACCTGATCGACACCAGGATTTAAAGACTGCATTTCTCTGTTGGTGCTTTGGCCTCACAAGGAGTGAGAAGGCGCTATACAAATACCAAGGCGATATAATATCATGCAATACAATCTTAATCAGTTTTTTTGATGGGGAGATAGATTGAATGAATACATGATTTATAGAGGGACAAGGTCCTAGCCCCTAAACTAATAATATCTGAACAGGGATTTAAGCACTCCTAGTGTGGGATTAGTAAGGCTTTTTCTATCTTCCTGAGAGCAGGATGGCGGTTCAGGAAGCTAAAGGAAGGGTTGTCAACAAACTAGTATGATCTACTCCCAAATCCGATCTCACAGTAAGAGGGCACTGGGCTTAAAATAGTATCAACCAATCGGCGTGTCCCGGAAGGGATGCACGGGACGAACCTTGGGATCAGGTAATGGCAGCCTCCTTGATTGGTAGCAAGTAAGGTAAGGTCAGAAGCAATGAAATGGTAACTTCCTATTTTGAAAAGTCTCCTAAAATCCTTTTAATTGGCTGGTAGGGAAGGTCAATTACAGACTATTTATATAATCTGCTCAAGATGAAAACTGAGTGGACTATGGTCACTTTGAGTTGAAGTAGAAAGAGTGGAGCAATCCTGGGCAGTATTTCAAGGTGATATAAGTCTCTGTGCTGACCCAGGGATCATGGCCCACCAGAACTGCCTTATGGCAAAGACCCCCAAATGTTAATCCGTGTATATGCAATGCGCTATTATTTTAAGCCGATCACTACATGTTCCCTGTGGGGCCGCTGTCAGCAGATCGCTGAATGTAAGTGGTACCTAGGTGATGCATTAAAAACAGACACACCATAAAATGAACGAGTTGAGGGAATATGTATAAAGCCATCCATGCCTAGATACCACATTGGAAAGGGAACTCAATTCAGTTTTAATATGTTCATGCTCTCTCACAAAAGCTAGTGCTATCCCTCAGTTATCATTGGGCCTGCTGCAAAGTTCGGTGTGTAACCTGAGGTTCACACCTTCAAATCCTGGTAGACCTGGCTCACCTTTTATCCTTCTGCGCTTGATAAAAGGAGTGCTATCCAGATTTGAGAAACCAGTGACAATGTACATGTTGTACACCTCAAGCTAAAATGTTTCGTGGTGCTTAATGTGAAGTACTTTTACAGCCATATTCAATGGTTCGCATTTATTCAACCTCAGAGCATAGATTTGTGAGTCTGTTGCGCTACGATTCATACTTGTGAAATGCAGATCCACACAAATGTCGAAGGGCTCAATGCACTAAGCTACTTCACTGGTAATAATATCTCTTGCTACTTACAATGCTGTAAGCGGCAAGACTCTGGCACCAAATGGAACACGAAAACTAGGTTATTACGGAAAGGAAGTGTGATGCAAAGTTTCTCCAATTTACTGGATAAGGAACTTGCTGGGTTTGTAGGCTATGATGGGAACATACACTGACATTTTAGAATAGTGTGGTTCTTATATAAATAAAAAAGAAAACACAAATCTACCCACACAAGGTATGACATAAGCTATCATAACATCCTTCCACATAATCGCAAGCGTGCAGAATTAAATCCCACAAGAAGATCTGCCTCGGTAGGCTCAGACCCAGCTGAGTGAAGAACTTCTGAGACTCCTTTGTGCTGGCCATGCCTTTGGAGAGACAGCTGGCCAGCAGGAGCCTCTCCGAAAGGGTGCCAACGCCAAAGAAAATAATACTATACGCTACTAAATAACCAGGTCTGCGCAGTGGCAACATTAAATAAAAAGCAAGCCTGCTGATGGACAAGTTCCAGGGAAAGCCATCTTGTTTCAACTTTCTTCACTGCACAATACGACTGTGCCTTTCTCAGAACACAGGAAACGTACAGAGGACTCTTTCGATAGATCTATTGCCCACTGGACATCTGGAAGGCTTTCAAAGGATAAAGTAATTTCTAAACCTGAATACAAAATCAACATATCAACAAAGTCAAAAAGGAGAAGAACTTCAATCTGATTATTATAAGCGTTATACGCGGTGATGTTATTAGAAGCCACGTTTAGAGAACTGGATTCTGTGAGACCACAATGCACAAAAATGACTCACATAATATCCTCTTCCCAGAAGGTATTTTCAGACAGACTTGGGCTCACTTTAGAGTAATTTTAGGTACAGGTACTTAAGTCTACCATTTTTAAGCAGGCTTAATGTTAATTCTGAATCCAAGATATAGCCGGCTAATCAGGAACACACTTATGCACTGGGTAATTTGGAATTTCTGTAGCATTGAAAAGAAGGGGGAACTACACAGAAAAGCACAGCAGAAGGATGAACACTGTAATCCATGGGTACTGCATCTCCACAAGAGGTGGGAACAGGGGAGTCATCGGATCCTGGACCACACCATGTGATTAAACAGACACATTCATGAAATTCTGTACAAAGGCAGGCGACTGGACAAGAGGGTGCATTAGATCCTGCACCACACGACGCGACTGGACATGAGTATTCACAATGTCTTTTTTAAGGATCAACAGTTTGGGTGGGACATGAAGTTCTGCACAAGGAATTCTCATGGACTGTTGAGGTTTTTGCGCCCATCTCTTACTTTCAGAATCAAGTAAAACATCCTTGGACTATTTGTGTGCCCATCTCCCATATATATCCATATCTCATGTCAGACTTTTTATACCAAGGAATAACACGTTTCATGCCACTTCTGCTGAACACTGTTGGGATTAGTGGATGGTGTGCCAATGAAATCCCACACAGACCATAAACAGTGCTTAGCTACTTTTTGGAGGGGGGCCATCACTTCCAGTGAGGAATATATAATTGCTTACTGGTTTGATACCAGGAGCCGTTTTCCATTGGCAGAACACGCGTGTATGGAATGGATCCGTGCACATGAATCTGTTCATTTCCAAACGGGGCAATCATTTATGTGTACCTTCAAATGTGAATGATTTCAATGCCCTCCTCCTTGGCTTCCCAGACTCTGGCCCCAGGGCCTTCTACACACTAAAGCATCCCTCATGAAGGGCCTGAGGAAATAGGACCCCATCACCTCTACTCTAATAGAACTCCACTGGCTCCACTTGTCAGCCAACACCATCTTCAAAACCAGCTGCATCACCTACAATGGTACCTCTGCCAATCTTGCTGACCAGCTAATCACCTGTGGTGGCAGATGGGACATTTGCACCCAGGACACCATCAGATTTGAGATGAAGATGTGCAAAAAACGATGCAAAAGGCCTCTTCCATTTATGCACCCTGGATCTGGAACAACATCAATGTACCCATCAGGACCACCCAACTGTGCTCCAATTTAAGAACGAGTTGAAGACGCACCTCTTTAAAAAACACTACACAATGTCCTGCTCAGCTCTCAGGACCCTCCTCACCTTGAATCACTCAAACTATTCTATCTTTTGGCCAGGCTCACACTATAAAAATAACACAAACATGCTTTCATGAAAAGTAAAACTTGCAGAAAATGTGGTAGCTAATAGCTTAAGCTCAAGCCAGCAATAAACCATAGCCTATATCTAGCTCCTCACTGGATGTTTAACATTTATTAATTGGTTTGATTTCTATTGCACTGCCCTGTTTCAATGTCTTTCTTATCAATTGTGGATATTTGTGAGTTGATCTAGATCTGCACACTCTCTTTTTCCATTTGTTCAGTTCATACCTCTGCCTGCCCTGTAGCAGGGTTTCCTCCAGTGGGCTCACAAGGAGTCAGAAAGGGGTAAAAAGCTATTTTTTCTTAAGATTATGTATTTGTTTACATATGTGGGAGCTAGTGTCCTTAGGCTGGTTATAAGCATTTTATTTGCAAAAGACTGTGGGCACATCCAAAAAAAGATTTGAAAATCTTAGTCTGCAAGACCAGTAGCTGTCCTGCACTTTTAATAAAGATTTTGTTCAATTAACCTGTCAAGCCTGGACACCATAAGATTCACTGAACAGTAATAATGAAAGGCTTAGAGGGTCTCATCAGGTTTGGCAGAGCAGGCGAAATCTAGCAAATCCGGGATTCCACCACGTCATTTAGAGATGAGGGATCTACAGGTTTCCTGTGACGAAGCCTCAACTGGTCTTTTATCCAGCAGCCTACAAGCCGCAGCGCACCAGCTACTGCAAGTAGGCTTCTCCAGGTTAGGGTGGGCCTTCATACATTCATATTCCTGACCAGGACTCTACCATGCAAGGCCATGTGGTCCCTTGGAGGAAGCAGCACAAATATCCATGACCTGCAGGGAAATAAGTCCCTTCATCAGGACATTTCTTTCCTGCTCCTTAGACAAAGAAAAACTTTGCAGAGTGAGCCACCATGCTTGCCAGGCAATGATTTTTGCAGAAAGTCCTCAGGCCATGTTGGTGGTTGCACTTTCAGCAAAAATTCCTCACCGACATGGTTTGTAACTTTAAGTACAGAAGGCAGGCTACTACGGGACGGGGGTCTTCACAACCCAGTAGCTTGGCACTCACCCGCCCAACTAAAAAAATGTAACTCTTTAGTTTTATCTGATACCAAGTTAACAACCACTGGCCCAGAAGCCCTGGGTTCTTCTTACTCTTTACAATTGTTTCAATTTTACAAAATTTAGCACTTCCCAGAGTAACAGCGGGGAACCTAACTGATGACATGTACGTGGGCTCTAGCAGAATCTTATGAAAACGTAACACACTGTTACCCTACTGCCGAAATATAAATCACATAGGATATAATGGGATTTATATTTCAGCGCACGAGATAATCGTAACCGTGGTGACGGAGTAACCCGTCCGCCAAGACCTCAATCAGTCCCTAGGTCTGTAAAATCATCCTTATGCATGTTTTATGTGCACAATTGCTACTATGAGATTACAAATGACCTACAATTGACTATATAAAAAGAGAGGCCTGTTTCCAAGTATATAATTCTCAATGCACAAAATCAGTTATTGCTATTATTGCATTAGCTTGTAGATGATCGCACGGGCTTGTGTACTGCCTGGAAAGTCAGCACTATGTTTCTTCTTTGCACTAGGGACATAGTATTTGATTCACTGAAAAACAATATCCTTGAGAAGCCGAGAGCTCCCGCCGGAACTGGATCCTGCACATGTCCTGAGAGTGAAACCGAGCACGGGGAGCTGCCCTTACCTGATGATGACGCACTGGTTCTCCCTGTCGATGATCATGTTTCTGTACATGTTGTCTGCCAGAGCATAGATGTGCGGAGGGTTCTCATATTGTGCCTGAAAGGGAGACAAGCACATCAAAAGGAGGAAAAGAGATCCGGGTCATTTCTGGCGACAATGCTTGTTGCAATTAGTACCTTGTTATAAATTGTCCTTATGTCTCAATTCATATTTTTGGAAATGACACAGAGTCACAAATAGATTGCTCATTTGGTCTTAGGGCAGCAAATTGCAAAAGTGCACAGAACAAACAGTTCAGCAAAAAGTGCCAAGGCCTGATTGGTCCAGAAGGATAACTGCAGTGATAAACACGGACCCAATCTATGGATTAGCAAAGTGGGGCATAATGCAGTATTATTGATGACTAGGGATGGCATAGCCTAAGAGGGGAAATACTGCATCTAGTCAGAGGTTTACGTCATCCTGTTTATTTCAAAGCAGGGTTTTATAAAGGCGTGGCATGGCGCTAAACAAGATGGCCGCCTAGTTGGTATACTCAGAGCTTTCCCAAAACTAAAGTTTTAAAATGCATCAATAAGTCAAAGAATGGGGCAGTTTATATCTGGCAAGACAACAAAAACCAACATTGGCTTCATAAGGCATATTCATATATTATATATTCATATTGCGTTTAGCCTCTACAGGGCATACCAGATTTGATAAAAGGCTAACAAAAGACTTACAAAGCGGATAACAATCATACATATGGAAAAATAAAATGGCAAAAAGATAATGTCAATGATAATGTCAGTAAGAAATCTGCAAAAAACGAAATCTCTGTTAATAGGAATGGTAAAATAGTAATGAGCAGGCGGAGGTGAGATAAATATTTGGGGAGGACGATGGCCTGTTGGATTATATAGGAGAATACTGGCCCTACTATTAGATTACAGCTATAGAGCTACAACCCTTGATGCCGCCAGCAGAGGAGGTATAAACTGCGGTGTGAGCCATTGGGACGACCCTAAATATAAAAGACTATAGATGCCCAGCAGAAGCATGCTGCACCAACCAACAGGCACTGTCCGGGCTGTGAGCTAGCAGTAAGAGATTCCTCTGTTGTGGTTGCAGGGATCTGGGCCTGGAAGCAATAATGAGGTGGGTATCCAGGCCCTGTGCTTTTTGAGAGACCCACACTATGTTCATCATTTATGTAGGATTTTTAAAGTAAAGCTTTTCTATCTATTAATGGCTAATGTCACCAGATGGTGTCAGTTGCCGAATCCACTGTGTTTGGACTTTGGCTGCAGGACATCCATGTAAACCTTGGAAACAGGTCCTCGTCCGCTGAAGGGCTTCGCTTCAGTTTGCTGATTGGGGCTCTGCAAAAACCTCCGACATGACTGGCCTCAGACCAGAATTTAGGGTCTTAATTGGACGCCCTGTGGAGCTCCTTTCCATTCCACAGACATGACCTGAGCCTCTGGGGAGCAGCAAAGAGGTCCCAGGAATTGAGAGTACCAGCACTTCTGTATTTCCATTACTTAAAGCACCGCTTCCAGGAGTCAATGCTAGTTCCCTGAGTCTAGTAGGACCTCACCTCAAAGATTAATCTTTAATATTGCTGTATAAACCTCACAAAATGGCTGCCACACGAATGCTGCGTTCAACTAGTCTAATGCAACATGTCCAAGTCGGGGATGTAACAATAGAGGCATTTTTACCGAACAGGATATGGGGCTCGTGACAGAGGCATTCTTAAGAGATGCCTCGCATTAATAGGATGCACAGGTGAAGTGTAAGAAGAAAAGAAAACAGGTTTGGTGTTGTGCGAATGCTATGCAAAGTGCTACATTTGCCCTATACACAGTAGACGAAACAATATAACTTTTTGCAATGTACATAGTACATACAACAAACACAGTCAGTAAAATGAAAAAATGGACTTACTGCGCCTTGGTACATTTCAATCTCTTTGTCTCCAAAGTATGGCATTTGCTTGAAGGGGTTGATGGAGATGAGCACAGGCCCGATGTATGTCTGCAGCGTGCAGTCAAGGTCATTAAATTTGCACGTGAATAAAGGGTCTGTAAGTGCATAAGTGCTACCGCAAAGCATCACTAACCGTTTCCTGTTTGAGCATGTAAAAATAGAGATTGACTCCAGCAGGAGAGGCATATTCAATCAACGTTGAGACTCGTGGAAAAGGGAATGGAAGCCATAGTGGTGAATATTGGTGTCCACAATGTCCAAATACAACACATTCACCCCATGACACCTTTTACATTTTCATCTCGCTGAGCTTTCACTAATAGTGCAAGTAGTACGGAGTAGCTCGCTACTCATCTATGGACAACGCTTTGGCACCTCGTCTGGGGGATGAATCTCAACATAACTGCAATTTCAAAGGGATCAGCCCTAAACAAACGGTGACTGATCTTCATAGCGACACACCCATTCCATGGACATGGGCGTCACCTCGTCTGCCATTACCTCGACAAGGCTCCAGCACTGCCAACGCTGGAGCTCGAATAATGACTCTTTCAGGTCAACGTCAAGGTAAGGTACGGTAGTGGCGACCCAGACACTGATAGGCTAAAGTGGTGTGGTAGCAGCAGTCAATGGGGCGTCCCTTGGTTGGGTCAGCATCATCTTGGTGGACGAGCCCACCAGCACTGTCTGCTAAGATTGCGCTACCTTCAGTCAGTCACTCAGGATAAAGTTTAGGACAGATAGTCTTTTCTTTGTCAATTAAGCCTCTTTACTCACAAATCAAAGGGTTCCAAAGACACACCTCACATATACATATTTTATGTAAGACAGTACATCCTTTTCAAATCTCAAAGTGCATGTTTCATTACATGAGTAGTGGTCCGTGTCGGGAATCGTAAGCTCTCTGGTGGTATTTCAACATGTCCTACCTTATCTCCGGTCAGATGCCTAAAGCCGTCATCGACTCCTTCATCCAGGCATTCACACCTCATGCCCTTTTCAAGGCTTTATCATCTAGGTGATTCGTTCAATGGCAGCTATCTTCTGACACAATCCTTACCTGTTGGGTTCCTGATGGGGAACCTGTCTGGTTCCCCATCACAAGTTCCTTGAAAATGCACCATACGGCAAACCTCCACATCCATTTGGACAAGCATCTGAACGCACTCTGAGGAGACCTCAAGGTAGAAACACTCTATAAAAACCCCCCAAAAAATAAAAATATAAGTATTTATAAGATCAGGCATTTTTAAAATATAAATTGATCCAGTTCGGTACTCATGCGGACCTGCTGTATGACCAGTATGTGCAAATTTAGATTTGTGTTATATTCCTATTCTCTCCTGCCACTGTTGTGATTGTAATCCATGTCAGATATCCAGAATATGAACAGAAAATACATTTATATAAGATGAACTCAAAGGGAACAATTTACATAGACAGTGGTTATACTGAAGATGTGCCGCGGCTCTTGCCCTCGTGTACCAGAGCTGACTATGACGTTTAGAGGATCAAAAAAAGTAATTCTGGTCTGAAAACGTGTGATTTTCATGGATGCCAAGCAAACACCTAACTCAGCCAAACAATTCGGTAAACTAGACAATGGACCACTCTGCTTTTTGGGCCAGATGGAAGTTGGCTCTAGAAATGAACCCTGTATGGGTTCCAGTGAGAATAAAAGTTTATAAAAAAAAAAAGGGATTAGCTTGTAAAATCTGACAAATACTAAGTAGAGAATACTTTTAACATCGTTGGTTTAAACCTTGCAAACTTCCCAGTAAGAGTGTAGCTTACATAGGGAACAAGCATTGGCTATGCCAAAAGGCCTGGCTCACATTTTGAGTCATTTTTAAAAAAGGCTGCTGCAGTGAAAATAAAATTACAAATTTGCTTTTGGTGTACAAATGCATCTATGAGATAAAGATTTTAATGCATCATGATGTTTCAGTATACTTCTGAGATGTAAAACGTCCTTTATGCACTGTAATGCAATAGGAGGCAGAGTTATAAACCAAACAGTTAATAGCATAAGGTGAGAAAGATATACTCCTCTGGGTGGAGCCAAAGCCCACTCTATGAATATTTTAAGGAATTGGCAATTCTAGATCAACTAGACAGATACACCTTCAAGCCGGACCTAAAAAGGTGGATCCCCTGGATAGCCGGATGAGATGACATTTAAAAGAATGATGAAAAATGATGCTTGCACAAGGTTGTGATTATCCAAGGCACGCAAGGTTTATGTGGGTCTGCAGGTAGACTGCGCCCTGGAACAAAGCAAGGTTCCCACCGCCTCCCATCCGAGAGCCTATGACGAAGCACCCAGTGGCCATGGAGCTCTGACTGGGCGTTGTCAGCAGCAGAACAAGTTCAGATACCTCATTTATGACCTTTACTGAGTACAGATGGACCACACCTTCCTGTCTGCAAAGGATTGTCTTTGCTGAGCTGAAAACACACGATTTAATGTGAAAACATCACTCTATGCCTGTCAGTGCTCAGCAGGCTCCCCAAACATCACATCTGTGCTCAGTCAGGCGTTCTGGCACTCACAGGACGAGGGCGAGGGTAGGAAAAGCACACACATGAAATCCTGAGATCTAAAGTAGACATTGAACTGAATTGGTGTTTCAAAGCCCCCATTGCAAAAAAAGAGCAGATGCAGGCTACTGTCATAGAAATAAAGAAAATATGTCAACCACTACCTTCAAAATATGGGACTCAAGGAAAAAAACTCATGATGCATCTGGTTTAGTTGCCTAGATATATCTGTTTCTTCAAAGCACAGCTGCGGCATCATCACCTAAGAGATGATTCCCAAAAAATGGCAAAATGCAATCGTTTTCTGCCTAGGTTTGGAATAAAAAACATTTTTGGGGGAATTCCCAAGGGAGTCCGGGAGTGCACCTCGGAAGCGATGACTGTTGCAAGTTGCCAGGAAAACTCCTGGTTTCTATTCTGAAGTCCATTTAGGACCATGCAAAAGCATTTTTGCAGGTGAAAATATACATAGCGCACATGTTTGCATGCAGAAATGCGTTTTTAATGTTTTTCTCTATTGGGACAACAGTCCACCAACGTTGGAGGTGTACTGCCCCCATCCCTGAAAACATGCTTGGGCACAGGTACTCTTGCCTTTGACAGGTGTAAATATCTGGATACAAATACCAGGAGGGGAAGGGACAGGAAACATTTGTGAGTAAACAAACATGTGAACGTTAAATTTGGGATGTTCGCGGTATTCCAAGGGGAACCGGCCATGGGATGCCACCTCCCTCCCCTTGAGTGAAGATTTAGTCACATGGAAAAGCGCACATTTTTTTATAGGTGTAAATCATCATTTTGAGAATACCTAATGTGGATTGACGGTTGTATCTTGATTTTTTTGCACCCCCATAGTTGAACGGAGGAGCACAGATAGCGTATCAAATAGGGCTTTTGCTTCTAAAGCGAAAACCGCCAACACTCTTAGGTTTTGGTACCAGAGATCCTGAGTTCAAATCCCAGCATCAGCACCGAACGAAAAGTTCTGCGATTCTTCCCATATCACTGAATCTCCCCATACCTCATGGGATTCAATGTTGAATATGCGTTGTCATTGTGTGATTGAAAGATGTAAGCGGGCACGTGTTGGACTCCATCTTGTGTCATCTCCCAGCACACTCCTCGCTACACAGTGTTCTGTTGCTGCCCAGCTAGGTTACTGCTACTTAAATGCCAGCACAAACACACACACACACACACACACATGCTCTGAACCTGGACTGTTATTGGCAGTCAAACACTGAAGCCATGCATCCCATTGATAAGCCAATGACTTCTTGGAATAATTAAGGCCACCTGGTCTATAATTACCCTAGGGTTGGTGCACATGATGGAAGTGCACACAGACAGAGAGAGCACACAGGCCCCAGCTGGATAGCCCAGAGCAGATAAGGACATCAGCTTAGTGTCTGTGACAGGTTCTCAGAACTCAAAACCACCTGCTGATGGAAAGGTCACACACCTTTGACCCCAGACAGCAAGACATGTGAAAAAGCCCAAGGCCCACCTGCACATAAGGGAGAGGTATTCATAGCCCCAGGTAATCTGAATGCCAGTCCCTTCAGTAGCCAAAGAACAATGCTGCAGTCAGTCCACTGGGACCAGAGGCACGGCGTGTCTCAAGCAAGAGGCAAGAGAGAGAAATAAGTAATGGCAAAGCCAACGGGTCTGGCTTTAATGTGCTTACACAGGTACACATGTGCATGCACAAACACTGTTTGCATGTATTGCATACACGAATGCTGTTTTATTGGCTTTGCCAATGTTGGCTCAGAAGGTAGCAAAAAAGTACTATGTTTTACAGAATGCATATATGAGATAAAGAGTGTGGCAAACAGTGTGATGGTTGGGTATACTTTAAGTTTGTTACGCATTCTAATGGAAGCACTTTCTAGAAGGCGGAGTGATACAGCAAACAGCCAATAGTAGGAGGTGAGAGAAAACACTCCTCTAGGTGGGGCCAAAGTTCACTCTAGCTTCATTGTAAACAACTGGCAACAGTACATCATGCACGCGGCTGTGCTGTCAAGCCAGACCTAAAAGGCACACATTGCCAAAGATGCCGCTGCTAGGTTTTAGGACTTACAACAGATTTTGATTTACTGATTAAAAGAGGAGCCATGCATGTAAACACTCATGTCAACCTCCACCTTCACAGAGCAGTATATGAAAGAGAAGCCCCAGAGAAGTTGCAGAATCATTGTCAGCCAAAAAACAGGGAAATCGCTCACCTGGGACACGGCAAAAAAAATGCAAGAGGGAGTGAAACAAGAACTGGTGTAGCTTTCTAAATGTTTGACTAAACTTTGGTCCTACAAACCATTCAGCGTCAAACAACAGGCTATATCTCATGAGCTGTTTAAAGGGAGTGTATCACTAACCTAGCTGCCGAGACCCAAGAACCCACTCAGCAGGACTAGTCACAGCCGCTATCGAAGATGTGAGCACCTCACGCTTCTGAAAGCCACTGTCCCATAAACTACCCAAAAACGACCAATCTGGCATTGATGTAGAGTCTGCTCTTCCAACGTCAACAGGGAGACATGGTGGGGGTGGAGCATCCCTTAAGAGATACTCTGTATATTAGACCTTTCTCAGTACATTTCATGATGTGTATGTATACAAAAAGACAGGTTGATATGATCCTATTTTTATATAATGCTCGCCACAGGATCAGGTATTTAAAAGGTACACCAGAGTGTTTACTTGGATGTACCCAGAACCGTGGGGCGATCCTATACCCCCAGGTCCACCGCACTAATGATCCCTCCTACACTGGCCTCAGGTCCACTCCCAAGGGATATCCCCATCACCCTGTAGTATCAGTGGAGTAGCAGGGTTCAGCTTGAACATCCCTCTTGGAGGTACCTGGCGCAGCTCTACTCTACAGATGTAACCCCAGGCCTCAGATTGCCGATGGCCTACCCAAAGTACGTCCAGAACAGCCAGATCCAGGCCAAATACTTCGGGCACAGCCCCAAGATATATTTATGTACAATGAATCTCAACACAACTCACTTTCAAAGACAACGGCTACTCTGAAAATCGATTGGACCCTTATGAACCTATGATGGACACCGATGAATGACAAGAGAGCGAAATGTGACATGAGATAATGCATCCTACTTCATGGAGGGAATTCCTGTGGCCTCTCGACTTAGAAATGAGGTAAGGTTTCATGCTCATGACCACAAAAAAGTGACCCTGGTTAATGCAAGGGTCAAACTAAAGGCACGACTGATGCCACAGCCCCAGATTGCCTCAGCGCTCAGTGGACAACCCTCGAAAAGTGTGAGAAATACATCGTCACAGCACCATTGTAGCGCTTCACAATGAGTATTAATATTTACTTCCCTACACATAACCACGCACTGACCCACGCTTGCGATAAAGGCACAAGCACTTTACACATTGTTGTACATTATGACATTGCAACGTCCCTCATGCATTTACATTTTTTTTTTTTTAATATGTGTGATCTCAAGTACAAAAACAACCCCCAAAGCGAGCCGCCATTGTGTGCCTGGCAGCCTCTGAAGTGGTGAGCTCTGTTGGTAAACAATGGGCACATTTAGCAGCAGAGCTCTGCTCGCCACCCGGAGTGGCACGGATTACCACTAATTCTTTCCTGCCCCTTTAACAATTCATTGATTCAGAAGCCAGCCTGCATCCTGACCACTAAGACTGTATGAGGCGTAAGAGAGGCGTGAGCCAGGATGAAGGGTCTGAAATGTCTTTTGCAGAAGGATCACTGGGATATTTCTTTTTCCTTTTAATTCAGCCACATACCGGTGGTATTAGAGAAAGGTTGGCAACGTAAGGCAGTACAAAGAGCAGACAGGAAGAGCACACTTTTTTGCTTTTTGTTTATCAACTATTTGTCTGGCATAAATTAAGTACCAAAAATAAATATCATCAAATTCAATGGACAATCAAGTCCAGCATAAATCCATAGTAAGATACAAATGCTGTTTGCAATACATGTATCAATACCAAATGTTACTAAAATCAGTGCTTGAAATGGAAAAATAGAAGTGCAGGTACTCTGTAGCCGAGTACCTGCTTGTTTCTGAGAAGTGCCGGTACTCTCCAATTAAAAGTATTACGTCGGTCCCGAAAAGTGCCGGTACTCTCCCTCTCAAAATAAAAAAGTGCCGGTACTCCGTACCGGGCAGTACCGGCCCATTTAAAGCACTGACTAAAATACAAGAAAGGAAGAGAAAAGATGGAAAAAAAGTGAGAAAATAAGCCATGGATGGAGAGAAGAAAAGAAAGGAAAGAGGATAGGAGGAAAAAGAAAGTAGGGAAGATGAAACTGAACTACAAAGCAAGGCAAAGAGGGCAGGGAAGAGCACATGTTAATGTGGGAGGGGTGACTGGGTTCATGATGCAAAGGGGAAGTGGCAAGTCCATCACACCACAGATGTCAGCCGCATGTCATGAGGAACCAATCAGGGTCCATCAGCTACAGTCCTAACACTTTTATGTTCACCCCCATAGCTGGGACCTTAGCGATCCCAGCATGCTTAGTGCGGTTTGTTGAAAAACCAGGACTGGATGGAAGTCACTCACAGCGTGAGATGGAGCTAGTGCACACCAGTGGGACATGAAATACACAATGTGCCCTTCAGCAATCAGAAGTACAGCTTTGTATAACCACGATGACTGCGAGGATTAAAGATCCAATACGCATGAAAGAGTGACAAGTAATCCATTTCTTTAGAAACCGACAAATTGCTGCCTGATTCTCCTTACAACCGTATTTGCGCACATCAACAACCGACCATATCAAGAAGGGTCGAGAAAATGACCGCATCCCACAGTGCACAACTGTAAGCTAGGTGTTACGACCACTCCCTAAAATGCATGAAACTGATCACTCGAGGTGAACTAACAACCGCGACACGGCGACCGGGCCTGCTCAAGGTCCATTGATGTCTTTGGTTGGAGTCCGTTCTACGTTCCCACAGTGCGCCCAGTGGAGATTGGGAGTTAGGTTCCGAGAGCGGTTTTAAACTTCACAACAAACAAACAGACATAGTGACTCATTCTTTCCTTTTTATTAATACCGTGATTTCACATGAACACATTTGTAGTGAAAAAAAAAACATCTGGAAAAACAAAACCCTGGATATTGCGCCATGCCTCCTGCTTATGGTCCTTGCACTGCCATATGTTGTGGGAATGTTTTAAATGCATGTTACTACATAATGATTGCACCTTGGAGGTTGTCACTCGGGGCACAGTCATGGCCACTGGAATTATGCGGCAGGGGAGAGCCAAACTATGCGGCAGGGATTTATAAACTATGCAGCAAGAAATTGCAAATTATGTGGTGTAAGGCAGCACATTTTGAGATAGTATTGCTTCATTACTTTCTCATTTTTAGATTTCGCCTGTACATCGCTTGCGCTGTGCTTGAGAAATCTATTGTTTTCAATATAAACTTAAAAGGGACTTACATCCCATCTCCTCTCTTTCCTGGCTTCTCATTGGTTCTGGAGCGTGCCACTTACCTTTCCTCCATTTCTATTTGCTGTAGAATATTTTCCTGCATTTACCAATGCTTGTTCCCCGTCTGCTTCCCTTATCAGTTTCCCGCCGCCAAAATACTGCTAACATCTACTTTGGTGGAACTATATTTCAATAAAGTTTTGCCTTTTACTCTAGCAGCATATTTATATAACAATTTATCACCCGAGAGATTAAGTGATTTGCATAGTATCACAGGATGTTATGCGGAGCTGCCTCGACTTGAACCGGGATCACTAGCTCTCAAGTCAGCAGCTCTGGCCACTGCGCCACACCCTATCTACTCCCATGTTACCTGTCAGGGTGCTCTTTCCTTCCCCCGGACGATGACTGATGAAAACAGCTCTTTGTTAATTACATAGGCGAAACCGATGCATTACCAATGCTTGTTACACTTGTTTAACACTGTCTGGGAATTGGTTGAACCTCATTAATGCCAGCTTTTAAGCGACAGAAAGGTGACTGATCAACCTGTGCAAAGGGCCTTCCACTGCACAGCAACACATGTCACTGCGTTTTTAGTAACTTTTGAACCGTTTGAGCTAGAAACAAAAACATTTTTTGCTAAAATCTGCAGAAAATGAAGTAGATGATGCATTACGTGGCAACTGCAGCAAATCTATAATTATGCAGAAAACACAGTGGCCACACACTCACATAATTCCAGTGGCCTTGGGCATAGTGTACCGAAGGGTTTTACCCATTCCCTTTCTATGGGGAGATACCCTGGCACATTAGGGCCCTGGATACTTGATGAGACTTTTGTTCCACGGCCGGCTTGATAGGAGTGAAGGGACCAGGCATCATTACTAGTGTAAGGGATAGACTATATCCTGTTAAGGTAAGAGCAGCCATCTGCATCAGTTCCCGGGTTCTGGTTGGTGGAGGCCCTCTGAATGAATCAGTATACATTCTCGCAGCAGAGGCAGAAAGGCCCATTGTTGTCGGAGCTTCCGATGGTAATGAGAATGTAAGTCAGTTCTATTTAGAATAAATGCTTGTAAATTATCGGATTGCATTGTATTCTTAAAAGCTGGCAACATTCCTGCCCTCCTGGACCTGCGCTGGACATCCCTGGTTTAGAGAGTACCTTCTGGGTCACTGTTTCTTAGATCTCTACACGCGTTTGGTCGGTAGCATGTCTCCAGACCTCACGCGCCTGGTCCATAACTGCCTTACAGTCCTTAAAAAACCAACACACATTTCAACCTTGTGGTACCAAATAGCGCCCAATATGGTGATGAAAATCAAAGCTCTTCGCATCCCAGCAGGACAGGGCATTAAACACTATAAGTGCATTACACTGAGTTTTATGAGATGCTGAAAGGGAATATTTATTTATTTACTTGAGTTTTATATAGCGCGTGGCACCCCCTGAGAGGTGCGTGGCTGGGAATCATGAGTAGGTGTGGCAAGTGCAAATGGACCAGGGCCCAAGGGGGTGAGAGGCCCACTGCACCCCAATTTCTGGCTGTGTTTTGCTCCATAGTTTGCAAGGGGGGGTCCCCCACTTGGATTGGGACCCATTGCACCATTGCCACCGTCCATGAAGGAGAATCAGTGATCACCAATATGAAAGACCTGGGAGTGTCATCAAAATTCGAGTCTAGAAGGCATGTGTCCCATAGAAGTCATATCCTGAGACGGTCCCCAGAATCAGAGGCTAGGCAGGCATTTTCTTGTCCCAGAGAGCCCTGCAGCGCCTACAGGGGAATCTATATGCAGCATAGCGCAAAAGGTTCAATCAATACCCCGGGAGGGCAACAGACAAACCAATCATGCCAAGCATAGGTCATCTGTATTAAGACTTGCACATTTATATTTATGAATGCATACATTGTCCAATGTTCTATGGTTTTTCTGAAAGCGAGATTCAAGGTATGCATAAATATATATTATGCTGCCATCTAAAATGTGAAACGTTAAAGTCAACAAACGCAGATTAGCAGTGATCCTGCTGTAGGCAAGAAGGTGAAGGTGGCATACTTTATGTTCCATGTTACATGGATGGCAGAATCAATGTAAACGGACAAAGAAGCTTTCAACATGTCATGTCCAAATCCATATGGGATCTGGTGTAAAAAATAAGAGTCCGCTTAATTAAACTGAAAGGGAAAATTGACAAGAGCTGCAAATGAAATCTGCAATGAAATGTACTTAAAGCAATAACTAGATTTGCTTTTAGAACTGTACCTGGGTTTAAATGCAAGAATGTTTATGATTAACAGAAGAGTTAGCATTATAGATGGAAACAGCAGAGAATGTACAGAAAGGACCCTTAAAGGAAAGAGCAGAAACAGATACCAAATTCAGAGTAAAATAGCGGCAGGAAAGCATAACTTGATTCACTACCTATGCAACAAATCCATTTCTTTATTAGGTCTTGCTAGAGGCAGCTTAAAAGCCCCTCCCATAGATATGTTCGTATCAGGGTTCGAGTCAGGGTAGACACTCCTGTCCTTGAGAATTGGAAGGGGCAGAAAATAAACATACTTGGCACAGCAATGGGGAGCGCAAAATGATGGGGCCCTCTGCGGAATGTGATAGGGAACCCTGCGGAATGTGATGAGGGAACCTTGACTCCTCTATATCTCACAGATATTCATTGGCATTGGGCTGAATGGGAGCCCCCCCCACCCCCCATCGAGGGCTGGGGTCCTCTGGAGGGTTGCCCCCCCACCTGTACTGCAGGGGCGGTAGGGTCCTGTGGTATGCCCTGTGGCACAGAAAAAACGTGCATAGACGTCCAGTGCTACTACAGTGCGGATTACCAGTTGCACGGTGCAGGCAGCTGGAATCACTGACTCCGGTCGGTAAGTTCTCCCCTGCACCACGCTAAAGTCGCTGCAATGATACAGTACTAACGAGTCATTTACCGCATCTTATTCCTGATTCCATGACTGTTCCACTCCCATTTGCCACCTGATCGGAACAGGTGCTAAATAAGGGCAGGGAGGGAGGGGGGCGATGCAGGTTATGGGGCAGGGGTGGGTGTCGGGTATCAGGGAAGGTTCTATCAAACCTTCCAACTCACACGGTGCCACCTTCTGTCACACAATTTCAGCTCCCATCACTCGATCATCCGGTGAGGAGCCGATATCACACGGTGGGCACACGGTGGGTACACAATTAGTTGGCAACCACTGCAGAGAGCAAGCTTTCAGCTAATTGCTTGGAGGTTCTGCTCAGCCGATGTCCATTACTAGGTGTGAAACCTCTCCAGGACATCAGGAGCTTTTTTTTTGGTTTTGGCGCAGGGTATGTGGGGGCTTGGGGGTGAGGGAGGTGCTTCTAGGCAGTGAATTTAAAAGTACTTCAGGCTGTGCTCGGCACCAATCCTCGCTCCCTTCGAGGCCCCGCCCCCTCCTCACACAGTGAAAAAGTTTCACAAGTTGGCAGGTCTGGTTCTATTGTGGCTGAGGGAAGCGTGGTGAAGGCAAGGGTTGGTTGGTGCCAGGCTGTTCTTGTGTCTACAGCCCTTGTTCTGGAGTACAAGGTTGTCTTATAGGATGTGGAAAGCACCAGCTAAAATTGGGCCTGATCCTGCGCACTGGGCCACATGGAAACAACCACTCCGGCAGTGAGGTGTACCACGTAGGAGCAGGAGAGAGCACCAGATTACAGCTAAGAGATGCCACCATCCGCCCTTTTTAGCAAAATGTAATTTTCCCTTGACACCAAAAATCTTGCACTTTCCTGCTTTCATAAAATAACAATAAATAGGATATTGGATATCATTTTACAAAAAATGCATGTCCCGTTTAAGCTGCAGTAAATATTATTTTCCTTTTTTGTCAAAGTGTTAATCTCTAACTCCAAGTCTGCAGCACTTGTGCTAAAGTGCTCAGGAGTCAACACCCTTCCTCTGCCCTAAGTGCGGTGAGCTGCTGCAAGGGTGGGCCTGGTTCTAGGAGTGCAGGTCACACAATGAAGCACATGCAGTGATAATTTATGGGCCGAAGGCCCCGAGCGCTCTCGCGCCCGTTTATTTATATCCGCGGTCCCCAGGCTCCGAGGGTTGCATGCATCATCCGGGTCAGAGGTCTCCACGTGAGGGCCGGGTGGTTCACTACATCAAGCTCGAGTGTGAAACCGTGAATATGAACCTTTTTCCTCTCAGCAAACAGGAGGGCAGGTGTTTAATAAATGTGCTGGAAGAATACTGACACTGGGAAGTATCAGGAACAGGGAAGTATCTATTATCATTAGATTAGAGATGTTGGGTGGGGTCCCTTGAGGAGGAAGACTGGAGAGACGCGCTAATGGCACCCAGGACAGTCACCACCTCTGCCAGGCTCCGTCTGATCCAACTATACTATTTGCACGCCACTTACTTAACACCCAAACGCCTCTTTAGAGCAGGTCTGCAACCTAATGCATCTTGTAGGCGGTGCAATCAGGACCAAGCAGACTTCTTTCACATGGTAAGGGCCTGCCCTGTCATCACTCGCTATTGGGATTTCATAGAGAAAGAGCTCACAGAGGTCCTGGGCTGGGAGGTCCCGCACAACCCCTTGCATACTCTCCTGGGTATTACAGGTGGCCTAGATGGCTCCCGAGCTGATAAGCGATTTTTGACCACAGCACTAGTGGTGGCCAAGCGAGACATTGCGGCTGGCTGGACGGATTCGGAATCCCCCAGCATATCGAAATGGCGCAGAGGCATGGACTGGTGTGCAGCACAGGAGAAACCATTATTCGAGGCTAAGGGGTGTTCAGCTAAATACCATAAGGTTTGGGGTAAATGGCTGGGACAGATAGATTGAATGTATCTTCTTGAATTGTGCGCACTATGTAGGACTGGGGCAACTGGGTAATACAAACTCAATTCCCCGTATATGTCAATGACAATACCAACTGACTATTGTGATGTGCTGTATTTGACTGCTGCTGGTAGTTCATGTTTAAAAAACAATAAAATTGTTTATCAAAAAAAAAAAAGATGAGATGTTGATTATTAGTGGAATGAATGCTAACACGGCTGCTCGAGCCATCTGACGCAGTGTCAGAGGGTATTAGCAAAGTTAACAACTATATTGGTGAATTACAAAACAATAAACAACGGGCCTTACCCAGGAGAACATTACAAAAGAGGAAACAAATTAGCCTGTTTTAGTCATTAAAAAGGAACTACATTTGTGAACACTCGCAAATCTTCAAACCTTTTACCTCAGCAGTATCTTTACTGGCCAGATAAACTCTTTGAGAATTTTACCAACAGGTTAACAAGAGCATAGTATTCCCGTTATATTCAGGGTGCACCTTCTCAGGTTATAACTAAGGAATAATGGCTATACTTTGTTTAAATTTACTGGCGTGAAATTCTTGCATGCATATACAACGTAAAGCCGACTTTTGGGAAGTCTTGCAAAGATAATGGTGCCATAAGAATATTCGACGAACAGAAGTGGTTGTCTATCCAATCACGTGTTAACTCCACCAGCCTGGGGCAGAACTGTTATTAGTGCAGCAGGTGCAGTGGTGTCGAGGCCCGATGCATCACAATTATCGGTGTCTTTAATGTCCATCCAGGCGGATAGAGAGATTGATTTCCCTTGTATGTATTGGGACCCCTAGCACCCGTCTGTGGCACCAGCTGCAAATAAACATTTTCCCTGTAAGATTTCTTCCATTGTCATGAGTGATTTTGCTTTATCATAGCACAAACTACTAATTGATGTAAAGAAAATACTTATATATAGAAGAACAGAAGGAGTCGGGTAGTCCACCACCCTGGTCAAGCAGAACCACTTCCAATAGGTGAGAGCGCAGCTTTAACTGCTGTGATGAGAGGATAATGGGCATAAACTCCTGTTATACTACATTGGCGACCCCAGCAGGGAAAGCTCCCTGTGCTGCCAATCAAGGATGTGACATTCTACCGTCCAACAGAGAAGGTACTATATGAATGAGAGAGAAAATGAGTCCATTAAGAATTAAAAGTTTGACATTTTTTAGTTCATGTTTATTAATCCACTTTTATTTTTGGGAGGTATTGAGCCATGTGTATTTTGCAGCCTGTGGAAAAATGAAGTTGTAATTACTGTAATTCCACATTTATTTAACTGATAAGTGCACGCACATACCAATATGGTTTTAGTGTGCTAAGCACTGAGCTACAATAAAACAGTACACTCACCTGATAACATCAGCATTACAGTACTATTTACAGATGCACATTTAAAGCCCTTTACTCCTCATTAGGAAACCTGATCCCTTTTAACTCCCTCTGCAGTCAGTGTGTTTGGCTACTGATATGGTGATCATGAATGACAGAATGGAGATTCAATCAAAAGTAATTCAAATTTCTGTATTTTTCCATCAATTAAATTAAATGTAGACCAGGAAACAGACTGTTTTCTGAGTATATATGCAACAATCAGTACAAATAAAAAACTGGGAGCCTTGATAGAAAGTATTCAGGGACAGCTGAAGGTGCTGTAAGAGAGTCCTTTAGCATCCCCTCTGCAAATTTATCTTGGAACACTTGGCAGTTCGGGCCGAAAGCTATGCCTCACACAACCCATCTTAGAAGGTTCTAAGCTTTAAGTCTCATGGGCTAGTTGCTATCTTGAGCCCATGGGCACCATTAGGACTGATTTTCATATGCTTGGTCCCACTCTGTAATCGCATAGATGAGCTACAATTGGTGGAATTGAATGTCACACAGACAAATTCTCTGTGATTAGGAAGTATTGGTTCACATATTTTAAGAACTGACAAATCAACCCCTTACCACAAGAGAAGTGAAGTATGGTTTTTGCAATAAAACCAGTTAAAGAAAACAAGTGCATGCTAATACATTTGTGATTTAATTATAAGACATTATTAATATATGTACATTACCATTCTTCTCCGAGCTAATGGTACCATGCCTTGACCAGCCAAGAAAGGATACAAAAATGTAGTCATCCATGTAGCGTTTCTTCAAGTTTTCCACGATGGCATCTTCTGTGATTTTCGAAAGCAGGACCATGTCGTCCACTCCACTGTGCTTGACATTGTGGCTCTGCCAGTGGTACCTGTAGTGCCCTTTGCTGCCCTGCAGGTAGAGGAAACACGACATCAATAAATGCTGCTGATACTTAGCAAGTCCCATGACAGCACAGAACTAGGTCTTGTCAAAGAGAGCTCTACCTCTCTTGGTGTCACATACTATTCATTACATTTAATACTGTGAGAAGTGGACTACAATTATGACAACAGCATTTTTCTGCCCATCATATGTGTCAATCCTTGATATGTGCTTGGGCTATGTTTCCTGAGAGGAAAGAAGGTCACATGTATTTACATTGTTTGTTTTTCAATTATAGTTTTGATACTGTTCGTAGTGTTGTCACATTTGCAAAAATGTTTGAAAAACGGGTACATTTGTTGCAATAAACTGTTAGATGAATCTTGGCGACAGTTAAGCACATCAACTCGTAGCTCACCCAGGCCCTGGATGAACACCCTGGATTCTACTTAATCTTCAGCTATTTTTTGATCATTCTTTAAAGGACATGAATATCAAAGTCAGTCATAATCACCTCTAGAACTGTAAAGTGACCTTGAGCCGAAATATTACAAGACGTGTGATCAAATTACTTCTGAGCTACATAACCTCTTTAACAATAATGTTCTTTGCAGCAACTATCTTTACATAATCCTGATCTCACACAAAGGTTGAAGAAAGCCAAGCCTACTGGCTGCTTTTCGGCTTGTTTGAGTAAGGCATGCACCACTTGCACATCTCACCATAGAAAACATTGCTTCGACATCGCTCTTCCTCATCCCAGTCCTTATGAGTGAGATGATTCGCAAGTAACAAATGTGAATCTAGTGCATGTACAATACTCTCTCGTCAGCAACTCCTAACTCTGGCTGCTTTTTTCTATCTCTAAAAACTTTATATTTGTACTTTTCAGGCACTACCTGCAGGGCACCCACACCTATGTTGCCTTTCTAGCGCTTTCCCCAACAAACATAAGCTTATTGGTAACATTATTACCTCGGGTATATGCCCTCCCCTACATCCGCTCTCACTCTAATAGACGCAACATTGAAATTTATGCTTGTGCAGAATGAAGATTTTCTCCACCAATACACTTTATTGATAACCTCTCTTGAAACTTCAGTCTACAACTCCACTCACTTCTTTTATAGATGTATTACTTGATGGATCAACTGACCAGGCATAATTAGAACTGAAGTTAAAACAGACCTTTACATTTGTAGAAGAAATTATTGGAATTACAGAATAAACTAGTGGATTGCGGCTTGATGGTGAATCGATGGACACAATATGGATGGTGCAAGAGCTTCAATGCGAACGTTGTCTCAGTTTTGATATCACTGAAGTAATAGTTGGCATCTGCTGCTAATAAATGTATATTATTGGGTGAAAGGGTTAATGTAGACTGTCATAAGCATTCAGATACTCTTTAGTCCACAGCTCTTAGCCCAACTTTGGCTAAGAGCTGTGGACTTGAGTGGCAATGTGAACTCGCATTGCCACTAAAGTCCAGTTGACTCCGACAGTGACTCTAGCACCATTGATTATAGCAGAAGATTCCTAGAATGAGCATTTTTTTTCTAGGAGCTGTGTGGTGCATCTCATTCAGAAGGGTGCTACATTTCAAGTTGTGTACAAAGGCGTGTGTGCAAAGAAAATGCATCTGCCCACCCAGGCCTATGAATTAGTGAGCATACACATCATCAGTGTGAATCTTCAGTGGCTGCATCTAAAGCTTTGCAATGAAGTATTACACCGACCATGGCTTGAAATGGCTCTGGCGAAATTGTTTATCCACTGTCCTAGTCCATTAGATGCTAGGATGGATGCAATTTTGCACTGGAAATGACCACCTTCTTTCTTTCAAATGCCATCAGGCCCAGGCAGGTGGACAGGCCAGACCCCTCGATGGCAGATATATTCGAGTGGAGTTTGGGCACCAGAAAATATAACTTGCCAGTAGATATAGAAACATGGAGGTATCCAGGCCAATTCCTTCTGCCCAGATGTTGACTGCTCTTTACGCTCAAGCCCTACTCTTGTCCTAAGGGCGTGATTTAAAAAGCTACTCACAGGGCCAAAAGTTATACATATGTCAAATACGCATTATTTACAAAGTCAAATATGTCGTAGATACAGAGAGTAAAGCATGCTAACGTATGTCACATGAATGCAATTTATACAACTGATGTATCATGTATAAGTCATAATCTGTATCAGTAACAAAGGAAGGTGTCTCCTGGAGCACAGAGGTAAAAAGGTGAATCTCACCTAAGTGATCAAGGATATGCAATGGAAAATAGGGTCACGCCCTCAAAATAATTTCAAGGAAATAAAAATGATTAAAGTGCATTTGGTACATATTTCAGAGTGACTAACTTGCACCAGAATACACCTAGTGTAAGTAAGTGGTACTCACGTGCACCAAACAAGCTAAGCACAACATGTGCATAGGAAAGGCCAGCATGTAAGTGACTTAGTAATTTCTAAGTAAAGAAAAACAAAAATCAAATATTGAAGTTGGTGGCATTTTCTAACTGTACACAAATGTGAATTACACACTACATGCATTATGCATGTCTATGTTTAGGGAAATTGGCACAAATGCCAAACATTTATTTTCACAAGCATCCAAAGCAGAGCATACATTATTGAAGAGTTGAATAGAAATGTATGCGGATTAGTCTAACAGCGAAAATTATGTGCTTGCAAATGCGCAAATCTATACATTATGCATGTTATAAATTTTTCTCTAACATCTGTGAATCAGTCCAATTCTTTCTTTGAGAATACATTTGCTTTTTTTGACTCCAGGATTTCTGCTCTAAATATTCGCGACCTTTCTGCAGGAAAAAATGATTCCAACTGAAGCTCTTAGGCCACCCTGTATCCTGCCGCCCAACGAGGCCTCGGCTCTTTCACTAGAAACGGCCTGCAGAGCGACCCCTACAGAAGCAGGAACGCCTCTGGCATACCCTCATCCCTCTACTTTACTTTAAGGTACACCTATGGTGACATTTGACCTTTTCATCATGGCATCTGGGCTTAAAACCACGCTGCCTTTTGGTGCTTGATCTGCTATGTTCTCTAGGCAGTGGTGGCTGGTGAAATTTTAAAGTGGTGAGGCAGAAACAACTACCAGCACTCCTAAAGGGGGGATTCATAAAGTGGCTGTGCACCAGGAATGTTTTTTTAAAACTAGAAGGCAGTGGGGTGCATTTCACAAGACATTTCCCAACGAAATTGCATAAAAAGCTATCATAAGCAATTCTGAAGGGCTACTTATTAAATATTCCAATACTTCTGAGTTTACCCTTTTAGGCATTATGTACTTGCAATGATGCAGTGCATTATGCCCAAAAATGCAATATGGTAGCAGTAAAGTAAAAACATAGGTTCAGGAGTGTTCTTTACCATCATGGGGCCAGGTATGCAGGATAGCTTTGTATAGCACTTCATACCAGTTTCACCATTTCTAAGTGCTATAAATAACAGATATTACTCATATCAAGTTAAATTGTCTACTAAACTCAGGCAGATAAAAGTTGATTTGTCCTCATAAGGGATCCATCTTGATGTCCACAGATTTCAGTATCTTCCTAGTCAATTAAAAGGGGAAACAGCCATCACACCGCATGCGTTACAACGCATGCGATTACAACGCGGTCGTTACAACGACCGCGTTGTTACATCGCAGTACCATTACAATGCAAGTCTTACAACGACTTGCTGTATGGGGCGCTCTAAACTAAAGAATAGTATAATTTACTATTCCAACACCTTCCCTACTGTTGCACACAATGGAGTTGGAATAGTAAATTATAATATTCCTAAGTCCAGCGCGCCCCCTACAGCAAGTCATTGTAACGACTTTCGTTGTAATGGTACTGCGATGTAACAACGCGGTCGTTGTAACCACCGCGTTGTAATCGCATGCGTTGTAAACGCATGCGATGTAAACGCCTATATTCATTAAAAGAGGTTTATTCGGGTAATCTATTGAAAGCAAGCTACTTTTGAGATCCCAGAGCCCTACAGAGACTTCGAAAGACTTACCTGGTACAGAGCTCCTATGTGTGTGCAGTCAATCAATAGGGCTTTGCAGCTGCTGAGTAAGAAAAATTAAACAGGAAGTTGCACCTACGGGGAGAATTTATTTGCCCTGATAATGCCTAGCTGATTTTGATGAAAAGTACTCCCAATCACAAATTGTTTATAGCATGGCAAATGTAGACACTATCTGCATTCTGTACTCTAGTAAACAAGTGAGGCGGCAAAGACTATGGGCAAAGCTCAAGAATTGAGGAACTGACCCTTCCTTATTGCACTTCCTCATCGAACTACATACCGACACATGGCTGCAGGTGAGGTTATACATCAACAATGTTTTGTCGTCCAAATTCCGCACTGAGAATGGCCCCAAACAAGGCTGCATTCTGGCACCCTTATTATTCTCTTTGTACATCGCTGATCTGATTGAGTCTTCTGAATCAGACCTTGGCATTCCACCCAAGCTGGGAGGCATGGGAATTTCACAGTTGGCCTATTCCGACGGCCTATTCCGACGACCTGGTGATATTGTCGCAAGCCCCAAATGGCCTACAATACTTACTAAAGCTTCTAAATGAATTCAATTCGGAGACTGGACTAATTGCCAACCTGTCAAAAAACAAAATTAAGATCCTTGGAAAGAAAACTAAGTCCATATTGTGGGTTTTAGGAGATGCCTTGATCGAAAGAGTCAACCAATACATCTACAGTAGACAGTAAGCTATCATGGACTAACCACCTATCCACTAGAAAGCTTAAGTCAGCTACAATCACAAAATCTATTAAAATATTTTGCAACCTGTTCGGTGGCAGAGCAATCAAACCATCATTGCAAGCACCGAACATGAACCTTATTCCAAACTTACTTTATGCATCACTTGCGTTAAATAACAAGGTTATAGCCAGTTTCAATAAAACTTATATGCAGTGTGTACGTAATCTTTTGCATCTCCGCACAGCCACTCCACAATGTGTCATCAGGCTCGAACTGAATTTAAAATCTTTAACGTCACTTCTCTACAGAAGCTGTTTGAATTGGATCCGTCAATTTGAAAATTCTTATTTTGTCAGAAACTAAAGAAAACATCATAAAAAGATATGGAACTGAACGTTTTATCTTTAAAAACAGCTCAAGAAACATATAATTTACCTGATCTAGAGTTGCTGGCAAAGTTAAACCGATCGGCTCGAAAAAGTCTACACCGAGGGATTCTAACCAGTAGACAGAGGGACGATGACTTGACCAAGTCACACCAATTCAAACACACGGACATAGTTTCTGACACCCTCACCTCACAGAGCCAAGAATATCTAGGGTCAAATCTGACTGGCTCCGTTAAATGAAATTCCTAAGATTTAGACTATTTGATATTCCTATTTATGAAATTGAAGGGAAATGGAATCCAGTGCTCAAAGGAAAAACTGCTGTCGACGCTGCAGACTTACAACTGAAGCCCTTCGCACATGGTATGTATTAACCCCAAACTTTCGTATTTAAGAAAAATTTACTGACGCCTGAATTTTAACAAGTCAAAAATAAGATCGACTGTTGAGGCTGTTAGAGATATTGTTTTAGTGTCAGAGATAATAGCGCAATTATAAGGCTAATGACATTTTTAGACGAAGTTTATAAAGTGTTAGTCTCCTTAGTTTCGCAACTTTTTTTTATCATAGATCTTAACTTATGAAGTCCAGTACTTTTTAACCATCACTTGATATTCGCGCAGATTGCGATATTTTGTTTTTTATTGCAATCTATTGATTAATACAATTCATTTCACTACTACCACCACCATCACTACTGTAGTAAATATTGAGTCTGTGGACTAGAAGGCTCTAATCTACAGGAAGTGAAAAGGGTTGAGCACTTGTGACGAATCACGCAGAGCTTCACCAAGCAGCGCCCGGCTAGGCCTCATTACATTGACACCATACTTCACTACAGCAAAACCTCTCTATGTTGGAAATAAAGGGCTGTAAAGAAAGTATACTCTGCGTAATGGTGTCACTACTCTGTATGTGCACACATGCGCAGGATTGGTCAGTCAGTATGTGGCTGCTTGACCCTCAGTCAAAGCTTAAAACATACAATCGGGCTCTGATACACTGCACTTTAAAAAAGTGTCAATGGGACTTGTAGTTCATAAGGGCACAGCCTCAAAGCTTCAATACACCAGCCACCACTGTAAGTGTAGCAAGAAGATAGTTTTTAACCCGCCTTTCCCCACACCATGTCATCACAGCCTTATTACAGCAACTGTTGTGCTCAGAAATTGGTTTCAGAATTATGAGTTTATGCGTTATGATCTTGTGCAAGTACTTAATCTTCAGGAACTACATTTCCCGTACCTGTACAAGGTCTGTTACTTACATTTTACATTGAAATTCCTTCTAGGAAACAATTAACCACAAACATGGTTAGCAAAAATAATTACATTTGTGGCAGATGATCGATATTAACAATTATAACCATGAAAACACAATCTAAGATTACCTTTCTTTATCAAGGTCCTAAAAAAGAATGAACTCTAGTTTTTGAGAACTTTAAAGTTCACTAACACCCCTTTCTCCCTAGATAATATGTAGAGTGCAATTTAACAAACAACACAATTATAGAATTCCCTGTCACAGATCTTGTTAGAGGAGCTAATTCATTTACACCACAAATTGAAAAAGAGCAAAGTGAGCTAATTACTTACTAGCGCACTTTCAAAGCATCTAAAACCCAATTATAGACAATGATGCAGCATTAACTTTCTCCATAAAATTAACAGATTCCTAAAACAAAGCAGTGTTTGTATGTTAGCAAAGCATTGATTGAAATGCACATTACTAAGAGTGATACACAACAATGAGAAAGAAATTAAATGGAGTTAAATAATTTGGCTTAATCAAACAGAATAATGAATTAACCATGATTAAAAATTAACGGCAATCGTACTACCTAAGGACACAAGCCTAGTTTATAAAGTACACTACTGACTGATACAATTGCTATTACAAATCCAGACCAATGCTTCCCAAACTTTTTATGACACAACCCAATTGTTAGAATGTCAATCTTTCACAACCCACCCACCTCTAATAGACATAAGGCGGGTGGTTTTTTAATGAAATAACTGAATTTTTTTGTAAACGTCACAATCTTGATTACACTCTTTGATATCAGACTGTGGCCAAGATATCACTCTGGCCATTAAAGAGGCAGATGGTGAACTGCACTGGAATCTAGAGCTGGGACACTTCTCAGGGTGGGGTGCTGCCCGCTGCCCTGTGGCATTCATTCACTAAAAACACATGGCTTCTGAAAAATCTTGGTGTTGCTACAAGTGATTAGACAATTTGAGAAACCCATTCTGCAGCACAGTATGGGGTAAGGCCTCATATACTTTTTAGTGTTAAAACAAGGCCCAGTGGTGCATTTTGCAAAAATCAAATATATATACGTTTTACATGAGCACCAGATTACATTGCCCAAGGTCAGATTAATTTTCTTATAAGCACAGCAGATTAAGTGATTTGCCCAGAATCAAAGGATGGTGTGTCAATGCCAGGACACAAACCTGGTTCCCCAGATACAAAGTCAGCAGCTCTAGCCGTTAGGCCACACCTATATTTCTCAATTTATGTGCGAGAGTCATTCACAAGTGATCTGGTTGTATATGCTCACACACATTCTCTGATCAAATGGCTTTGTGAAGTAAGAAAACAGTGGCATAAAATACAGGAAGGTTTACTCATGTCTTGTTTGGGAACACTTGCAAGGGTTTGTTTCAAAACTGGACTTAGTGGCATTGGGTTATAGGGACATAGGAACATTTTTCAGCACTTTTGCACTGGTGCAAAAAGAGGGCTTATCATTTTAAATATTACTTGCATACAGACCAGGGCTTTCAGTACCCACCAAAAATCAGCTCATGACCGACTTGTGGGTTTTGACCCATGGTTTGGGAAACACTAATCCAGACTATTATAGGAAGCTAGAACAGTGCGCCCTACTCCTAAAACAGCCATTGTAGTCCTCTTTCCATGCCAGTCATCAAACGTTAATAAAATACAAAGAAAAGCGGGAGATTGGAGGTGTCTGACTGATGGAAAAGAATAGCCCTACATTTGGAGAACGTAGTCCTCTCTCTATGCTTAATGAAAAATATAAATGACTGTTAAGCAGGCATTATAATTTTAGCAGGTCTGCACAGAGTAACAAGACATTGGGTGTTGGTTAAGAGCAATTACTATAAAAAGCATAAAGGAAAAATGCACAGCCCTCTGTCAAAACTATCATTCTGTATCTCTCCCCCGTTAGAAGCAATAAACATTTTAAGTGCCTTCTAAAGCCATAAAAGAAGGGATAAAATAAAAAAACGTATACAAATGGTTTGGGCTGTGGCAAGGATTCTTGTCTCCTAGGTGAAGTTAAAACTCAGTTAGTAAGGACTCTGACGAGAAAGCATATAGCACAGAGCAATGAACATTACAGGTAAGTAAATAGGCCAACAACATGGAGGCTGCAAAGAAAATTGCGGCTGGTAGGAACGCGCAGGTCAGAGACGCATCTTTCATACTTGGAGAGAAAGCCTTCAGAGAAGACCAACACTCACCAGAATCTGGTATATGCAAGAGGGTGTAAAATACATGCAGTACCAGTATGTAACAAAGCAGTAACAGAACAGGGCATATGAAGCTGGAAGTCTCCCCCTTTGTGTTTACTTTTATGTTTGGACTTGCTGTGGATTCACAGAGAATTGCGAGAGAACTCCTGGAAATGTAGGATAGTCAATGACTCCCGAGAGTGCTCTTCCCACTGAGCAAACATTATATATTTTCACCACTGTGGAAAATCTGCATAGATAAATCAGGTGGACATTTGCATTTTCACGTGTCCTTTTTAATTTTTTTCCACCAATGGGGAAAAATCCCTGTGAAGAAACCCCGTTCCTCATCACCCCATCAAATGTGTGCACCTTCCCTGCCCCAAGGCATTTCATAACTTTAAGTGCATTTTCCAAGTGGTAAACTACCTGAAAATATATGTATATATGCCCCTTTCACACCCTTAGGTTTACATTCACCTCATACTATGCTAGCAGATATGTTACAGACATTAGTGCGGAACTATCGTAAGAACAATTTTGACTGTACAATTCTGCAAAATACTGATTCTATGAGTTAGGTGAAGTCATTTATTATCATTATTGATTTTCTGTGCACCTAAGTTCCAATTAGGTGCACATAAAAGTTTGGAAATCAGATCCACAAAGAACTAAGGGGCTGATTACGATGGCGGGCGGACTTTGTCCACCCGCCACCGTAGCGGTGATTGGGACCGCCCGCCAGACATGCGGTGATCCCACCACTGCAATTAGGATGCGACCGCCATACTGGCGGGCGCATCCAGGGCCTTTAACATTGCGGGCGGTGCTGCTGGCTGCAGCAGCGTCCGCAATGTTAAAGGTGCTTGCACCGCATTTCCCTGCACCACGTGGCAGGCACCACGCGGTGCCTGCCACTTGGTGCATGGAAATGCCGGGAGGTACCATGGGTATCCCCCAGTGCAGCGACACCCCCCCTCACATGGGGGGCCCGCAACGGGCCCCTAAACCCAATCCCCGCCAGCCTTTCCATTGCGGCATTGCCGCCATGGAAAGGCCTTTATTTTCCCACATCCTAATATGGCGGACGGTGCCTGCTAGGCACCGCCACCATATTAGTGGCTCTGCTCCGCCCGCCAGGCAATGAGTGCGATTGCCAGCGGCGGACAGACTTTGCGTCCGCCGCGATACCCACTGCCACCCTAATATGGCGGTGGGTAATTCTCTATTTGATGGCGGAACGATCGCCGGGCCGGCGGTGGCGATCGTTCCGCCATCGTAATGAGCCCCTAAGAAACAATTTACTACATGTCAGACGACAAATGTGGGTAATTTCACTATTGAAAAAAATCCAAAACACAGAGAAACATTAGACACATGTAGAGCATATGAGAGCTCTCCACCTAAAGCTCGTGAACTACCCAGTGTTCCCCGTTTCCTTTTTTGCATTATTGTATGTCAGTATAATTACAAAACAAAAAATAACAATGTACCTAAACGTTTTCTTGTTGTGTTTTATTTCATTAATCTTAAACGTTTTGAAATAAAGCCCATTGAATACTAGGCCTCTGCCCCCTTCACACACATCTCTCTTAGGTCTCTCATTGAATGTCCTGACGTAATGTCTTTGAGCTCCTCAAGTACATATCTCGTCAGCCTGGTTTCAGGTCCTATACTCCCTCACACCGCTCAGCACCCTCTTTGCAAGACTGTCCTAATGAATTTGGTCTTCATGGCGAAAGAGAGCCTAGATTGACTGCGTCCGGTTTTGCGACAGCTCATATGCAGGTGCCATTGGTCAGGTCAGTCAGCTGAGCTGTCATTAACAATAGATCAATACATCAGTCAATGCGGATAGTGTCATTAGCATATGTTAATAGCTGCCAGTTCGACCACTGTTCTCGCGCTCCAGTCTTCAACGGAAAGTCGGATAAGTATCTGTGAACTCTCAGTGAAACTGTCTCCAATCCTCACCCTCCGTGCTCTCTGTGAGAACATCTGGAGCCGTATTACAGAAGGTGCCCCGGGGGCGCAACGGGCGTTTGCGCCCGCTTTGCGCACCCCTGGGGCACTTTGGTATTACAGAAGGGGCCGCAGACGATTGTGCGTCCGCTTCTGTAATACCGATATCTCTTGCGCACATAAAGCGCCAGCGCTATCTTCAGAGGGCGTTCCCTCATTTGCATGGGGGCGCGCCCCATGCACATGAGGGAATCCCTTTGCCTCTGCGCCCACGCCATAATTCAGACGCGGGTGCAGAGGCAAAGAAGCTCTCAGGAGGTGAACTGACAGTGCACCACCTAAAAGGTGGTGCAGTCAGTGTGGCCCCTGTGAGCAGCCCTCTAGAGGGAGAAAATGGGGTCCTATGGACCCCCCAGACAGCCCCTTGCAGGCGGGGGCAGTCACTGACTGTACCTGCCTGCTAGGGGATCTCAAATCCCCTTTAAAAGTGCAGACGGGTTGCCGCCTGCACTGTGAAAACACAGAGCGGCTTTAAAGCAGCAGCTGCATTTTTCACATGAATGCGCGGCCCCCAGGCCCTGGGACAGCGCATTCCCTGTAATAGGGCGCTCTTTCCCTGTTTGCTCCCGGTGCGCCTGTTTTAAGGTGGCCCGGGCACAAACAGGGAAAGTGCGCCCTTCACATAATAGGGCCCCAGGTGGCTGCACATGTAATCGCAGCCTTTTGACTATCTGTGAGGACACCAAAATCCGTATTTGTAAAGCGCGAACTACTCACCCTTACGGGTCTCAAGGCGCTGGGGGCCGTCGTGGAAATTAAGTGAGCTGTTGCCCAGAGTCACATGGTGCTGAGCTGAGCTGCCGCCGGAGCCGGGGATCGAACTGTGAACCCTGTGCTACGAAGTCAGCTGCCCTGGCCGCTGCACCACACCTCTCCACTTTTCTTTTAAATATGCTGCCATCTGTGAAAGATTCCACTAATGATGCTCTTAGTGATGTCACACATGATGTTACCAGTAATGTCATCGATGATGTCATTTGCGATATAATCTGCAATGTCATGTGCTTTGCATCGGGTTTCAGTGGTTCTTAAGTTTTGGATCAGAACCATAAAACTCCTTTGAATGAAGTTATTTCAGGGAATTTTAAGGCTCCGTAGAACGTTGGTTAGTATATAATTTTAGTAGAAAATCTTAAGGTCCCTATATTTGGGAATGACAAGAAAGAGGTAACCTCAGGGAAAGAAAGCACGCAAAAGAAAAAGTGCACTAGAGTGAGAAAGAGAAAAGGAAATGGAGAGAGAGTGAGGAAGAGACAGAGAAAGAAAGAATGTAGGAGAGAATGGTAAAGGGGAGAGAAAGAGGTAAAAGCAAGGTAGGGAAAGCAACGGAGTGAGTTGAGAGTAAGAAACAGAAAGAACAGAGAGCAAGAGAGAAAGAGACCATTAGAGATTCAAAACCTCATATGTAAATTTGTTTGGCAGCCCTTCTAGATACAATGTATTTAAAAAACCACTACTGAGTTGAAAAAAGAAAGAGGAGTCTGAGAATAGTTACAGTGCGTTATGGGAGACTCACAATAGTTACAATGCGTTATGGGAGACTCACAATAGTTACAGTGCGTTATGGGATAGTTACGGTGCATTATGGGAGACTCACAATAGTTACAGAGCGTTATGGGAGACTCACAATAGTTACAGTGCGTTATGGGAGACTTACAATAGTTACAGTGCGTTATGGGAGACTCACAATAGTTACAATGCGTTATGGGAGACTCACAATAGTTACAGTGTGACTCACAATAGTTACAGTGCGTTATGGGAGACTCACAATAGTTACAGTGCGTTATGGGAGACTCACAATAGTTACAGTGCATTATGGGAGACTCACAATAGTTACAGTGTGACTCACAATAGTTACAATGCGTTATGGGAGACTCACAATAGTTACAGTGCGTTATAGGAGACTCACAATAGTTACAGTGTGACTCACAATAGTTACAATGCGTTATGGGAGACTCACAATAGTTACAGTGCGTTATGGGAGACTCACAATAGTTACAGAGCGTTATGGGAGACTCACAATAGTTACAGTGCGTTACGGGAGACTCACAATAGTTACAGAGCATTATGGGAGACTCACAATAGTTGCAGTGCGTTACGGGAGACTCACAATAGTTACAGAGCATTATGGGAGACTCAATAGTTACAGTGCGTTATGGGAGACTGACAATAGTTACAGTGCATTATGGGAGACTCACAATAGTTACAGTGCGCTATGGGAGACTCACAATAGTTACAGTGCGTTATGGGAGACTCACAATAGTTACAGTGCGTTATGGGAGACGCACAATAGTTACAGTGCGTTATGGGAGACTCACAATAGTTACAGTGCGTTATGGGAGACTCACAATAGTTACAGTGCGCTATGGGAGACTCACAATAGTTACAGTGCGTTATGGGAGACTCACAATAGTTACAGTGCGCTATGGGAGACTCACAATAGTTACAGTGCGTTATGGGAGACTCACAATAGTTACAGAGCGTTATGGGAGACTCACAATAGTTACAATGCGTTACGGGAGACTCACAATAGTTACAGTGCGTTATGGGAGACTCACAATAGTTACAGAGCGTTACGGGAGACTCACAATAGTTACAGTGCGTTACGGGAGACTCACAATAGTTACAATGCGTTATGGGAGACTCACAATAGTTACAGTGCGCTATGGGAGACTCAATAGTTACAGTGTGACTCACAATAGTTACAATGCGTTATGAGAGACTCACAATAGTTACAGTGCGTTATGGGAGACTCACAATAGTTACAGTGCGTTATGGGAGACTCACAATAGTTACAATGCGTTATGGGAGACTCACAATAGTTACAGTGCGTTATGGGAGACTCACAATACTTACAATGCGTTATGGGAGACTCACAATAGTTACAATGCGTTATGGGAGACTCACAATAGTTACAATGGGTTATGGGAGACTCACAATAGTTACAATGCGTTATGTGAGACTCACAATAGTTACAGAGCGTTATGGTTCTACAGTGTCTTTGAGGGTTCTTGTGGCAAAATAATAAACCACAAGGACAAAGGCCGATTGTTTTGTGAATGTCTGCAGCAGGCCAAGATGGCTCTTGTGACTCATAGTAAATATTAACTTCACAGCTGTGTATTTTTTATGTTGCGTGTAAACACGACCTTTAGGTTTACCACTATCTCAATTCCATAATTCATAAGAACCATTTCTTTTCAGTGTCATATATAAAGTAATTCACAGGTATGACACAATTCCTGCAAATAATGGGTCCTGTACTGACTGCTGTTTGTGGAACAGCAAAAGCCAGGTATGTAATTAACATGCCTATAATGCATAGGTGAAGGTTCTTAGAACCCTCCCAGACACAAACAGATCACATCATCATATATTGTGGCTGAGTGGAGAAGCATCCCTCTGTGATCACTTTGTCAGATGCCTTTTGACGTCGAGCTGCAGCAAGCAATTTTCCTATTGCTAAATAACACAGAAGAGAACACTTCAGTAGGTGGGCGCTGTTCAGGAATATCACGCAGCGCATTGATAGAGCACTGGACAATGCACCAGTCCTGTGCATGTATTGTCGCTGAGTCCACAGCCACAAAGCGGAGAACACAAAGGATACCAGTGCTAGTGAACTAACAAACCTTGTATTGAAAGAGTGCATCCCACAGAGATAAGTCTCCATTTGTGGATCTCCCAGTATATTCTCTAACATACATTATTACCAACTCAGGTCTATAACTCTGGAGAGGGCCTTTAACAACCGTTATAGCCCTTGGCTACGGGCTACAATGCTATATTATGAACACACTGAGATGAATGGAGGCGCTGATCGATGATGCTTTCTAGTGACACTGATATACGACAGCATTTATGTAATCTGCATTCCCTAATAATGTTTGATCACTTATGAGTGTGTAGTACATTTGATTTTATTCACTAGAGGGACACCATATGCTTTAGTGGGGATTTTTGTATGATCATATTATGGACACATCAACCATTACCCTGAAGGCAGACAACTCTATAGCCACAATAAGATAAAGCTCTACGTAACCGACTGGTTCAATTATTGAATCTTTAAACCTATGGCATAAAAAACACAATAGATATATAGAAATCTATCATCTAAATAAACCAGAAAACAAATAAAAAGTCATCGAAAATCTGAAAGTCATACAAAGTATGCGAAACCTCAGAAGCACAGATCTACACAAATGTTCTCGGTACAGCAAGATACAGCGGAAAATATCCAGAGTCCAGTACATTCTGTTTTAAGCCTATGTTTCACTGGATTGGCCTTTTATAATCCAACCCAAATGTCCTTAACACAACCAGGAAGAACTAAAATAGCAATAAGAACTTTGGAACCCGTGCAGGTGAAAAGACAGTACAAAGCCGCCATTAAGGATCTCATTTTGACTCCAAACCTTAGTTAGTTCCGTCCAGTGTCTTCTAGCAGAGCGGGGACATACGTTACTTCTCAGTCTCATGATGACCCAGTACTCCTTGGGAGGCGCTGCGCAAGCCGCCCTATTTCCACTTCTGGGACAGTTGGTCAAAGTTTGATTGTCAAGAAAGCACTCTTTGCTTTGGGCTGAATCACAGACAATTAATTTAATTTAAGCACATATTTTAGTACCATGCTGCTGTAGGGACAGACATGATTCTACAACACTCCTCAGTCAGAATGAAAATAATTTTCAAGGGTAAGTAAATACCTAACACCCAAGCTGGTCCTGTTCGATTATGTAATATTAATCCTCAAAGATACTAGTCAACCCAATGGGAACATATGCACCTAAAGCTCTTTGCCACCGTAGAACTAATTACTTTTCAATGTATCTACCGCAGACAGTGGGATTGTACTATGCACCACTATTGCCAGACTTTTATATTTATGACCAGTTTTTATCAGTGTTTGCATCTACAGTTCAGTATTGGTTGATAAGTACATAATTATTTTATATTTAAAACAGAATATATTTTTTTCAACAGAGCGTTTTCTACGGATCTTCAATCCAACATACAGAAAAGGTACCGTCCACCCCTCCCAATCAATATTAACACGGATTAAAGTATTTACAAAAAAACATTAGGCCATACAAAACACTGCAGCTTAACTCACTGCCATCTCCCTCATTGCTGTCACTCTAAGGTCCACCCATCACCTCCTATTATCCCTCTATTCCTTCTCAGGCCTCTCCACAGCAACCTGGTATAGGCCCTCCTATCCGGCCTTTGCGAGAGCCAGGATGTACACCCACATATTCTGAACCGAAGGCCATGCAGACCTATCGACAAAGTAAATCTATAATGGTGTCAATGCCTCCCTCAAATAAGGCAAGCACTGAGCCCACGTGTAGCATCAAGAAGGCTTGCAGTCCCGTTATCTCTGTCATGGGGGTGCTTGGTAGGAGTAGAATGGGGCTGTCGTGCATACAGGCCAGTTTCTTGGTTTGAATTGAATGGGTGTTTATATTTGGACAGGGGTAGCTCTGTGTGAATGCTGGGTGTACTTTTACTCGTTGGAACATTCTAGAGCCAATCCAGAAGCTGCAGAAAGTCTGTGAGGTCATCACAGAATGTTGAGGCTGGAGCGGAGGAAAACTGGTTGTGCCACAGTTGGTGCAAGAGATTGGGATTAACTTGAAGACTGGAGCAGCTGCACTCCAAGTCAGAAGTCTGCATCTAAAGTGATCCCAGGATACAGGTTTTCCCTTTAGAAACCTCACCAGGACTTCTCTGATGTTAGATCATGAGAGGGGTCTCAGATTCCTGATTTCTGATCTGAATTCGGCTAAGTCATCCTTTTACCTTTATGTGGCACTATGAGTAGACAGGTGGCCCAAAGTGTGCAGTAGGATGATCCATTGGCAGCTGCTGCCAATAAAAAGTGGTGGGCATCACGGGGGATAATAATTTTTTTTAAAAAGGACTTACCTGCCGCTGATGCCGCCGGCCGCCTCCGTGCTCCTCTGCTTCCAGCAGTCCATGGGCCACACAGCACAGGCTCCCACACTCCCCACCCAATCCAGACACTGCTCTCATGCTATTACCAAGCATGAGAGAAGTGTCGGGATTGGCCTGAGTTGGCTGATTTGATGCTCGCTCCGGGACAAGGAGCCTATGCCTTTTCTCCGCCCGGCTGTGCAACACAGCTGGGTTGGAGAAATATAAGTGCGCATGTTGGTTTGGCCAGCTCAAGATAGCCGGCCAAACTGACATGCACACTTACAAGTGCCCACTACTCCTCCTCCCTGCCGCAGTCCATTGGCATAGAGGATGGCCAGGCTCCGCCCTAGACTTGCATCGGCTCAGTCAGTGAAAAATAAAATTATAATAAAATTGTTTTATTATCATTTTATTTTTCATCTGCTGGCTCTGAGCAGTGGGGTGACACTCCTCTGCCATTACGGAGGAGCCGCAGCTGGGATGACAACTCAATCACCAGGATGACAATTTAGGCTTCATTTGTAAACAATAAAATGCCCAGGACTATGACATGCGAACCAGCAGCTCAACAGGACAGAATACATGATATTTATTCATTTTAAATGCAGGTGCTTAATATACAGTCCAAAAGGCAACAGTAAGCTATTGATTGACAGCACCAGTTGGGTGGTTATCACTGGCAAAGACAGACACACTTTTACAATATTTGCATTCCTACATGTGAAAAATAAATATTTATGCCAGTTCAAGAGGGCTCTACTCATTCGCATCCCTTAAGTTGCAGTAGATGAGCCTACAATGCCACTTTGAACTCTCAGAGCGAGGGGCAGTCCAAATGCAACTCCGGGTTTAGAATTGGTAGAAGGCCATCTCCGTCTCAGTTATCTACTGTCCTGAGGGAAAGTGGATTTTAAAGTAAAGGTCAGTGGCGTAGCTTCGGTAGGGGGAGGGTGGGATGCTTGGGGTATTACACCCCCAATAAATGAATTTTTTAACAAATAATTAGTTAGAGGAGCTTTCAGTCGGGTAAGATAAGGTGTGTCGGATTTCAACTGGGATTTTTAAATACTTACTCTGTTAATACTGAAGGGCCCTCCTGTCTGTATATTTTAGCATTCGCAAAACCATCTTGTAATCCGGACGCCATTTTGTATTATAATCGAAACTGCTGCTTGGTTATTTTCAGAAACGGCCTTTGGTAAGTTTCGTTTCCCAAGGTTGAGCTTTTCTTTCTGTAATTGCAAGTGTCCTCGTTAGTGCATGCCTTTCTCATTAGATAGAGTCCTTCTCCCACCTGTCTGGTGGGGAGGATAGGCCAGACGACCTTGGGCAGTAGATAGCCTGTGCCCGGCTGCAGAATCGAAACTTATGTTCTGTACCCTCATTGTATTACGACACCTGCTAGTGTTTTTCCATAGTAGGCGGGCCTTTGTGGACTCCGCAACGTACATAATGTAATTGTATGCTTACGGGGTCCAGTCCCTCCACAGCCATCTCAGGAGGCTGGTCAGACTGGGCTCCGCTGCAGTGTAATATCAATAAATAATCTGGTTTGTATTCTCTACTGTCTGACCGACTCTTCATTTGTAGGAAGGCAGAGAAGGTGGTCGTAAGTGACCCGAGTGGCCCTTTTCGGGTCACTTCCTTCAACTCAAACAAAAACACACACACATTCTCGTCTCTGTTTTGAAGGTCTTAAAACATGGTTATTTTACAAAATACTGTGTTTTAGGAAGCCCTCACAATCCGCACTCCTTTCCCTTTTCACTGGCTCTTAAGCCCACCTCATGCGTTGAAACTCATACAATGATTAACATGATATGCCAGCGTGATTGTCGGAAAATCTGAAGCTCACACCCCCCAGTCTTACTGACCAAGCCACGCCCCTGGTAAAGGTAGTGGCTCACCCAAGTGAAAATTTCATTTTGCAGAAAGGTCACTTGTCACCTGGGAGCTAGGGTTAGTGACAAAGAGCAGTCAACTTTCTTAAGAGCATCTTAAATATAACAACTTCCGGAACTCCATTGAAGTGTGAGGAGGCTTTAACCCAGAACAAACCAGATTCTGGGCTGCGAAGGCTGAAAGAGCCACACACATACAAAGAGCTCCTGAGAGGATTATCTGATGAAAAACATGAATAAGCTACCTCCTCAGTCACAGGCAGGTTTGTGACACAAATAAGATATCTGTTCTAATGGATTTTGCTGACAATGAAAAATCAGAAGGTTCTTTCTACAGTTCTTACACAGAGATATCACCTGTGCTCCTTGTAATGTGTCGATACATAAACAGTCAAGGAAATGCTGTCTACACCAGTCATCTTGGGTATACAATGGATGTCATTGTATACCCAAGATGACTGGTGTAGACAGCATTTCCTTGACTGTTTATGTATCGACACATTACAAGGAGCACAGGTGATATCTCTGTTTGTTGCCCATTTAGAGCCTTCTTATGTAATATGGCGAACGCTCTTACTGTCCAATTACAGTATTTCGGACGTGTAGAATGTACATTTCAACAGTTCGTATGCCTGGTTGTCATATGCCATTTTGCACATCTCCCTGGTAACTGGTATAGCTGTAATAAGAACTCAGGTTAACAGAGGTAACAAAGGGAGCAAGAAGATGCATTGGTTAAAAAGACAAGGAAATGAATTGGAGGTTAGGCCCAAAGGCTAGTCTAAATATACTTTGTAATGTTGATAAATAACTTCGTTTTCACAAATTTATATATAATGAACGTGTTATGTTCCTTTCTTCTGAGCATCTGGGAATACACCATAAACTGCCCTACAATATTAACATAAAATTCCATTGTTACAATCCAGGATTTTCTTCTTTAATATGGGATTTTGTACTGTAAAAGAATTACCCAAAATCAGAAACTGTGTTACTAATTTGTAAGTAAATTAGTAAAGTTGTGATTTAATGATATCTGCAACAAACTTATGCTACAATAAACTGCCATCAATAAATACCAATGAAGTATTGCTGCTTATTTAATCACCTTAGGATAGGCAACATACTCACCATTGGAATTATAATCAGGGGGTTCCATACATTATAGAAGACACCAAACGGGAAGGACAAACAATGGATAGATCCCCATTTACCCTACTCGGGATCTAGCAATATGTGACATAAAAACAATAAAGGAGGAAAACCAACTGGAAAACTCGTGGGTTTGCTAAAATTGCCCTCACCCACTAAATAGTGACATGCTTCATCATAGGGCCGCTTCTACACCCTGGCACAGACCAACGCTCATGGTGGAGCACATATATTTTTTTAAAGAACTTTTCATGACAGGGATCCCAATTGCAGAAAGAAAAGAGTACTAGAACTGTCTAAGTGGGTACCCCATCCTAACTGATTCTGTCCCCCCCCCCCCCTTGACAGGATAAAAAATGTATTGAGTGGGTATATCGGAGAAACTATATCTCCATTACCCTGTCCACTAATATCATTTTCACAGATCCCTGCAGTATGCACATTAACCTTGTGAGATATTTTACTGGCTATATAAACAAGCATTGGCAAAGCCAATATGTCTGACCGTGGTACCCGGCGCATGGGTCATTTATTTATTTATTTTGTTTTCTAGAGTATACCAGGGGAAAAAAACAACATGCCACAGCTTACACAAGGTGGCCATATTATCACAATTAAAAAATTAAATTTAAAAAAAATTAACCTGTGCATGAGTGCAAATGTACTTAGAAGAGGTATAGAAACTTTTTAGGTCTCGCAGACCTAGCGTTGCAGCGTACATGCGCTGCTCGCTCTGCGAGGCATATTGTAGTAGAGGAGATTTTAGAAGTGGAGTGGAAGCCCCGCCCCTTGTTTTCATTGGCTTGCGTCATGTCCATGCTATACGCTGGCTTTCGATTGTAAATGAGGCTTCTTAGTCCCTCCTTGTTACCGCCCTGTCTCCTTTTGGGACGGCCCATCCGGACTGGATCTTTTGCTTGCGGCGTTACACGGTGTCCTTTAACTAGTCGGTAAGCACATTTTTTTTCATTCGCGCAATGGCGACAGCTTCTGATTAAGTGATACAAGCCCAGGCCGAGGCTCGAACCCTGAAAACGGAAGATAACTTTGGTCGGTGGGGCCGGATCTCCCCCCGGCTCATTGCATGCCGAGTTATGCATCCTGGGGCCGGGCGACTTGTGCGACTGGTATTACTTGTTCCGAGTACCGCGGAGATTCCCTCGGGGCTCGCTGTTTGAATGTCATCCTCCGGCCACACCCTGCTGTCTCCGAAGCTTTAGGTGGGATGCCCCCCTTTTGCAGTCTGGCCACTTACTCCTTTCCCACAGATGACTTGAGCGGCCATTACAATGCTGCTTCCTTCTGGTTCAGCAGCGCCTCCTACACTCCTGCGGGTAAATCTGCAGTGGGAGCTTTTAATGTACCCTTCTTCAACTGCATGGTGCATGGAGTCAGAGGCTTGCGAGAGCTCCGTGCAGTGTACAATATCCAGTGTGCACGTGAGAAATGGAGCAGATGAGTGAGGCCCGTAGACCGGCGGCCTGATGGAAAACACACAGCTCAGCGCTGAGCTGCCCTCGCCATCAGCAGTCTGTCTCTTATAGGCTGGCGGGCCCTTGCCGTCTGATAACTTATCTCGCCGTCCGTGAAGTGGCAACAAACTTACACACGTCTACAAAGGCCAACACTGTAAAGTAAACATCAATGGCTGGCCAAGGGGACTGAGCCTTCCGCCGCTGCCTTCCACGACTCTTCCTTTAAAATAACATGAGATAAGTGCAAGAGACAGCAATGCTCTTCTCTCCACCACTTGCAGAATATATACAGATATATTTGGGGAGTTTTATATAGCGCGAACTAGACCGGAAGGTATCAGAGCGCTTTACATGTGCACCAGTTGCGTTACAGAGGGACACATTAATTTTTTGTTAGGCACAGGAAGATTAGGTGCAATAGGTCTCGCATTTGCGAGAGTTTCAGCTATTGGCATTGTAAATGATAATGCCTTTTATATATGTGTTTATAAACCTGCAAGCGGCGTTTACCCACCACTTGCAGGTTTTGTAAACACATAAATAAAAGGCATTATCATTTACAAGGCCAATAGATCAAACACTCGCAAATGCGAGACCTATTGCACTGCAAGTGCTTGTTTATTTTTATTGTAGAGGAAAATATGATGCATACTGGTGTAAAGAAAGGACACTACTGGTGATAGAGCGCCATGTTCTCGAGAAATTTGTAGGGGTGCATCATAATCACCGTTAGACCGCACCCGCATATATCCAGTTATATATTAATGAATGGCCAGTAAAATGTAGTTCTAAACCGCATTGATTAGAGTGAATAGAAGAGTAATTGTGCTATTATAATCATACAAATGTAATGCTTAATTGAAATGCGTTAAAATGATGCATAAATGAATTAGCTCATGTGTAATCGAGATGCAGTAGTTAAACGTGTACCATATTAATTTGCACGTGTAGTTCACTTTTTCGCATATGAAATGTAATGAACCAATGCTTATAGAAGTGACTAGAATTGTGTGTTTAAATTGTGTAAAGGCCTGACTGCATATACGTCAAAGAAAGGCCTGTTCGTTCTTATGTTAGCTTATGTTGTAGGCCGAGAAGGTGTTCTCTTGGGAAGGCTCTCTGGGCACCGATGGTAGATTTCGCACAGAGGAAAGTTTGTTGAATGTATTTTCTGTTGCAGGTGCAAGGACACATGCCTCGTTAGTGAAAGACTGGCTCTTTGTTTTAGGAGTTAGGATGGTGGGAGACACTGAGATGGGAGTATACTGGAATGCAGGGATGATACTTTCGGCGGAGAAGGTGCCTGGGACCCAAGGTCACTGTAACCGTCCTGGATGAAGTAAGAGTTTCGATGGAAAAGTACGAGAAGGAAGACCTGGCCGAAGAGGCGTGACAAGGGCGTGTACTACTGTATGTGGATTTTGTATTAGGGATAGTGCCCCGAGGGAGGAGAGCAGATTGGAGGTAGAGGAGACCTGAGAGAAGGGCGAAGAAGAGAGAGATCTAGTTAGGAAGGAGCATCTTAGAACGAGCTCAAATGCTAAGTGAGTGCACTTCTTAGGAAGTCTTCACAGCTGACACCTTTACCTTTTTCTACTCTTGCCTGGGGAAACTTGTTAAGTAGGGATGTCACCTTAGTGGTAGAGTAGGGACAGATTTAACGCTTTTCTTTTTATTAGGTAAATGAAGAATAAAATGGAGATTGGAGCCGTCATTGCTAGTTTATTGCTTCTGGAGCTAACGATTCTTCTTATCCTGAGTCGGATGAGACTCCTGCGTAGGATGATGTTTGTATTAGTGCCCATCTATTTCTTTAACCTCGTGCTGAGGTGCTTGTATGTGCAGTTATTCTTGGCTTTGTAATAAACCCCTAAAATTTGAATTCGGAGTCAGTGATCTTTGGAGTCAAAGTTGAATCCTAAATTGTTGTATAGAAGAATTGAGTTTTCTTCCCTTCACACTATTCAGCAGGTAAAAAGGTTCAGTCGACCTGAGGATTCTTAGTGATGGTAAGATAAGATAAGAATCCCGCTTCATCAGTTGGTAGCAGAGTAGGATGGTTTCCTCTGATAGTAAGGGGAGATCTAGATTAGGATAAGAGATTACTTGCCCCATAGAGCCCGAGTGATGGTGATCCAGTGGATTGTAAGAGGAGGACGACGGCGGTCGATGAAAACCGACGGAGAGTGACGGTGCGGCGAAGTAGCAGTTCATGGTAGCGTGAGTATGAACAGGGTGATGCTTGTTAGATTGCGGTGTTGATTTGATTGTGTGATGTCTTGCGGAGTTGGAATGAGAGTCGTGTGATTGAGGATCGGACCGTGAGCGCGTGCGGGGCCGAGAGATTTGATTCGATATCCCGGGATAAGAGATTGTGGTGTAGAAGACACCCAGAGTTGAGATTGTTGACCAGAGGTTGTGGGAGTCATGAGATGTCGTTGATTAACCCACTGATGATAGGGAGCGTATGTGTGAGTGTGCGAATAACCGACGCTGGTCGTAGGTTGTTGTGTGTGAAACATTGAGTGTTTGGATCCTATCGATTGTGTCAGAGGCGATTGTCTGGTCGTTTCGCGGTCAGACAGTTGCCAGATTTGAGGTCAACAGTTTTGAGAGACTGTCCGGTCGTTGGTGGACAGACAGTTACTTCAGAGTGTGATTGCGACACGTGTGAGCGTGAGAGGTGAATTGTAAAGGAGGGGAACTGCTGCGAGCGGAGGAAGAGTGACGTCAGACAGTGCCGCGCTGCGATAGGTCGGTTGGTGTGAGTCGCGCTGGTATTGGTGGACTGACATCAGGAAGTAAAAACGAAATCTTGTGCGCGAACGGAAATCTGCTTCATCATGAAATGTTTTAAAGTTTTACGAGAACTCTGTAGAGGTGATAGACATGTGGTTACTCGGGGTGGAGAGGAAGCCCCTCCCAAAGATACGCCAGCACATTATATGGCTAAGAATGTGGGATTGCATACTATAATTTGGCTTGAGAATTGGTATAAAATGACACAGGGAGAGGGAGAATTGACTTTCCCACGCTATGGTACTTTCAGGTTGGAAGTGTTGTACCAGCTAAAAACCGTAATGTCTTCTTTATGACCACTGCCCAGACCGACACAATTTGAGGCACTACATGCATGGATTAGGGCAGCGTATGACAGAAAAAGAGACAGAAGTCAGGAAAGGGTGAAAAAGTTGATCAGGGCATTTCAAGATGCGAGATGGGATGCACTGGAGAAAAGGTGGAGAGTGGAAACGATTGAAGGGGATAGATTATATCCATTGTTAGAGAAAACGGGAGGTACGCAGGCAAAGAGTGTAGAGGAAGATGACAGTGATACGGATGACAGCTTGGTAGAGAGACTGCTGTCAGAAAGACCACCTCCATTTAATCCAGATTATAGCGAAGGAAAATCGACTGTGGCAGGAGGGACTGGCGAGTTACAGAATCAGACAAATGTGAGAGTAGTGGGAAAAATCTCCACAGGAACAGAGGGAGTGGGAACACAACCTTCAATGGGAAGTGTGAGGTTGCCGGATGCCCTGACGGTACCGGTTACCATTGACCCTATAGTATCAGTGTATGACCCAGATTGAGTAAGTGAAGGAAGTCTATCGCAGACGACAGGGAGAGAGGGGATCAGCGTTGGAGGGAATGGTGTAGAGGAGGGAATGGTTCACTCTCCGAAGCCCATAGAAGCGAGCAAGCCATTGCCAGCCACCGCAGACTCCTCTAGGGGACAGGTGGATGTGAGACCGGTAAGACCAAGGTCTTTGGTCGAGTCCAGATCAGACTTGAGAATGTGGGTACCACCTGTGAGGAATCAGAGTGATAGGATGGCAGGAGATGTGGAGCAAGACAACTCAGGAAACAGACCAGTTTCTAGGAATACGATAGAAGAGAGTAAGCCACGAGAACAAAGCTGTGATTATGATGAACGGAATGGAGCTGCTTGTCGAGAAATTTTGAGGAGTGCCATGAGGGCAAGGATGTTGGATGTAGTGAGGTTGAAGGCAGAGGTAGACGAAATGATTAGCGGGAATCTGCCTTTGGATAGAATAGAGATCTATGAACCAGATGAGCTGCTTTTTGTAGCAAAGGATGTGACTCGTAAAGCGAGGAAGCACATGAGAAATTGACAGAATTGGCAAAGAGATATGAGGTGGATTTGACTAAAACGAAATCGTTGCAAGGATCCCATAGGTTGCAATACAGTGATCAAGAGCTGGAAGAGAAAAGGGTCATAGGACTGAGGACACATATCAGGGACCTGATTGTAGGGATGCGTATATGGGTATTGCTTAACAAATGGGAGGAAAGGTGGTCTAAGAGGAAGATTTCCAAAAAGAACGTAGGAGAGACGCCGCCTCCGGGGGGAGGGACGTCAGGAGTAGAGAACTATCCTTTACGAGAGGTACAGAACGGAGGGTACGTGCATGTGCCATGGAGTAGAGGTGATTTGGCTGCATTTACAAATGATTTTCCTCGGCTGAGGGAAAAACCAGTAGAGTGGTACAAACAGGTTGACCGTTTTGTAAAAATTTCGAAGGTATTGTGGATTGATTTGAACACCTTGTTTGATATTGTGGTACCAGGAGACTTGTGGTCAGCTTGTAAAATTGCAGTTGAGTGGCCGACTTCCGAACCTGAAAGGGATGCTGTCACAAATGGTCCGTCACCTATAGTCATGAAAAAGTTCGAACAAGTGATTACATGGTTGAAGTCGAAGATCTCGCCTCAAGACATTGATTGGGTTAAGATAGATCGAACTGTTCAGGAACCAAAGGAGACAGTGCATGAGTATTATGAAAGACTCTTGCAGGCTTTTAAACAGTATAGTGGACTAGATACCTTAGACCCCAAGGATATGGGACAGTTTGTCTCAAAGTTTGTCCTAGGATTGAGACCAGAGGTTAGTCTTATGATACAACAACATTTGATCTGTTGGCAGAACAAGCCGGTGGATGAAATCTTGCGGTATGCGAGGTACTGTAATGATGAAGTAGACTCGAAGCACCGGAAGCTGAAGGACAAACTGATGCTTGTTCAGATGCAAACAGCTCAGGTCCAGCCTAACGGAGGGACGCTGGGAAGAAGACAGGGAAACAATCAAGGGAACCAGAATGTGCAAGGTCAGGGAAAAGGGAAACCCGTAGATCCTAAGACGGGAATGGATGTGGCGACATTGAAGAAGACCACTGCGTGTCATCTTTGTCACCAGATTGGACATTGGAAGCGCGAGTGTCCCTTGAACCCAGCCAATCAGGTGCAACAGGAGGTAGAAGTGGTTCAGGCACCCGTGCCGGAGGTAGTCAATACTGTGACGAGGCCCAGATCGATGAAAGGGGGGACGTTTAACCCACAGGTGCAAGTTCCCCAGCCACTGAGAATTTCGCAGGGAACGCGGACTTACCAGCAGATGCCCCTTTTCGAAGGGTATGATGAGTACAGCCCAGACCCGTTGGCCTGACGGTGCCTGAGGGGGGAGGAAGACTGTACACTTGGAGCAGTCTTGGAGGTAGACCAGAGAGGACCTTTTGTGGAGGCAGACATTGATGGTCATCCTACCACCCTTTTGGTTGACACTGGTGCTACCCGGTCTACTGTAAGATCAGCAGTAGTCCCCAACCTACCCCTCTCGGGACAATCGATCCAAGTTGTTGGAGTGGCGAACAAGAGGATAACTAGCCCATTGACTGAACCGATTCCGGTGAGGATAGGCTCTTTCCGAGATAGACATCAGTTTGTGGTGTGCGATTCGAGTCCAGTCTGTCTGTTGGGAAGAGATCTATTGTGTAAGTTAAATTGCACCATCTATTGCACACCTAGGGGAGTTGAGGTCCAGACGAAGGATGATGATGCCACCTTCAAGGTTGCGAATCAGCACTTGTGCATAGAAATGTATCCTGTGGTGACAGTGGAGGAACTTCCACTAGATTTGAGAGATTCTGTGTCACGAGGTGTGGGACTTCACGGGAGAAGAGATCGGACTGATCAAAGGGGTTGAACCTGTACAGATCCAGGTTAAGCAGAATGTCGAATTCCCTAGAACGCCCCAGTACAACCTGTCACCCGAGACTATTGCAGGGATTAAACCTGTAATCGAGTCCATGATCAAGCAGGGAATTCTGAAGGAGATAAGAGGCAGCCCATGTAATTCACCCATCATGGGGCTACAGAAACCGAGTGGGAAGTTCAGGATCGTGCAAGACCTGCGAAAGGTCAACACAATAGTTGTCCCATGTTGTCCAGTGGTACCGAATCCATCAGTGATACTGTTTCAGATCCCATGCGAAGCGGAGTGGTTTACTGTGATTGATTTGTGCCAAGCATTCTTCTCGATACCGCTCCACGAAGAAAGCCAATTTCTTTTTGCTTTCCGGCTGGAAAATCGTGTGTTAGCATGGTGTCGTATCCCTCAAGGGTATACAGAGAGTCCATCGATCTTTAATCAGATCTTGAAGAAGAATCTTGAAAGTCTCGTATTGCCACAGAACTCAGTTCTCGTGCAGTACATAGACGATCTGCTTATTGCCTCAGAAACAGAAGACGCTTGCAGGATAGACACGATAGCCCTATTGAATCATTTGGCAGAGAATGGACACAAGGTGTCTCCGAACAAGCTGCAGTACTGTCTGAACGAAGTGCAGTACTTGGGTCACAGAATAGAGAAAGACAAGAGGAAGGTGTCACCAGATCGAATTGAGGCAATAATGAACATGGCTGTGCCTACCACTCAGAGGGAGGTCAGGATGTTTCTGGGAATGGTCGGCTATTGTCGCCAGTGGATTCCCAATTTTTCCTTGAAGGCAAAGCCTTTGCAGAGGCTGACGCACAAGGATGTGAGTGATCCGGTACCATGGGACCACGACTGTTTGATGTCATTCCTAAGACTGAGAGAGGGTTTGTGTTGTGCACCAGCTTTGGGAATGCCTGATTACAACAAGGCTTTCTCACTGTTCTGTTGCGAGAGAGAAGGTTGTGCATTGTCAGTCTTGGCTCAGAACCATGGAGGTGTCCGTAGACCAGTTGCCTATTTTTCAGCTACTTTAGATCCAGTAGCTTCTGCGTTGCCCGGATGTCTCAGATCCGTTGCTGCAACAGGTGTCAGCATCGAAAGATGTGAAAGCATTGTAATGGGTCACCCTCTGACAGTTTATGTACCACACTCTGTTGAATTGTTAATGACCAGGATAAAGACCCAGCACCTAACGACTAACAGGTTAACGAGATATGAGCAAGTCATACTTGCCGCAGAGAATGTGACTCTGAAAAGGTGCTCTGTCTTAAATCCTGCGACATTAATGCCCATACAGAATACAGATGATGAAGATTGTGAGGACCATGATTGTCTCGATGTGACTGAGCTATGCACCAAACCGAGACCTGACATTGTTGACGAACCACTGACTGACCCTGATGAAATTTTCTTTGTTGATGGTTCGTGCCTAAGAGACAGTGTTAGTCAGTTGAGAGCAGCGTTTGCTGTATGTACCATCTCAGGAGTGGTTGAGGCTGCTTGTCTAGAAGGAGTACACTCCGCGCAGGTAGCTGAGATCATTGCCTTGACTCGTGCCTGTTTGGCCGCTGATCAAATCCGAATCACGATCTACACTGACAGCCAGTATGGGTTCGGTGTGGTTCATGACTTCGGACAGTTATGGTCACAGAGGGGATTCATGACATCATCTGGTTCACCCATTAGGAATGGGGAATATGTGAGACAGCTACTAGATGCATTGCAATGTCCGAAGGAAATTGCAGTAGTCAAATGTGCTGCTCATGGAAAGGGGAATGATTTTGTTTCTCTGGGAAACAATTATGCCGATGAAGTTGCCCGCTTCTGTGCAGAGCAAGGATGTATATTCACAGGGGGTTACACAGGAGAGAGCCAAGAAGGAACCGAGCTCAGCATGATGTTGGCCATGGCAGACACTTGGGAGGAACTCAAGCGACTACAGGATGAGGTTTCAGATCAAGAACGAGATGGATGGATCAGAGCAGGATGTGAAAAAGGAGATGTTGATGTTTGGGTTTCCAGTGATGGTCGAGCGGTGTTGCCAGAGAATTTGTTGAGCCCGATGGCGAGACTGATACATGGTGCAATACATCTTGGCAGAGATGCAATGGTGCGTGTGTTTAGACAGACATGGTATAACCCACGATTTCGTGCAATTGCTGAAGCAGTCTGTCAGAGATGTGTTACGTGTCAACAGATGAATGCTGGAAAGAAGACTGTGGTTACATTGAGTCCCATTGGGAGGTCAGGAGGACCCTTCAATAGGATGCAGCTAGATTTCATTGAGATGCCCAAGTGCAATGGGTTGAGGTACATTTTGGTGGTGGTGTGTGTATTCTCACGGTGGGTGGAGGCTTACCAGACATGTAGGTGTGACACTCTCACAGTGGCTAAGTTATTTTTGAGGGAACTTATCCCGAGATTTGGTTTTCCAACCTCTTTGGAATCAGATAGAGGAACACACTTTCACAGTGAAATTATGAAGTTACTTTGTGCCGCATTGAATGTCGATCAGAGACTACATTGCAGTTATCGACCAGAGGCTTCTGGGAGGGTGGAACAGGTTAATGGGACTTTGAAATCCCGGATGGCAAAAGTGTGTTCATCAACGTCTCTGAAGTGGCCTGATGCCCTGCCGCTTGTGCTTATGAGTATTCGCAGTGTCCCCGACAGGAGAACTGGGTTGTCTCCACATGAGATTCTGATGGGGAGGGTGATGCGATTGCCAGCAGTACCAGCTACAGCTTTGATAAACATCACTGATGACTTGATTCTCGATTACTGCAAAGGACTAGCTGATGTGGTCCGTTCTGTGTCCCAGCAGGTGCAAGCTGCAGCTGTTCAAACGTCGAGTGATCTGTGCCACGACCTGTGTCCAGGAGATTGGGTGCTTGTTCGAAAGCACGTGAGGAAGAGCTGTCTGGATGTTCGGTGGCGAGGCCCGTACCAGGTAATACTGGTGACGAACACAGCAGTGAAGTGCGGAGGATTGCCGAACTGGGTGCATGCTTCCCATACCCGCAGAGTTTCAGCACCCTCAGAAGAAACAGCTCCTCTCGTGAATGAAAATCCAGCTGATGTGGCAGGGCCACATGAGAGGACAAGTCAAGCTGTGAGGGCCGCTGATGCAGCTGGTTGTGCACCGGAACAAGCGGAAGAGGGTTCCGACAACCAGAACCCCGACTTTGACTCGGAGGACGGAGGTGTTGCTGTGGGTGGAGTAGAGTCAAATTCAGCAGAAAAAGGAAGTGGTGCACAGGGTATTCAGGGAGAAAGTGGAAGAACAACCAGAACAGAGGAGGCTTGGCCTGAAAGACAGAGGCGACTGAATCTGAGATTGGCACCCAAAAGAGATCTTGCTCCAGTGTCTGAGACATCTGAATCGGAAGCAAGTGAAGGAGAGCAGGCTCAAGAAGGTCAGAGAAGGTCGAAAAAAACAAGAGTACCTTGCCAGAGATACGCTACCCCGGAGTGGACTTACGCAGTAACCGATGCCGTGGGTAGTGAATTCAGGGAGGCTGAGGTCCGTGCTGGTGGTCAGCAAGAGCCCGAACGTGGTGTTGGATGTGGTGCTGTTAGTGCCAGGGCTCGAAATAGAAGGAGTACTGACCCTCACGGTTCCGAATCCCCCACTTCTGAGTAAAATTCGACAATTGGTTTTGCATCGACTTGAATTTCCGTCATTTGGGTTTGAGCCACCTTCACATGAAATGATAATTCTTCGTCTTGAACTTTTGAAGTATGTTTTAGAAGTGCTTGGAGCTGATCTTATTTTGGACTGAGTATAAACTGTTGTAAATAAAAGTCTAAAGAAGAAGATAACCTAGGTCCGAGTGGAAGAAGAATAAACTTAGGGACTTTCCGCAGAAGAGAACGAGAACTTAGGGAAGTCTTTTTCTGGACTATGTAAATAAGGAACTGTAGCTGAAAGGGGTATTTCCAGCTGTTTCGGAGTGTTGTTCGAACTGGTTAAGCAAGTCACGTGTGAAGAAGACAGAGACTTTTGAGTGCTTGTTGCTGAAACCAAGAACTTTGAGAGCTTTTCGAAATCATGGAGGCTGGAGATCCACACCGTAGATCCAAACTGATAGTAGGCACATTGCTAGGGGGTGTGATAGTTTCTATAATCATAGTAGTTGTAGTTTCATATTTGGTTCCACACGAGCTAGCGGTGGGGGGGGGGGTACTAGGGACTCCTACACCCACTACACCTAGCAAACAAAGGAGGACATCATAGGAGCTGAAAGAGCTATGTTAATAGAAGAGAGTCGTAGGTTGCATGTAGATTTGTCTAGAGGTAATTTTAAGCTTAACGCATATGCCAAGCTGCTATATGAGTATGTGGATGCGATGGATGCGAAAGATTGTTATGTGTGTATGCAGTTGCCAGCTACAGTGGATGAGGGTATTAGATACCACCATCTTCCACTGACTTATGGAATTTCGTGTAGCTTGTTACTTAGCATGTTTTATGGGAGAGATCACTATGAGTATTTCTTTTCCAACTATGATGCTGTGCTTTCAGAGGTTCCTGCTCATAAACATTTGAACAAGTATGATTATTACAAGGCGGATGATAGACTTGGAAAGTACTTCATACCGACTTCGAATATAGATACAGCCTATGCCCATAGACACAACTTAACATGTGCATTAACAGACGTAGAGAAAAAGTTTGTAAATCAGGTAGAAGATAGATATAGAAAACTAACACAAACACGTAATACCGGAGACAGTCCTGTAGATTGGACAGACGAGGAGAGATTACACAGAGCGAAGGGAAGTTATGGCCCTATAGCATTGGATATGGTGCAAAGGGGGAAGTTGTGCGTGAGGGGAGTGCAGACCTATTATGATAAGGTCTCTGTGGGACAGAATGAGTGTGATCATGTTTTCACTATGGAGGAATCAGCAAAGAATTTCCTGCAAGGTCCTGTACAAGTGATACCTACGGTGTATTATGGGTGTGGAAGGAATGCTTATGTGAGATTGCCAGCGAACTGGTATGGTACATGTTACTTGGGAATTATATTTCCAAAGATTTACCATGCAGAGGATTTGGAATTTTTGGAAGGTGGAAAGCATTCGAGGGTGAAAAGAGGTGAAAGTGCAGGAGTGGTAGTAGGAGATATCTTTGGAGCGATGATTCCAAGTTTGGGAGTGATCCTGAATGATGTGAAGATCCGGAGATTGGGAACAGTGGTTGATGAATTGTCAATGAATTCAGCAAAGTCGTTGATACTTGTGGATGGAGAGATGCTGTCGATAAGGACAATGGTTTTGCAGAACCGTCTTGCTTTAGATGTCCTATTGGCAAAAGAGGGCGGAGTCTGTAAAATGTTGAAAGTTCAAGAGTGCTGTACTTATATACCAGACAACAGCAAGGATCTGGAGAAATATATAAGTAACATCACTACGATCCATACTGAGATAGAGGATTTGACTGAAGAGGGAGTTTGGGAGAAAGTTGGCAAGGGATTTGGCTAAGTGGGAAGCTGGTTTGCGAATTTGGGAAAAGGTTTCCTTGGCTATGTTCTGAGACCTCTCATTATCGTTGTGGTTTGTGTGGTTTGCTTGTGGGGTTTTATCAGAGCATACAAGTGGTATAAAGCAGGCAGAGTTGAGAGAGCTTTGAGAGAAAATGAGACGAGAATGGCTAGACTGCAGGACAGTCACTATCGAAATATTAAGAGTCTGGAGAGATTCCGACAGGGGAGAATGGCAACAAGTTCTGTTTAGGTCGGTTCTTTCTCCAAGAAGAGTTGTAAAAGTGTGATGACAGGAGTCATCAAAGGGGGGAACTGATAGAGCGCCATGTTCTCGAGAAATTTGTAGGGGTGCATCATAATCACCGTTAGACCGCACCCGCATATATCCAGTTATATATTAATGAATGGCCAGTAAAATGTAGTTCTAAACCGCATTGATTAGAGTGAATAGAAGAGTAATTGTGCTATTATAATCATACAAATGTAATGCTTAATTGAAATGCGTTAAAATGATGCATAAATGAATTAGCTCATGTGTAATCGAGATGCAGTAGTTAAACGTGTACCATATTAATTTGCACGTGTAGTTCACTTTTTCGCATATGAAATGTAATGAACCAATGCTTATAGAAGTGACTAGAATTGTGTGTTTAAATTGTGTAAAGGCCTGACTGCATATACGTCAAAGAAAGGCCTGTTCGTTCTTATGTTAGCTTATGTTGTAGGCCGAGAAGGTGTTCTCTTGGGAAGGCTCTCTGGGCACCGACGGTAGATTTCGCACAGAGGAAAGTTTGTTGAATGTATTTTCTGTTGCAGGTGCAAGGACACATGCCTCGTTAGTGAAAGACTGGCTCTTTGTTTTAGGAGTTAGGATGGTGGGAGACACTGAGATGGGAGTATACTGGAATGCAGGGATGATACTTTCGGCGGAGAAGGTGCCTGGGACCCAAGGTCACTGTAACCGTCCTGGATGAAGTAAGAGTTTCGATGGAAAAGTACGAGAAGGAAGACCTGGCCGAAGAGGCGTGACAAGGGCGTGTTCTACTGTATGTGGATTTTGTATTAGGGATAGTGCCCCGAGGGAGGAGAGCAGATTGGAGGTAGAGGAGACCTGAGAGAAGGGCGAAGAAGAGAGAGATCTAGTTAGGAAGGAGCATCTTAGAACGAGCTCAAATGCTAAGTGAGTGCACTTCTTAGGAAGTCTTCACAGCTGACACCTTTACCTTTTTCTACTCTTGCCTGGGGAAACTTGTTAAGTAGGGATGTCACCTTAGTGGTAGAGTAGGGACAGATTTAATGCTTTTCTTTTTATTAGGTAAATGAAGAATAAAATAGAGATTGGAGCCGTCATTGCTAGTTTAATGCTTCTGGAGCTAACGATTCTTCTTATCCTGAGTCGGAAGAGACTCCTGCGTAGGATGATGTTTGTATTAGTGCCCATCTATTTCTTTAACCTCGTGCTGAGGTGCTTGTATGTGCAGTTATTCTTAGCTTTGTAATAAACCCCTAAAATTTGAATTCGGAGTCAGTGATCTTTGGAGTCAAAGTTGAATCCTAAATTGTTGTATAGAAGAATTGAGTTTTCTTCCCTTCACACTATTCAGCAGGTAAAAAGGTTCAGTCGACCTGAGGATTCTTAGTGATGGTAAGATAAGAATCCCGCTTCATCACTGGTTTGGAATTACCATAACCTGAAAGCATACTGTAAACGCACAAGGATGACTAAAGAAAATACATTTTGAAGAATGGCGAATAAAGTTCTTGCAAAGTAAATCACTGGCCCAGTAGCCCAGGCGCGTACGTCTGCCTCGTTTTAAGTGGATGTGCAAATATGAGCAGGAATATGCCATTGCTAACAGTCCCATGGCGGACCCGTGCTGTGGTGGGCAGAAGCAAAATGTGAATGACAACTGAACAGACCAATGGACGAAGAGGGCTGGCCTAAAGTTCTTCTTAGTATTTTTTTTAATTATTTTGATGACATTAACAAGCTAAAGCAGTCTTTAGGCCAGACCTAAATAACAATTTCATACTAGAATTCAGAGTAAACATTAGATTAGCCCTCATGCTCACTACATTTATCAACGCGCAAACCATTGCTTTATGGGTCTAGTTGTATCAGAGAAAGAAAAACAGCTTCAGCTACAAGAACATGCAATGGTTGTGGTGTCTAGATTTATCAGTGAAAGGAAAACACAGCCAGCCAACTGAAACTGTGTAACATTTTATTTCAACTGCCAGACTTTTGTATCAAAATAATTATAATCCAATTAGGTTTTTTGGATAGTGTTCTCCTTTCCTTGCGTCAACTCTGTACATATGTGCTCTTATTAAGCACAAGCAAGCACTGATTCAATTATTCTGTCTGTCTAACTCATATCATATTTCTGCTTAGTTCCTCTTTAACACAGCAGTATGTTTTCCCAAAAATTGACCAAGTCGCTCTGTTATAACAGCTGTGAACACAATGATGTTCGGTGAAAAACAGATGTTTTTATTCCTGAAAAATATTCTCATTCTGTGGTCCCACTCTGAACAAAATCCACAACTCTGACAATGGGTCTGTAATGGGGCAGACAGTGCACGCCGAGTCTGCGAACAACATTTTCTCTCACAATCTTCCCACAATGATCATGAATGTCCAGAAACGCAACAATTCACACCTGTTTAAAGCTTTGCAAAAACATAAAATGATCCTCAACCTCCATTCAGTTTCAAAGTTGCAAGGAAGAGGGTTTTAAAGTTGGCTTTCGAGAACACAAATATCCATTTTCAGCGCCAATTGGCACCGCAAGGAAATATTGCTGTATATTATATGTAAGCAGATGATCAGAGTGTAATAAGCTATTTATAACCATTGTTGATTGTAAGTGGGCAGAGTCAGGCACAATGTCGCGAGGAGCATCTCGACGGAGCTCCTCTCCTGCTCGGGTGCAATCGCCTTATATGTCATCTGGACCCCCCTGGGAGTACAGAGGGTGCAGGATCTTGTGAGGGAGAGAAGCGGCCCGCCCGTGATCGCTGAGGGGACCCCCTGTGTGGTCCTTAACCACCGCCACAGCAGCAGGGGAGTGACAAGATGGCGGCCATGCTGGAGTCAGGCCTCGCTGGCGGCCCCAGGGCCTTCTGAGCGATTGATCGTGAAGCCCACCAGCCGTGGGGGCACCGCATGGATTGAATCGGCTTCCCCCCCTCTCAACCTCCGAATGCTTGCAGCCACAATGCAGCACCTCTGGTTGTTGGTGACCAGCAGAGGAGCATGGTGCAGCACTCCTGGGACATGGCGCAGAGACACTGCCCTACATATTGACCAACGTGACCCTCACCCCTTGCCTCCTGCCACATTTCTGAAAATTTTGGCTCGGCGGCATACCAGTGGAGTCAGTTGAACCACCCCTGGATTGGTGAGTCAGCCTCATCACTGCTTGGGTGCACGTTTAGAAGAGCCCCTCCCATTCCCCCCAGCAGGCCGTGGCTTTTGTGGATTGCTCAGCCCCAGACACCCGAGTTGCCCCGCCCCCCACCAAATTCTCGGGATGGGGGTGCAGCAGTGAATGAGCCTTACCGAGGGCCTTTCATAAGGGCGTGAAAGAGGCCACAACATGGAATTTGTCCCCATGTCTCCCTTGTTTAACTGGGCCTCACTCACCTCACCATTGGTGCACCTCAGAGGCAACACACCCTCCTCCTGCCACATCACGGGCCCAGTGGCTTATGCATCTTGTCCCCTGCCTACCTACCCTGATAAGTACTGTGCAGTGATAACACGGAGGAACAGGGCAGGAACCATGGGACTCTGAAGAGGTGATGCTCCTGCCTCCACCACGGCTCCTGGTTCCTACTGCAACACCTGAACGGTGGCACTAGGGACGCCTACCTCATCTTCTGATGTCACACTAAAGTTAACAAAAAAAACTGTGATGGATGGAATGTTTGAATTAATCTCATCCAGTAGTAATTACTTGGGTCGCATCCCAATCCATCGTTATATTGCACACCATGTAAGCTCAGCTTGGACCAGCTATATGCAAATCAGTCTTTACCCTGCTCCAATCGGAACAGCCCAGCCTGAGCCGCCAAGCCAGGTCCTCCCAGAACCGGAACACAAGCAACCCAGGACCGGTTTTGCCCTAGTTATGGATTCATCAGTCGGGTACAGCATAGTTCCAGTGGCACCGTGTCCACGGGACCCATGTCTGGACAAACCCTGGTGTGTCGTATCTAAGGAACTTTGACCTCCCGCTCTTCTTGTGGAATCTTGGGAGTGCTGCCTTCCTCCTCCTATACTCTTCTTTTATTACATTTGTCTTCATTGCCTCCACGGAGGTGCCTGAGAAAACCTGCTCTGGTGGGACCCCTCCTACAGAAATGCCTCTCCTCTGGTAGCTGGAACTCACACTTTCCATGAAATGCCATGGGGTGTACACAACAGGCAAGAGAGGGCTCCCTGTCACCGGCTGTGTCCGGGGGATGTATCCCCCACCCGCACACCTCTGGCACCCCCCCTGAGATGATTCCTCATGCTGGAGACAAGCTGGATGTCATCCTGGTGGCCACTGGCGCCACGAGAGAAGCCTAGAGTCTAAAATAGACTCGCTGGTGGTGGACGTTGGCCTTCTGAGGGACGACCCCGGCTGACCGGGTCTACACTGTTGAAACCACAATGGCTGAACAAAAGTCTACCACAAATGATCACACATCTCAGCTAACAGCATGACGCAGCACGTAAAAACGCTGTAAGCAAGGATTGAGGATCAGGAGGCCCTGCTGTTCCCTGCCAGACTATGGATTCACTTGGATGGCCAAACTAAATTTTTCGATACCCTGAGGAGGCCTTGAACTGGTTCGACACCTATGATGGGCACTCCCCAAAAGCAGCCAGGTGCAAACGACGATGGCCGAGAAGGCAAGGACGGACATGCCCCATATCCCATCAGGCACAGACTAGGAACTTTTCGCGGCGGCCTTAATTGGGCGCACCACCAGAGGGAGAAGCGCTGGCGCCACCACAGAGGAAGATTCCAGCTCTGGCTCTCAGAATGGCCCCGGATACGATTCCAGTGTTGCTCTTCTTCAAGTCACTCCTGTCACTGCTAATGAAATTATGTGAACTTAGCCAGCTCTGTTGGGTATCCTGATTGTGTACAGTGGTACTGTCGGTCTTGCAAAAGCTTACTTTTCCAATGGAACCCCTCAGGGCTGTTGGTGTCTGTTGGGTGTGTCCTTCTCTCCCCACTCACTGACCTGGTGTGGTTGACCCAAGATGATTGCTCCAGTGGTGAGAAGTCCATTTAGTTGGGATGGAGAGTCATGACGTGCCTGCCCTTATGGGGTTTTGTTGGGGAGATTTAATGTTGTTGTATCACATAAGTGGGTTGTTCTTTCCCTCTATTTCTGGGGTACTTACTGCTTTTAAGCCAAATACATGCAGATGGAGGGATGGGCTGGGGCTAGCATAGTTTGGGTGTCATTCTTGTTTATGGGTTAACTGGGACAAATCCAACGTGTTACAATGATATAATCCGATCATGCAGGCTCCCCCCCTTGAGGTGGGATCCACTCTCCGTTGGAAACCAAACAGGTTCTGGTACCTCTGGGTAAATGTTTATCACTCCGAAACGGAGCTGAATGACAGCAAAATCAGGGCACCCTCACTTCCCTCTGTTGCTCCACCAAATTTTAGCTCTCCCTCACTCCTCCCGCCTCCATGATGGGAAGAGTTGCTTTTAGCAAAGATGATCTTTCTTCGCAGGCTTCTCTACTATTTCGCTGCGCTGCCGGTTCGACTTTACAGGTCCCTCTTTAATTAAATGAACGGCCTGCTGACCAGGGGCGTAGCTTGGTCAGTAAGACGGGGTGGGGCGTGAGCTTCAGATTTTATTATTAAGGCACTTATTATTATTAAGGCACTTATAGTGTGCACAGCTGCTCCTAGGATTGCCAGCCCAGTACCTGCAGTACGGTTAGGCAGGGAACATGCACAGTTTATTAAAGAACCACGTCTTCAGCTTCTTTTTAAATAAACCGGGATCGCTTACAGCGGAAGCGGATTCCATGCTACCGCACCCAACAGGGCAAGCGGTCTGCCGCCCGCTCTCTGTGAGTGAATCCTGGGCCTACAGACCAGCAGCTTACTCGAGGATCGCAGTCGCCTCGACGTGTTGTAGAAGCTGATTCTGGAGCTCAAATAGGAGCTTGGTCAGAAAAATGAGGGGGAGAGGGGGGTCTTCAGATTTTCCGACAATCACGCTGGCATATCATGTTAATCATTGTATGAGCATCAGTGCATGAGGTGGGCTTAAGGGCCAGTGGAAAGGGAAGAGAATGGGGATTGTAAGGGATACTTAAAACACAGTATTTTGTAAAATAACCATGTTCTAAGACCTTCACAACAGAGACCAGTGTGTGTGTGTGTTTTTGTTTGAGTGAATAATTAAAAATCCCAGGTGAAACCCGACACGTTGCTTTCTTCCACCTACTCATGCTACTTTTTTCTTTTTAATTACCAATCCGCATTGGATTATTAAACAAAAAGAAAAAAAATAGCTCCTGCGTCATTTTGTAGGCGCATGCATGCTTGGTGCGCGTGCCTACAAAATGACATGCCCCGCTTTGCATATGTTTTTCTTCTTCTCTTTTTAGCCATGCTGCAAACGACTGGCATAGACAATTGGTCCTAAAGGGGAGACTGTTTCTGTTTGGACGGAGGCGTATACCCCGATCCCGTTTGGTGTGCTATTTGAAGAGGCGCTAAGGCAGCTTGAAGAGAGTGGATATAGGATCCTTGATATATCAGGACCGGTATATATATATATAAAGTAAAGAGGTCATCAGGAGTTGATCTGGATGGGCCCTTGCGGTTTGATGACGTGAAATCACTTATCAGTGTGTGGATTATCAGTTACCCCTATGCGGAGTTTCTTTGATACAGGACGGTCTCGCTAATAGCCACGTGGAGTACATATTTAAACTTTAATAAAAGCTGCATGGCGTATTCATAAGAACACTGCGAAACGCTGTTGTCGTTTTCTTGGAGGCTTTATGACCCCTGTCTAACCTTGTTTTTTAAGATCCTTAGAATAAAGGAATTGATTTTGATGGTGGGAATATATATAGATGTTTTTTCCTGATGAAGGTGTTGGTCGATAATTTATGACCTACCGAAATGCGTCGATGCTCTTTTAAGTTGTGCTGTGTAACTATATGGACATATTGCCGGTTGAGAAAACATAAAAAATATATATGTACTATTGTATATTCTCTTCCATTATATGATCCTGATCCATTGTTTGTGCCAGCACTATTATCTCTTTTTTGTAGGAAATGTCTTTTGTCTCCTTTTTTCCTACTTTTGTTTTCGCTTCCCCTGTTTTTAAATATGTTTTTAAATATGTTGTTCTAAATTATTGCTGCTAAATTGCATTTATTGTATTTTTGCACATTTTTTATATGTTGAATTTAATGAAACAATAGTGTACATGATGATATGAAGTTTTTTATTAACTGTATTGAATAAAAATATTTTAATCTTCTTCAACTAGTGGTATAGATACTTCTTGTGTGCATTGCCGATATATTGATAACCTAAGAGATCCTCTGGCTGTGGATGTTGTTGTATGTGTGAATTGGTGTAGATTATTTCGAAGAAAGACGTTTTTCTATGACTTTTGTCCTAAAGGGGAGACCTACTGGCTTTGCCAATGCTTGTTTTTCATGGTGCAGAAAAATGATGTGCTATGGATTGGGGCAGATGTCGTTTACGCAAAAACGGTGCAAAGGGGAATTGATTCAGTGCAAACCTTACGTAATGACCACTCTCCCCTGCCTACTGCCAACCTACGCCTCCATGAATGACCATTGTGATCTCAACTGCACAGTGGCAGTGCGTCACTTCCGGATATACCAATCGATCTACAATGCAACAGGGCACACTCTCTGAGCTCAGCCACTTTTTAATCCTGATGATGTAACCCACAGCGCCTTGCCAACTTTTCATTTTACCAAAGAAAGGCAGGCAGCGGAGCAATTACTACCACAGCGATTTCCCGCAGTAACAGTCATTTCCTGCCTTTGTAGATTCCGGACTCTCTGGAATGTGCAGCACCAGCCCCGTTTTCCAGCGCGTGTTGATACTTCCACATTCCTCGCAGCTCCCTGAAGAGCGGAGGCCCGGGGAGGCGCTGCCCGCTGTGTGCTGTAACGTGACGGCCAGTGGTGCACGTGGCGGGCATCCAACACAGATCAATGTGCAGACACGTCGGTTGACAGCTCGCACATCAAGAGCTGCTGGGACAGACACGTGCTGCAATGAATGTGTCCCAAGGACCAGGCGCTTAATGCAGGGCCCTGCAGTCCAGGGGGGTTCTGCAGTGCAGTGGGGTGGCTGCAGCTGCTGAGGCGTAGGCCAAGGCCGGCTTTAGGGCAGTGCGAACGTGCGGCCGCACTGGGAGCTCACCTGTGAAGGGGGTGCTGACTTGGGGGGTGCGGGGGCGCTGTGTTTAGCAATAACTTGTGATTGGAGAGATGAGGGGGCACTTTTTCCCAGTGGTAGTGAGGGAATCCGAGGAGGCGGTCATGGGGTGCGCCAAAAATGATTGTTGCACCGGGCGCCACCAGTGCTAAAGCTGGCCCTGGCGTAGGCAGTGGGGGAGGGAGCTCCCTGCAGGCCCCATCCCATTCAATCTAAGGCCTATTAATTCCTGTGCAATATTGGAGTCTAAAGGACCCCTTCACCACATTCTGCAGGACCCTGTCCACATCATTCTACATTACTTTACTACCAATGACGTCCATCGTACTGGGCTCAGTACTGTCTCAAGTTAGCTTCAATGCAGATGTGTGTCGACTAGTTCAGTGGCTTAACCTGCGCTCCGGGGACCGCGGGGATCTGCGAAGCGTGCCCAGGAGATCCGCGACTGCTTACAAAATGAAATTATATTAACAGATTAATAAGGTTTACAGAAATAAAGAAGCAACATGTAAAATTGAAAATTTTAAAACGTTCTATAAATGTGAAATAATTTGAAATTGGAGGCTAAAAATTAAGCTAGCATCAGTGCAAGCGCATCAAATCAAATATAGTATGGAGGATGAGTGGCTTCAACTGAATTTGGAAATGCTCCAACCTTTCCATTAAAATTAAATTCTTTTCTTTTACATTTGTTTGTGAATTAAATGAAATAGTTCATCATTTTTGTATTTGTTTGATGAAAAATTGTCTCTGAATTTTTCTGAATTGTTTTGCGGTTTAAATCATCGAAAATGCTTAACCCAGGGTCCCCAGCTCATAGTAATGACTCAGTGGGGGTCCCTGGTTTCTAGTAATGATTAAGTGGGGGTCCACAGAAGTCAAAAGGTTAAGAACCGCTGCACTAGTTCATTCAGTGCTCACATTTGGCCAGATGGAGACTCCCAGCGAGGCAATGTGATTGTCCCACAATCACACAATTTAATTGAGAGGGAAGCTAAGATCAGAATACTGGTCTTGTGACATAAAATTCAGCAATTTAGCCACAAGTCTAAATACATTCCGTGCTAGGCACCACTCTGCAAAGAACAAGCATAGAAGGTGATCCGCAATTTAATTAAGTGATAAAGTGGTCTTTTCTACCCAGACGATATACTTTTTTTCATTCCCTTTTGTCCGTTTTATTTTTAAGACATGCAAAATGGTTGTCCTTTTAATCAACTGAAAGGCATGCAGTACACTCAACAAATGTGTATTAAATGTAATTTACTTTTCTTTCATACTGTTTCTAACCGGTAGTACAAACACTCCTGCAGCTGTTGTCACTCCATCTATTTAGTAGCGGATGTTACATTACACACCCTTTATCTAGAGGTGGGCGAGCCAACAAATTAACAGGTAGCGCCGAACCAGAGCCGAGCCAAGGGTCCTGAAAATATTTGCCATGTAAATCATAGCACAAACGTCACAAAATATGATAAAGCCTATTCAAAATTCAAAAAAGTTGTTCTTTAACATGTGGCACAGAGAAGTGCTTATTAAAAATGATAGTTTTGTACAATTGGTATTCTGAACGCACATATTTGGAAATGCTTTCATACATGATAATGAAGAGAAAAGAGTTTTGGTGAGAAAAATGTTTGCCGTGAGAAGCCGCGGTTTATCTAGGTGTTTTTGTTTCACTTCAAACAAATCAGACAGTAAATGGCTATCTATATGTCCTTCTTTATGTTAAGGATTTGTTTTTAACTCTTAGTGCAGTTTTTAAATATAGCGGACTCGAACCAAGACCAAGCGCTTTGTAAGAGACCCAGTTATATTACACAAGATCACATGCATTGTTTATAGGCATGGGTAGATTAAATGATTTGCCCAGAATCACAGGAGGCTCCAGTGCTTAATTTGAGCCGGTGGTTTTCAGTGCTCGACACCAGCCCTTAATCGGCAACACTGGCCCTTATGACAGTGTGCCACATGGAGGCGATGTTTGTCTAATTTAGAGATGGACGCAAAAACAATTGTTTAATTATTCAATTGACATAAAAAATAACCAATACCTGCAGCATAAGCCATTCTTATAGCTTTGGGGCCTGGAATGGTCTGAATTGTCATAGGAGTGTGATGGCTAGTAGTTCTGTTGGTACAGGGCAATGGGTGTTGGGCACGGTAGCAGTGGGCTCCTAACGGGGGCCTGGCACTTATTTTTTCACAAATTAAGCACTGGTGAGGCTCGAACCTGGTTACCCCATACCACAGTGGGTAGATCGAACCTTAATGCCACATCCTGGGAATAAGGCGGGAGGCAGGAAGAAGCCTCATGAAAGCTCTTCTCCTCATGGGCTGGAGGTTCCAACTGGACCTCAAGCTCAGCCAGAACCAGGCTTCAGGCTCGAGCTTTTAGTGGCTCACCCACCTCAACCTACCCTATCAATCAAGATAGAATCACATGATCCCTGAACCCGATGATATCATAAGTAAGGAACTCACACAGCAGCCGACACTTACCAGCGTCCAGGAAAGAGTGAATATATATATATATTAAAAAAAAATCAATATATAAGTAACCTAATTCAAAACCTTAAAATGCTACAGACATATGGACAGTGGTGGCTTCTCCGCTAAGGCAACGCTCCTCCGCTATTTGAGCAGTGCAAAAAAGAAAAAGAAAATAATAACAACAAGACGTGATTATCATTTTATTTTTCTGTGCGGGACTGGAGCCTGTTCGGGGTGGGGCTGGGCTCGTCAGAGCAGAGCGAGGAGTGGTTTGCATGCGCATGACTGTTTGGCCGGCCTTTTTGTGGACCGCCAAACAGACAAGCGCACTTAGCATGTTCTCCACCTGGCTGTGCTGCACAGCCCATTGGAGAACATGCCCAGGCTCCCAGGCACTGCCTGAACAGCCGGACAGGCCGCTCAGACCGAACACAATGCTGCAGCGTTGTGATTGGCTGGGAGAGTCTGGGAGCCTGGATGCTTCCGGTGCTGCCAATGCAGAGAGGTGAGGATGGAGGAGAGGCATACGGCGGCGAAGGCAAGTTTATTTTATTTTATTTTTTTATCCATACCCCCCGCCGCACCACCCTCATTCCGAGGCAGCCGCCACTGCATATGGAAACCCCCTGATCACTCCTGAATGAGGCCCATGCCGTCAGTTGTGGTACAGAATGCCTGCCTCTGCTTGTTTCCTTGGTAAGGGGTTGTGACAAAGATGGCTGCACGTCTGCTACTGTAAATGCTCGAACTCACGGGTGTAATTTATCTGATTATGGTTCTCATTTCTGACGTGGGACCCCCATTGAATTAATGAGATCCGTGGGAACAACGGAAATCAGAAATATTTCACCCAAAAACTTCGGGTGTGATATCCCTAAAATCCTGCAACCAACAGTATTACCACACCCCAGAATTACTGTTGCTCCTATTATCGGTAACATGCCATTAGCATCGCTGTGGCACTGGAGACACACCGTCTCTTTTCCCGAATTTTTTTCTCTTAGCTCACACTAAACGTATAGACACCGGAAGTATTTGCTGTAGTAGTTCTAAACTGGTTGATGCAATATGTTGTAGAGCTAAAAGGGCCCCATTGCTGCACGATGATTTGTGGGAATATCTAGAAGCAAAGAAGTTTCTTGGCGCATGCGCAGCAGGTGATTCAGCTTTTGGGTAATGTAGTCTTGGGTCCTGAAGCAGATGCCAACTTCAAACTATAAATGTCAAAAAAGGTCTTCTATAAAGCACTGTACATAGCAATCCAACATGTTTTCTTGTTCTGCATCTTATTGTCTTTCGTGTTCTCTCTTCTCATTCACCCCTGAAATATTACTCTACTGACACCTCAATGTCACTTTCAATAAGCATGGAACGCCTTGGCCTGAAATCCTCCGGGTGAGCAAGCTCTTCTCAAGATCCAGGCTCATCGTGCCAATCGCAATCCGTATAGGTCCCTTCACCTATTCCAATCCCTCCTGCTGTGTGCCACCCCCTGCATCAGCTGGTTCTTCAACTAGGTCCTGAAATGCATAGTCTGCACCACACTGAATGAATACAAGCAAGGTGCTTTAAAAATATTCAATAACAATTTTTATATACTGGAAATAGGCAAACACAAAGATCAGAAGAATTAAAGACAATCTGGATTCTAAACCAGATGGCTAGATTGGCTGAATAACATAACAAGCATTGTCAACCCCAATAGGTCTAGCTTATGAATGCATTGTCAAGCCAGACCTAAAAATCCAAGTAGGTTAATACCTGTCCTCCTCCCATTTGTGCTGCTGTCAAAGAAAAAACTCCATAAAATATCTAGTTATCTAAGACATTTTAATAGCATTACAATGGCATGTGTGCGTCCATGAAAATTCAACCTCAGGCAGTTGGATAAATAAACAAAATGATCTCAACTGTGTGGAGAGCAAGCACTTTTTTGTGGAAACACACAAATTCTGCTCAATCAAAACATGTACTCCTGACTCCCAACATGTGGGTGGAGCCAAAGCCCCTCTCCTGGTGATCTTCAAGTAATTGTGTGGCGACAGCTGCGCTGTCAAGCCAGACCTTAAAAACAAACCAACTCACCTTGGCCATGAAAAACATCGACCTGCTCCCTGTTGAACAGAACCAGAATTAAAGTCCATTGTCCATATTCAAGACCTGTTGAGGCACAGTCTATGCATACATGTAGAACATTGACCCACAACAGACTCCAAGATGAAACCTCAAGTCATGCTCATCACCCAACCAGAGTCAGACAAATGTAGCAGAGAGGTAAAGCCATCAAGGTATTGGGGCCTCACCAAAGGAAATGTATTCCCATCTGAAGGAACTGGTCTTATCCTTCAAAAAGTCGTCAACCACCATGCAATCATCAAGGAGACACTTCTCCTCCCCGAGTAGGGACCTGGCCTCAGCGCTCAACAGCAGCATTCTACAACACATTCCCCAATCAAGGATTAATCAGACGCCCATCTGAGGGGTATTCTACACCCCACTATGGCAGCAGGCCTATGCTCACCATTTCTATGCACTGGTCCTTGCAGTGCTGTGAAGTGATAATAAGGCGAAAATTTGTGAAGTTAGAAAACAAAATATTTGAAAAACTCAAAAAGGGTCTCCTTTCAGAAACAATTCCTGTGTTCAGCGAGGTTAGTGCGGCTGTGTGTCGCGAACACCTGATTTACAGTATAAATGTGGTCTGTATAAACGCATTGGAAAACTTTAAGGGAAAGAGCAGAGCATTCTAAAAGACATTCAGTGAAACCGTCTATTCCTCATTGGGGCCAATTTCTTTAAACATCTAATCAGTTAACGAAAAGGGGAATTCAAATAGCTATAGATGTTTGTAGTGCTGTTATTGCCAAAGCGGATATGAAAGCGCCAATGAGAGAAACAGAGATGTTCAAACCTGGTTTGCCAAAAATATTGTGGTGGTGTGCGTTACTCACGGCCAAATGTGGACTGATGTCTGGAAACAATTAGAAAAAATTATTCCTGAGTGTCTTGAACTGGTTTCCAACTACAATACCAGGAAGAATAGAGACTGAGCTGAAAACAAAACTTTAAAAATAAATAAGAGACAACATACAGTAGGAAGCAAAAGGATTCATGGACAAATGATTACTTTGCAGAGGCGAGACCCTGCCACGTGGATGTGCTTCCATTCTTGGTCACCCGTCTCTGCCAGGGAAGCTAGCCAGATAATCCTTGATCATCTAGGCCAAAAATACTCACTTTAATACCTCGCGGGGAAACAGCATCTCCCCAGACTCAGTACCTGCAGAGATGAGGCACAGACACCAGTGGGGACAATCACCCTTGGGAGGCTGAGGTAAGACTGCTTCGCTCAAACACCCCTGCACATTGCGTGAACGCACAAAGCTTAATCGCTGGAGAAAACACATTTTAAAGGGGCAGGAGCAATAAAAACAAGATTTCTTGTCTGTATATTTAGCTACTAATCCCTCACAAGAATCTTCTTTTGCATGGGTGGAAGCGATATCTTTAGATGTGTCTCCAGGTCAATGCCGTCAGGGTAAATTGATGGAGGGTGAAGAGTGTTGTCTACAGAGTGCCACATGCCTACTTCAAGCCTAAGGAAGCTTCATTTACTGGACTACAGTGAGCAAGGGTCAACACAAAGGGTGGAAGGCTAAACATGGAAAGCAGCAAAGGTTTGGGATCTACTAGTCATCAAGCACGTGCCCTATGAGCCGTGCGTTGGTTATCCTTCACAGGTACCATGACCAGCTTGAGATAGAAGGATGAATGGACCACCATTCCAGAGGCATGCATTGGGCACAAGGGAAGACAAGCATCCCTGCATCACCCTATGAAGGAGCGGTACTTCCACGTTCAGAGAAGGGCAGATTTACGCATTCTACTTAGCAATCTGGTGAATGAAAAGAGAACACGTCTGAAATTTGTTTCACGATTCATCAATTTAATAATAAATGATGTTTTCTAGCCCCTTGGGAAAAGAATGAATATGGGCAACATGAACACAATATTTAAGAGTTATTTCACTTGTTTTCCTGATGGTAATCTAGACAGAGGACAGTCCTTTGTAGGTCTCACCTACTGGACAGCGCAAGCTGTTTTTCAGCGAAAAGACCTATGGTCAGCTTTCAGTGGACTTAGAGTCCGCCCATTGCTTACTATTGGTTGGCTTTATGGTCACTCCCATTTGCTTGCTTTTCATTTGTTAGCCTGTGTAGGCTTTCATTCCTCTTGTGTTTGTCAATACCCTGGAACATGGATGAATTACTTGTGTACTTCCACAGCTTAATTGTCAAGTCCTACTTTTTTCTGAATGTTTAAGGACTCCTTGAGCATGCATGTGTTTTCCAGCTTTCTTCCTCATGTACCTCTCTTGCTCCTCTGAGGCTCAGTGTTGCTCTCTCTCGCCTTTGTCCTTCTCTCCCACTCTCTCTGTGATGCGCTCGTCCAAGTGTTTACCCCATGTCCCCGCGTTGTTTTCTCACCACTGTACTTTTCCCACCCCCAGGTCCCTGGTGCTCTCTCGCTCACCGGGTGCTTCTCAACTCCCCCATGCTTCTCAATGCACTCTCTTAGTGTTATTCCCCCCACCAGTGCCTTCCATGTTGCTTCCACCCTCTGCCTCCGGTACTCTGTGTTGCTTCACCTCACACATGCCCTCCGTGTTGCTTTCTGCCCCTTACCATCTATGTTCTTCCCCCCACTCTCTGTGTTACTTACCGCATCCCCTCCCACCCATTTATAAAAAATATTTTTGTGCTACTTGTTACTTTCTATGTACTGATTCAACTTGGATTGGTTAAAATAAAAATAAAAACACCTGTGTGATTTTGTAGGTATGTGCATGTGTAGTGTATGTGCTTACACAATGCCACAGTTGGCCACATCACAGGCTTTATTTTCTTTTTTAGTCATGCTGTACAGCAGAGGGGATGATGTAGAGCCGTAGTATTCAAAGTAAGGCCCGTGGGCCAGATGCAGCCCTCCTGATCTTCACATGTGGCCCCCACCTGAATGACTGCACAGGTAGTGGGAGGAGCCGGTTCCATCATGGCTGCTCGGAGCCTAAGCTCCGTGGAAGCCCCACGCTCAACCACCTACCGCGGTGCTTCAACACCACAAAACCAGCAGGAAGGGCTAACTCCCGACATCGAAACATTGGGAGCGTCTGCCGCTGTGGCCGCCGTTCCACCTGGCTGCTGCATTGCCGTGAAATCAGCTAAATTCTCGCCAGGCGATCGCGCCTCAAGATGGCGCTTGGGGTGGAGCGGACTCGCGTTTTGATGTAGCAGAGCGGGGGCCGCGACATCGGGAGCGGGCCCCCGGGAAACTACACCGGATTAGGGGCGTGTTCTGGGGCTCCCCATCTGCTTTCCCGGTGGGCACCCGCAGCAGAGGTGAGCAGTTCTACCGAGGGTGCAGCCCTGAACACTGGATCTGCACCCAGCAAGATCCAGGCATACGGGAGCCTCCATCCGCTTGTGTGGCCCGGCCGCAGCGTGTGGAAGGAAACCGTGGCCGCAGCCGACATGCCGGACATGTTTTCAGGAGCCCAGAGGCACTTGTAGCTGAAGGCAGAGGTGAGCGGACCCCCCCCAGCGCGAGGCAAAATGGCGGCTTCTACCGCGCTGGCCTGCCGAGAGGGGAGATGTGTCCCAGTGGGCTTATAGGGACTGCGTAACCCCCGATCGCCCGTGGACGCCTGGGAGATCTTGTGACCTTTGAAGAGCAAAGGGAGACTGGCTCATCCTTCCTTGTAAAGTACTGTGAGTTCCTGGCATACGTAGGGTGTGGAGAAGGGTACCTGGGGCCACTACATACTCGAAGCTGAGGCCGATGGCTGCCTGACCCTAAACATGGCCGCCAGTATCTTCAGACTATAAGCATTGCACTCAGGCAATCCTACCAGCGCACGCTGCAGGCCCCATCCCCGATGCTTATAACATGGAGATAGCGCTCAATGAGGGCATTAATAGAGGGGGAAGCCCTCCCACATTGCTCCACCAGTAAGGGCACACGTTGACATGATAGCAGCAGAGACTTCTCTGAGAACCCCCCACCCTGTCACATCGATCTGGCCAGAGTGACTTTTTTTCCGAGCTGAACTTTTCCTTACAGAACCCTCCCAGGACTGTGACTGACCTCAAGATGGCGTCTGGATTTCATTCGGATTATGGTTTCTCACCCCCCCTCCGCGCTACTCTGACATTCTCTGAGTACACCTGATCACTATCCTGACAGCGGAGTCCGAGCATTATGTCCGACGCCCGGTGGAGCTGCTCTGTTCAGCTATTGAGGAGATCGGCCCTGGTTCATCCCCTCGGCCGTCACCTACCCAGCCGGACATTTGGCACAGTTTCTCCCTGTCTCTCCCATCCCTCCCCCTCCCATAATCGAATTTCTGTAACTCTGCTCTTTTTCTTTGTTTTCTATGTTTTGATTGCGCTTGAACAAATGTAACATGTTAGCCTGCAACTCTGATCCTCATGTAAAGCGCTCTGATACCTCCGGGTCTAGCCAGCGCTATATAAAACTCAAATAAATAAAGGGCTGCTGTTTACTTCAGAAAGCCCTAAACATTCAAAATATGTTAAATAAACGGAAAAGCGATTATTTACAGGCTAACTGAATTAAAAGAAAAGAAGCAAATAAGGTGTCCCACAAAACCTAATTTAGGAACACATTCATTTTTAATACATCTTGCAACAAATGTGTAAAAACATGTTAACGTTTCTTCAAAATTCAAAAAGTGTACTTCTTTAATATTCAGAAGCTTTACACCTTAGTACATCAGAATAGATAGGTGCATTTAGAAGTATTTTATTTAAAACTGATCGTTTTAAAAAAATTAGTGCAGAAATATTCATGCCTCTTCACGCCCTGACAAAAATGCCAATAGTGAGATAAGAGGCAAGTCAGTTGCCACATGGAACCCTCTGGGTGGTCAGGGTTGTTATCATACATGGACAGCATTATAGTTTATTAAATAAAACGCAAGAGGTTTGTACAGCATATATCCTGAATCATGTATTTCAAGGTGCTCTTATATGTCATAATGAAGAAAAAGGAGGCAAAGTGAAATTAAGTAATTGACTAGGATCAAATAGTTGGGTCAAGTGGGGAAGCCGGGATTGGTCCTAGGTTTTCTGTTTTCATGTTGTGCAATTCTATTTCATTTCAATTTAATTCAATAATCAAGTTACTTCTTTTTTACACTTGCCTCAAGGTGCGATAGAGATATAGCGATTCAGATACAGCATAACACAGTATTATCAAATCTATGACTCTTCTAGAGGCTGACTTTAGAGGGCAGTGTGGAAAGAACCTTCAAAATAACTCCATGACTCACAGACCACACCATGTATGTGATTTGCTTCCCTTACGCACACTGTAACCCTCCCACAAAGCCCTACTCCCAACGCGCTGCTATTAATGCGGTCCTCGGGCACACCACAGACCATAGTTTGTGGCCCCTGGGGAAACGTTTGCGAGTATCCATGCAGTAGAGCATAGCTATAACCATTAGCAAAGCCACTGGGTTCCAAAAGCGAGACTCATTGGCTTTGACAATAATTTTTGTATATTAGGAAAAGGTTTGTTGTCCTGCAATCAGGCTTCTATATTGAAATATCGACTACATAAACATTGTGCTACCAAAACACCATGGCCAAAATATTGAGGACCAAAATATTGAGAGTGTAACTAAAGAATTACTATGGTTAACTCCTCATCTATTTACTTTGAAGATATATATTTATGTATTGTCAAGGCTCATATATGTGAAATTAAGTAAAGTAAACCTATAACTACCTATATATACTGATTATGTCTATATATGGGTCCTCTGTATTTTGTAAGCGGTTAGCATGATATTCCGGAGTTGATAGTAAGCTGGAATACCGCCATTCAAGTTGTGTATATTGGCTGGTTATGTGCACCTAGCACCCTCACTCAGGGGTGGAGCAGGTGCTGGGCATTTGACTGGCTTATAAAGACTCAGTGTGGACACCAGAGTTTAGGCCACATCTACCACAGAGACGACCCACAAGAAAAGGGTTTTTAGTGCTTTATTACTAGTGAAGAAAGCTTATTCAAACCATATATGCTGTGGTAGAGCATTCCAAATGGTGGAGCCTTAGGGAGACATGACAAAGAATGTAGCCGTAGCGGGGATTTGAAGGTGGTGGAGCCTGGAAAGGCATTCCAGAGAATGTGGCTTTAGGTGGGTATTCCAGGTAGTTGAGCTTTAGGGAGGCGCTCCAGAGTGGGATATTGAAAGACAATCCAAAGAGTGCGACCGTATCAGGGCATTCTAGGTCCACTCAAGAGACACCTATTCATAGAGAGCAGTTTTAGAAGGGTGTGCCACAGTGTGGAGCCTTTTGCTGACACTCCAGGCGGTGCACCCTTAGGAAGATTCTCCATAGGATGAAGCACTTGGAAGATGATCCATAGTTTGGGCCCTTGGTAAGACGTTTCAAGGAGTGCACCCTTAGGAGCACATTCCAAGTGTTGGAGGGGGTTTCAGAGCATGGAGACTTCAGAAGGTGCTCCAAAGGGTGGTGCTTTGGGAAGCTGTCCCAGAGACTGGAGCACTGAATAAACGATGCATAAAGTGGAGTCTTGGTGAGCACTCCAGATGGTGAGGCCTTGGGAGTGCGTCCCAGAGGAGAGAGTCTTGTGAGGGCATTCCAGAGGTTCGACTCTTGGGTAATGTCCCATGGAATGGACGATTCCTGGGGGTGGAGGCTTGAGAGGTGGTTCAAGAGGCTGGAGCCTTGGAAGAGCACTGTAGAGGTTGGGGCCTTAGGAAGATAATCCATTAGGTGGTGAATTTCAGAAGATCGTGATCTTATCGAAAGGACTAGTGCTAAACACATGGCTCATCATCACCCAGAGGAAACCGCCACCAACATGAAGTCCATACTTTCAGGGGATCATACCCCTCTCCCAACTATACCTACTCAAGAGCACTGCAAACCATCAGCGCATGCTTGCACCCATTCTGAATACCTCTACCTCTGCCACATGCTTGGAAACATGCAACTGACTCCAGTTGCTGAAGAAACCCTCCGTGGACCTTTCAACGTTCATCAACTATAGAATGATCTCTTGCTACAATTACCAGCCAAGGTCTTAAAGTAAATCTTAAACAAATGACTCATTGAATACCTCAACGACCACCAACTCCTCAACTCTTTCTGTTTTCAGACCCAACCACAGACCAGAAATTGCCCTCATCGCTGCCACGGATGATGTTTGCATGACTCTGGACAAAGGAGACACCGTGGCCCTCTTCCTCCTGGGCCTCTCCCCAGATTATGACATGGTCTCATCCTCATCCAACATCTACACAACCTTGGAATCTGAAGGCATGCACTCAGATGGATCTGCTTCCTCCTGACTGGAGGGAACAAGTCAGTCAGCCTGGTACCGTACACCTCGGATTCCCACTACATCATCTGCAGAGTTCCTCAAGGATCCTCTCTGAGCCACACCCTCTTCAATGCATACATGATCCCTCTAGCCAGCATCATATACTCTCACAACAGCAACGTCCTCTCCGACACTGAAGAAAAGCAACTCATTCTCTTCCTCATGGACAAGATGGCAAGTACCCGGATCAAGTTCAATACCTGTATTACTGAAGACAAACTATCTAAAGCTAAACACAGATATCACCGAAATTGTGATCTTTGGGGCCATACACTGTGGAATCCACATGGTGGCCAACAGAGCTAGGACTGACCCCCACCCCTAACACTCATGCCAAGAACCTCCGGATTGTCATTGACAGCAAACTCGACATGACTACTTAAGTCAACGCCGTCACAACCTCATGCTTCCATGCCCTGAAGATGCTAAAGAAGATTTTCCAATGGCTACCAATCGGCACCCGGAAAACCGTCACACACGCCCTGGTGACAAGCAAGCTGGACTACTGGAACACCCTCTATGCCAGGATCAACAAAATACTCACCAGAAGGCTGAAGACCGTTCAGAACACTGCACCCATCACTCTCAACCTCCCACACCACATTCACATCACAACACACGTGACGGAGCTCCACTGCCCTCCCCCCATTCACAAATAAGCACAATTCAAACTCCTTACCCACACTCAAGGCACTACATACCACTGGCCCAGTATACCTCAACAATTGCATATGCTTTCACAAACCTTCCATTACATCTCTGCTCATCCGAACTCCTACTTGCAGACATGCCATGTATACGGAAAACCAGATTTGGCTGGTGACCCTTCTCCTACATGGCTCCTAAAGCCTCCTCCTCACCTCTTGAATTCCGCAAGAAGCTGAAGACCTGGCTTTTTGAATAGCCCCACAAAGCCCTAGGTCTGGCTAGAGCCTCACCAGCTCAGCACCAGATGCCCTCCTGGGTGAAAGTGCACTCTATAAATCTGCATAACATAACATGAAGCATATCTACCAAGTTTCCCAGGTCCATGCGTGATGCGCTGCTTCCGTCCAAGTTCTTTTCCTTTTGAATTCCGGGACATGTAGTCCTGTTTCATAATGGAATAAACAAGACTACAAGTCCTAGAATTCAAAGAAAAAACCAGGAACTGGAGCAGCACATCACGCACAGACCTGGGAAACTTGGCAGGGCAGATGGCGATTTATGGAAATGTCCCATAAAGTGCAGCTTTGGGTTGGCATTCCAAATGGCAGAGGGACAGAAGAGCATTAGAGAAGTTGCTTACAGAAGCTGGAGCTTTGGAGCACTTTCCAGAGGTCCAAGCCTTGGGCACGTAGTAATCTGCTTCCAAAGAACTTTTTTTTTTTGTCTTGCAAATGGAGTTAAAATACGTGGGCTATACTGCGGTGTTGGATCTTAGGAATGGTTAAGAAAGGTAGCCCTGGGAGTGTCTTTGCTGAGCTTTATGTACCAAATGCAGTCATAAACTGCAGCCTTTATTTAACCTGCAGCCAGTGAAAGGTGTTTACTGGGGGCCATCAGGGTCGGACTGGCCTACAGGGCAATCAGGCAGTGCCCGATGGGTTGGTCTGACAGGTCTGTTTGTGAGCAATATTTCAGCAGTTAGTGGATTTGTGTTATGGCCAGGTGGAACGTTTTTTACGATTGATTTCTCTGATATTACCACAGGCAGTGCTTTAAATGGGCAGGTATTGTCTGGTACTGAGTACCTGCACTTCTTTGATTTGAATGGGAGAGTACCGGCACGTCTCAGCATTGCTGCATGTTATTTAATGGGAGAGTACCGGCACTTCTCAAGAGGAAGCAGGTTCTCTACATAGCGAGTACCTGCACTTCTATATTTCCATTTAAAGCAATGACCACTGGCATTGCCTGCAGCAAACACAAAAGCATGCAATCTCTTACCTTGCTAAATACCCATAGATTATGTCTTTACAGGTTCAAAACTGGTCCGATTTGTAAAAGTGGGCTTTTTTTTCTTTGCTATTTGGTTTGTTAATGGGGGCCACTTTTATTTCGGTGCCCGGGCCTATTTTTTTGTCCCAGTCCGATCCTGGGTGTCAATTAGAGCCAAGCACAAGGCAGGCAGCTCCAGATGTCAGGCCAAAGAGCAGATAATAATTACCGCCTCGAGTTCCACCAATTATTAAAAAACCAAACCAGTTGAGTGCAAACTGCAGGAGGGGTTAAGGTTGGCATTTAGATTTTATATACCCAAGGCTCTTGTTATGTATCTAGATGAAAAGGTGAGAATGCACCTGATTTTAAAGTGAATACACAACTGGTGGCGACTGTAGGATTTTTGGGGTTGAGGATAACATGTTATGCCATGTTACGTTATCTTATGTTATGGATAAGCTGTATGTGGCCGAGCAGCTACAAGGCCCCTTGCTCTGGTTCTGAAGATACTATTGCAAACCTGAGTCTGATTTTTGAGAGTTGTAATTTGTAGTAGACAATGTGAAAACAGCTGATGTTTGTTTTTGGTAACTGGTTTTGTTGCAAGTCTGGTTGGATATCACTGGCTAAGCCCAGTTCCGGATTACCAAATAGGCAAAGCAGGCACCGGCCTATGGGCCCCACTCCTTTTAGGGGCCCCGCGACAACGGATCAAAATAATGTTGATTTGACCTTGAAATAAAATTACAATCAAGCTTTCTTAAATATTGTTTCCAAAAGATGGAAAAAATGAATCAACTCAAAGAAACGAAAACTTTAAATTAAAGACTCTATAGAGAAAATACTGTATTAATGTAATGTACCCATTAACAACTTAAAGTACATAAACCAGAGACATCAGATTCACAAAACAGTTTGTCTCTTAAAAGCTCATCTTCTGGCAGCTGTCAGTTTGTATAAAATTCCAGTGCATTGGGTATTAGGAGATAATTTGCGAGGGGGCCCCCAAAATCTCAACTGCCTAGCAGTAGCGGACGGTGTTTGCTATGAGGGGTGAGGCAGGTGGGCGTGGTGGGGTGAGGGGGGGCATTAAGGTGTCATGAAGAGAGGGGGGAAAAATACAAAATAACAATATATTTTTTTAAACGTACCTTCTACCGGCCGCGTCACGCTTCTCTGCTCCTCTTCCTCAGGCACAGGCTCCCAGCCTGCCCTGTGACTAATCCTGAAGCTGCTTTCACATGAGAGCAGCTTCAGTATTGGCCTGAGCGCCCTCGATTAGCGCTCTAGGACAGACTAGGAGTCTGTGCCTGCTCACCCCAAACCCCAGCAATGCAGCTGGGGTTGGAGAGAGGTTCACTGCCATGATGGTTTGGCCGGCCTAAGACAGCGGGCCAAACCATCATGCGCAGTGAAGGGAGTGCACTACCCCTCCCCTCAGTGCCGTCTCCCCCACCCGACCCCACCCCCAAGACCCGGCAGGAAAGGTGAAATAAAACTAGTGTAGTTTTATTTTTATTTTCCCGACGTTTTTGGAGAGGCGTTGCTCCTCCGCCATAGCGAAGGAGCCGCCGCTGCTGCCTAGGGGCCTCCACAGGGTTTAATTCGGCTCTGGCTAAGCCCTGCCCGCCATCTTGCTGTTACATTCTCAGCCACAAGTAGCCTGTGCACAATAAATATTCTTAGGTTAAAAAAAAAATCTCCAAACTTTTTATTAAGTTTGAACAATAATGTGATACATTTTAAGTAAACAGCCAATGGGTATGTATCATCGCAGAACAGTCAAACATATAGGAAAGTAAATTCTTAGGTAAATTTACATAAGGTGACTTGTGATCATCTTTATAGGAGCCGATCTTTGCGGAAGAAAACCATTTGTAATTTGGTAAAAGGATAGTAGCAACAAATTTCGACAACACTGTTGACGTGGTCCACCCCGGATACACTGCTGCCATTGAGTACCTCAGGGCCTTATGTCCGAGAGCGAGTTACAGGAAGGGATCTTAAAGTCAGATCAGTCATTTCAGCTTTGGGGTGCAGTCTGATATTTGCCACATCCCTGAGTGAATTTCCACTAGAAATTCCTCAGGGTCATTTTCCCAACCTTCCTTCCCGTGGTTACTGTGTGTGTTACTGCGTGCATGTCATTCCTTAATGTCTCCTTCTGGACAACGTCAGGAAGTTTAACAAACGCCCTTAATAGTATTCGGGAGAAGGCAGAATCCAGGGTGCCCTACAAAGAAACTCTTTTCTCTGGATGACAACTGAGTTAACTTCACCCGTTAACCTCTTTCATCCGCCATCTTGTCCCGAGCTCTCCCCACCTTCTATGTGGCTGGCGGGCGCTAGAAGGTAAGCAGTGTGCAGCTTGAACAGACGCTCCTTCATCCAGCTGCTGACGTCACAAGAGTAAACAGGGTACGACCTGCTCTGCTAGGACCCTGCGTCAACACGCCTACTGATGATGCATGTCGCCGACATTAACGTCACACAAGAGTCTGCTAGGGGCTGAAATAATGTGTTGTTTTTACTTTATTTTTGTTTTACACTCACAGAATTCTGTCCCCATATTATCATATTATTTTTACTAATATTATTGTTTTTATTATTATTATTGTTAGTAGTGTGCTACTCGCGCGCAAAGGGCTTCAACACCTCATCAGGGGTAGCAAGCGCGATATAAATGCAAACCCCTCCCTCTTCTATCCCTCCACTATCCTTTTCAATCCAAATATCAGACTAACCTATCCACCGCTCAAATTAATTTCATATTTCACTATACTAATTCATCACTAATCCTTTTTGGGTTCTGGAGTAGAACGCTACTCGCCGAAAAAGCACTTCGACGCCTCGTCAGAGGTAGTAAGCTCTATATAAATCCAATTACAATTATTATTTTTATTAGTAGAAGTAGTATTAATACTAATGATAATGGCAATAATAATAATAATAACAATATAAACAACAAGGGAAGAGAGAGTCTGCATAACTCAGTCCCTATCACATGGGGTCCATACAGTATGTATTCTTAATGCTCTCACTTGTCCTTAAAATGACATCTGGGGGTCTACATAACCTATTTTTTTGTCCTTTATTTTTTTATTTATTGCCAAAAATATACCCTGCCCAGAAACATTTTACGGGGGAAACAACAGTGGTCAACAAACAATAATGGCGAGGTGGTTCAGACAAAAAACTAAAATATTTGCAGCATGGATCAAATTCACCTTCAGTATGAATATCTGGGCAGAGGCCTACACGTTACATCAAGGTAAAGGCACAAAACTAGCTAGATAAATGTGGAACGTTCAGACCTACAGCAGGGTGGGGAGTGGAGCAGTAATCACTCATTTCCTTTCAAGGTGCCGGCGATTCCATGGATGTCCCTTTTTGAACCCATGGGCAGGAGATGCTGCGCGGAAGTTTGGCAGTAGTGGCTGCTACCGGACGAGAGTGGTGATCGGGGGGAATAAAAAAAATAAAAACACACCTTTTCGCCGGCCGCCGCCTCTCCTCCGTCTACTTCAGCTTCCTTCTTCCTGTAGTCCCGGCAGCAGGAAGCACCCGGCACCCAGCTTCCCCCCAGCCAATCACAATGCAGCATTGTGCCTGATCTGAGCGCCCCTGATCGGTGCTCAGACGGGGACTGGAAGGGTTGCATGTTCCTCACCAGGCTGTGTAATGCAGCCTGGTGAGGAAGATGCAGAGTGCGCATGACTATCTGGCCGGCCCGATAGGGCCGATCAACCAGTCATGCCCACTTAAGGAGTGAAAACCACTCCTTCCCTGCTCTGGCCAGCCCCTTCCGAGAGCCACTGAATTCAATAGGAAAAATACAATGATAATAACAAAACATTATTATCGTTGTATTTTTCCTTTTGAGCAGTGGGGCTACGCTCCTCCGCCATAGGGGAGGAGCCACCACTGATGTTTGGGTGTAAAGAGTTCCATCGGGGAGGGCCCGGAAGGAAGAATGGATGGAGCTTCTTTGGATGAAGGGTTTCCAGTGCCATTCGACACAGTTCTTGGGATGAAGTATTTCTGGTGCCATTAGACCCTGTCACTTTAGATAAAGTGTTTCCAGTCCCATTCACAGACACTCAGGATGAAGTGTTTACAGTCGCATTAGACAGAGACTTGGGATGAAGTGCTGTCCGTCCCATTAGACAGACACTCGGGATGAAGTGTTTTCATTCCCATTAGACAGACACTCAGGATAAAGTGTTTTCAGTCCCAGTAGACTCATTACTTTAGATGAAGTGCTTTCTATCCCCTTATACCCCCTCACTCTGGATGAAGTGCTTTCAGTCCCATTAGACAGACACTCAGAATGAAGTGTTTTCAGTCTCATTAGACAGACATTCGGGGTGAAGTGTTTTCAGCTGCATTAGATAGACACTTGTGATGAAGTGTTTTCAGTTGCATTAGACAGACACTTGGGGTGAAGAGTTTTCAGTCGCATTAGACAGGCACTTGTGATGAAGTGTTCTTAGTCGCATTAGACGGCACTCGGGCTGAAGTGTTTTCAGTCGCATTAGACAAGCACTCGGGGTGACGAGTTTTCAGTCGCATTAGACAGACACTCGGGATGAAGTGTATTCAGTCCCTATTAAAAAGGCTCTAGGGATGAAGTGTTTTCAGTGGCATTAGACAGGCACTTGGGGTGAACTGTTTTCAGTCGCATTAGACAGGCACTCGGGATGAAGTGGTTTTAAACCCATTGGACAGACCCTTGGGATGCAGTGCTTTCAGTCGCATTATACAGACACTCGTGATGATGTGTTTTCAGTCCCATTGGCCAGGCACTCGGATGAAGTGTTTTCAGTCCTATTAGACAGGCACTCAGGCTGAAGTGTTTTCAGTTGCATTAGACAGGCACTCGGGAAGAAGTGTATTCAGTCCCATTAGACAGGCTCTAGGGATGAAGTGTTTTCAGTAGCATTAGACAGGCACTCGGGTGAACTATTTTCAGTCGCATTAGACAGGCACTCAGGATGAAGTGTTTTCAGTCCCATTAGACAGACCTAGACAGACCCTTGGGATGAAGAGTTTTCAGTCGCATTAGACAGACACTCGGGGTGAAGTGTTTTCAGTCGCATTAGACAAGTACTCGGGGTGAAGTGTTTTCAGTAGCATTGGACAGACGCTTGTGATGAAGTGCTTTCAGTCTCATTCACAGATACTCGGGATGAAGCGTTTTCAGCCCCATTAGACCGGCACTCGGGATGAAGTGTTTTCAGTCGCATTAGATAGACACTTGTGATGATGTGTTTTCAGTCCCATTGAACAGGCACTCGGATGAAGTTTATTCAGTCGCATTAGACGAGCCCTCTGGGTGAAGAGTTTTCAGTCGCATTAGACAGACACTCGGGATGAAGTGTATTCGGTCCCATTAGACAGGCTCTAGGGATGAAGTGTTTTCAGTAGCATTAGGCAGGTACTCATGTCAATTGTTTTCAGTCGCATTAGACAGGCACTCGGGATGAAGTGTTTTCAGTCCCATTAGACAGACCCTTGGGATGAAGTGTTTTCAGTCGCATTAAACAGACATTCGTGATGATGTGTTTTCAGTCCCATTGGACAGGTACTCGGATGAAGTGTATTTAGTCGCATTAGACAGACCCTTGGGTGAAGAGTTTTCAGTCGCATTACACAGGCACTAGGGATGAAGTGTTTTCAGTCTCATTAGACAGGCACTCGGGATGAAGTGTTTTCAGTCGCATTAGACAGACACTTGGGATGAAGTGTTTTCAATCCCATTAGACAGACACTCGGGGTGAAGTGTTTTCAGTCGCATTAGACAGACACTTGGGACGAAATGTTTTCAGTCCCATTAGACAGACACTCGGGATGAAGTGTTTTCAGTCGCATTAGACAGGCACCATGGATGAAGTGTTTTCAATCCCATTAGACCCATCACATTAGATGAAGTGCTTTTCCTCCTATTAGACCCCCTCACTTAGGAGGTAGTGTTTTCCGTCCCATTAGACCCCAGCACTCTGGATGAAGTATCTCTACTCCCATTAGATACCGACATTCTGGATGTATTGTTTCCAGTGCCCCCTGACCCCCTCACTTTGAATAGCTTTTTCTGTCCCATTAGACAACACACTTGTGATGAAGGATTTCCAGTGTCATTAGACCCCGGAACTTTGGATGGAGGGTTTCCAATGCCATTAGACCCTGGCACTTTGGATGAAGGGTTTCCAGTGCTATTAGACCCCGGCACTTTGGATGAGGGGTTTCCAGTGCAGTGGCGGCCGGCACAGCTCGCAGGTGGTGAGGAGGGCACTGGGGAGGGGGGGCGCAATGTAAAAACAATTGAAAAAATAAACACTTACCTTGCTGCCGGGTCCCGCATCTCTGCTCCTGCTCTTCTCCGTCGGACTCCAGGAACAGGAAGCACAGTCAGGCTCCCCTGACCAATCACAATGCTGCAATGCAGCGCTGTGATTGGACTGAGCATCGTGGTTCGACGCTCAACCAGGGAATGGGGACCTGGGCATGTTCTCCACGCAGGTTGTAATGCAGCCTGCGTGGAGAACAGGGAAAGTACGCATGACTGTTTGGCCAGTCCCAGAGGGCTGGCCAAACAGCCATGGGCACTTAGGAGTGGGCAAACCACTCCTCCCCTGCCTTGCTCGGAGAGCAGAGCAGCCCCGCCTGCAAAGCGGCGGGCGGGGCTGCCCGCCGCTTTGCAGGCGGGAAACTTAACATGATAATAACTCAAAGTTATTATAATTTTATGTTTCCTTTATTTGCACTGCTTAAAAGCAGTGGGGCAACGATCCTCTGCCTTAGCAGAGGAGCCGCCACTGTTCCAGTGCCATTAGACCCTGGCACTTGTGATGAAGGGTTTTCAATGGGTTTAGACTCCGGCACTTTCGATGAAGGATTTCCAGTGCCTTTAGACCCTGACATTTGGATGAAGGGTTTTGAATGCCATTAGACTCCGGCACTTTGGAGGAAGTGTTTTCAGTCACATTAGACCCCACTCTTTGGATGAAGTTGTTTTCAGTCACATTAGACTCCGGCACTTTGGATGAAGTGCTTTCAGTCCCATTAGACCCCGGCACTTTGGATGAGGTGCTTTCAGTCTCATTAGACACCGGCACTTTGGATGAAGTGTTTTCAGTCCCATTAGACCCCGGCACTTTGGATGAAGTGTTTTCAGTCACATTAGATCCCCGCACTTTGGATGAAGTTGTTTTCAGTCACATTAGACCCCGGCACTTTGGATGAAGTGCTTTCAGTCCCATTAGACCCCAGCACTTTCAATGAAGTGTTTTCAGTCACATTAGACCCCAGCACTTTGGATGAAGTTGTTTTCAGTCACGTTAGACCCCGGCACTTTGGATGAAGTGCTTTCAGTCCCATTAGACCCCGGGACTTTGGATGAAGTGTCTTCAGTCCTGTTAGACATCAACACTCTGGATGAAGTGTTTTCAGTCTCATTAGGCCGTTTTAGCAATGAGCAGGTTTGCTTTGGCTGGAGTTCTGTTTTCCACAGTCAGGAAACAAAAGGTTTAGGAGCTCTTCTGTCTGTATATTGTGTTGCCTAAATCATGCAGCCGTCTGCATGTCCAAAGATAAACACTGAGACGTGCACTAAGAGGGTGGACAGCTTCTAAGTGATTTAACTTTCAAAGGCTTTTAATGAGATGGTGTGAGCGGGCATGAGCTGGCATATCACACACTAGAACACACGAGAGTGGCTTTTTAATAAGTCAGAGATGTGCCCTTTTGTGGAATTCCCAGCAGCCAAAGGCCATGTTAGATATACATGGGAAAACAATACGTGTTGCTGTCAGGAATGCACCTTGCTCCTTTGACAGAACTAGAGATGTTCAACTCATACTCCACCACTGAGGAACTCTGACATGTCCATTCAACATTCTTACACAACATGTATCGGCTTACTGATTATCCTTCCATGTACCACTGTCCTGCTGAGTAACACCTTGACTTGCTGTAGGGTGCAATCTCGTTAGGGGTTAAGACCAAGGTACTGGTTCTTACCTTGTATCTCGATGGACATGTCAGACAGGAGAGACGTCCATGGGCTTTATCATCGTGAATCTTGATGGACTTGTCAGACAGGAGAGACGTCCATGGGCTTTATCATCGTGAACCTTGATGGACTTGTCAGACAGGAGAGACGCCCATGGGCTTTATCATCGTGAATCTTGATGGACTTGTCTGACAGGAGAGACGTCCATGGGCTTTATCATCGTGAACCTTGATGGACTTGTCTGACAGGAGAATCGCCCATGGGCTTTATCATCGTGAATCTTGATGGACTTGTCTGACAGGAGAGACGTCCATGGGCTTTATCATCGTGAATCTTGATGGACTTGTCTGACAGGAGAATCGCCCATGGGCTTTATCATCGTGAATCTTGATGGACGTGTCAGACAGGAGAGACGCCCATGGGCTTTATCATCGTGAATCTTGATGGACGTGTCAGACAGGAGAGACGTCCATGGGCTTTATCATCGTGAACCTTGATGGACTTGTCTGACAGGAGAGACGTCCATGGGCTTTATCATCGTGAACCTTGATGGACTTGTCTGACAGGAGAATCGCCCATGGGCTTTATCATCGTGAATCTTGATGGACTTGTCTGACAGGAGAGACGTCCATGGGCTTTATCATCGTGAATCTTGATGGACTTGTCTGACAGGAGAATCGCCCATGGGCTTTATCATCGTGAATCTTGATGGACGTGTCAGACAGGAGAGACGCCCATGGGCTTTATCATCGTGAATCTTGATGGACGTGTCAGACAGGAGAATCGCCCATGGGCTTTATCATCGTGAATCTTGATGGACGTGTCAGACAGGAGAATCGCCCATGGGCTTTATCATCGTGAATCTTGATGGACTTGTCTGACAGGAGAATCGCCCATGAGCTTCATCATCTTGAAGATCTTTTTGTGATTTATTGGTGTTTGAAACTGCCAATGGGGCTTCATGTAATGAACAGTTCTTCACAGTACATGTATGTGGTGCCTCCAGTGTTGGACTGACTTTCAGAGACATCTTGAAATTCTTTGCAACACTGTCCCTTGAAAATAGAATTGGGCCTGCAGTTAAATGTCATTTGATGGCATCAATATTTGTGACCACATTTGCAATGCACCCAAATAAAAAGGTGGGGCATCAAGTGGGTGGAGTGGGAATGTGGTGTGGCTGATGCCCATCTGAAAGGTTGAGGCTTCGAATGCTAGGGGTGTCGAGTGGAGTGAAAGGAATATTCTTTAAAGTAAGCAAAAATCAACTTTACACGACATGCTTTAATGTCCTGCGCTACAATTCTGTGCCATGTACTAGAACACATATGCCTGAGATATATGTGCATGGAGTCATGTGTAGTGCTGTATGTGTCCATTATGCAATTGAAGCAATGTGCATCACAAATGCATGGGGAAATTGTGGAATACAAAAATGGTGGATTTTTCTAACTGCGCTGTTCATACCTGTATCTTGCATCTTAGGCAATGCGGCAATGAGGCTTCCTCGCCATCGCCATTAGTGGTGCAAAGGCCAAGGCATCTTGCCAATACTCTATAGGAATAGCCCTGTGAACTGATCTAGTGAGTCCAATATATGCCCCAATGCTTCCAGTCCAAAATACTGTGTCTCATTTCTGATTGAATTATTATGCAGGATACCTACTTGCTTTCCCTAATAACTTAAAACGTGACTGCTGAATGGTTCCTGTGGGAACATTGTTTGCACTGTTTATAACCCAGGTCCCCTTTTGGGATATATTGCAACCCTCTTGTATTTAGGATTCTGGTATCTGTAGTCCATTTTGGCTCTTCATAGGTTCAGGACTACAACTCCCAGAATGCAGAGGAAAACCTGGACGGGATATACTACTCACGCATGGAACAAGGAAACCTGAGAGCTCTGCACTTGCTCATTACATCTCTGAGAATCAAATGTAATAAACACGTGCGTCGCACCTTCAGCGATAAACCAAACAGGTTTAGCTACATTAAAAAACAGAACACGGAAGAAAATAGGGCCAGCCTGCCAACTATCATACAAAGCCGAACAGACTGCAGCATTTTCATAACCGGTTGGATCACAAATGTCATGCGCATTGGCAACCTTGTGTTTGCAGTTGGCATTCACTGCACACCTTCCAGCCAGTAATATGCTTTGTTTACATATTGGAATCCACTGGCTCTGTAACGAGATTCCCCTACATATGTGGTGAGCTCCACCCTATCATTGCACATGTGCTATTTCTGGTGCCATGGACCTGTCAGAGGGATGTGACAAGCAAGTTTGTTTTGGAGTCCACATCTAAATTATATTATAAGCTTAAGTTGTTTAAAGGGGAAGTCGATGGCACATCTTGTTTGCAATTTTATTTTAGGTTTTGTGGTTTACTTTTCTTTGTTTGCCCAGTAACTTGTATTTTAATTGTTCTCTCACATTTGCTGCTGGGTTACTACTGTGCCATGACTCGGACACATGATGGCCCTCATTTGCGCAACAAAAAAAAACAAAAATCAAATACATAGGATGTGATTTCCCACTACATCTGACCTGCCAACAACCTTTTTTGTGGCCCTGGGCTTTCAAAATAATCCTTCAAGCAGCGGCGGCTCCTCCGCAATGGCGGAGGTGCATCGCCCCACTGCCTGGCTCACAACCAGCAAATGTTATAGTTTTATTTTTCATTTGCCGGCTCTGAGCCAGCTTACGCAGGGATGGACGGGGCATGGGGAGGTTGAGAGCTATGTGTACTTCCTAAGTGCGCATATGTGTTGGGCCAGCCGTCTCAGGCCGACTAAAACACACATGTACACTTAGATTTCTCCAGCCCGGCTGCATTGAACAGCTGGGCTGGAGAAACCCCCACAGACTCCCTGGTCTGAGCGGAGCGTCTTTCTAGCCTGCTCAGGCCAATCCCTGCGCTGCAGTGCGGTGATTGCACGGAATCCGTGACGTGGCCCCAGTGCTTGCTGGGACCAGGAAAAACGAGGCACGACACGGGAGTCGGGCGGCATCTCTAGGTAAGTTAAATGTTTTAAAATTATTATTAACTCCCACGCACACTCCCGCGCCCCCCCTCCACCCACCTCACCACCTCTTTATTGTGGCGGCCGCCACTGCCTTCAAGGGCTCCAGCCCACCTGGCAAAGGTCTAGTGCAATAAAAAGCCTGCCTAGCTCTGTGTGTAGTTGCTCTAGAACTGGTGCTGATTTGAACGGATTGCTGTGATCCAAACTACACTTGCATCCCTTCCTTCTGAGGGTGGTAGGAGGACAAAGCACATGGTTACAACTGGTGACACCCTGTCACTATCTTTCGTTCTGCTTAAAATATGCACTAATCCATATTAAAAATGACCCATAAAAAGTTTAGTTTTATGTAAAATTCAATCAAAGGTAGTGTTTCTTACGTTTTTCTATTTTTTTTTGCAGATTTATATAGCGTGAACTCGACCCGAAGGTATTGGAGCGCTTTACATGAGCACCAGTTACGTTACACAAGGACACATTCATTTTTTTTGGTAGGCACGGGGAGATTAAGTGATTTGCCCAGAATCACAGGAAGCTGAGCCGACGCCGAGGCTCGAAGCTGGTTCCCCAGCTCCAAAGTCGGCAGCTCTGGCCGTAAGGCCACAACCTCTCCCCAATAGTTAACCATAGTTCGAATGTGTTCATGTTAAGTTGGCCATAGTTAATGAGGGCGGCAATGACAACTTATGCTAACATTTAAATTGTGCTCCTTTGCTGCTGTGATTCTTTTACACTCTCTCTCCTTCCAGGAGCTGAAATATAGTAGTCTGAATAGTCCAACTGTTTTAGTTTCATAAAAAGTTACTGCTAGTTTCAAAGTAACGGAATAATTGGTTTTGTGCACCTGTGCCCAGGACGGTCTGACTGAGATGTATCAGCCAGGATGAGATGTCTGCTTTAGGCCATGCAGCTGTGAGCTTCCTTTGTGTGATACCTGGGAAAGGGAGCAGAGACATCCTATCACGAAATGTTCGCCTTTGGGGTGGTTCCTACCTCTTGGTAAATGTAGGGAGCTGTTCTACAAATGTAGCAGGTGTGTGTTTAATTACGGATTGCTGATCTAAATAGGTTCAGAAGCTCCTATCTACTCTTTCGAGAGCAGATGCTCCTTCCCTCTCTCTTGAGACCTTGAACTCGCTTTGTCCTGCTCACAGAATTTAAATCTCATCAAACTTATCTTTCCTTGCCCGACTGAACCTTCATTTGGTTCTGCCTTAGGAGGCTTTACTAGCTGACACCTGCTGCTTAAATTTTCCCCACCTCATATGAATCCTCAGCTTAGTGTTAGGGAATTTCCCTTCAGGGAAACCAAATGTCAATCTATTTGCATATAACCATCTTTAAATCTTTGTATTTGCTATTTTTTTTACTTGCTTTGGATTACACCGAACCATGAAACAAGGTGATTAGTGATTTATGACTTATTCAAATGATTTGAGTTTGTAACTTTGCTAATCTGCTAATAAACCTTTATGGTTTGCAAATTTACTTGTCTCTGTCATCCTTATGAGGCAAAATATATGTCGCTGTTACTGAAATGTTGGTGAACTGTTGATGTTGAGCCTCAATTTGAAGCAGGTGTCCATCCACTCAAATGAAGCTTGTACTTAAAATTGTATCAAAGGTTTGCATGACGCAAAACCTATCCCTCGCTGCTTCACATGTTTGCCTTCTTCTGATACAACCCAATCCAGATTTCTCAGGCTCATCCCTCTTCTGCTCCAGGAAAGAATTGAAGGTCCTTCTCGTCAAGGGATGGGTTTTGGCAGGGTAAGCATCAGCTGATGTTTTTAGGTCTCGCCTGAGCCAGCGCATGCGATGCTCTGGCGAGACTTTTAGTAAGGGGGCTTTAAAAAGCTCACCACAAGCTTTTGCTTGTGGCCTAAAGCTTGCGGTTACGCGCACAGTTACGCGCATAGCCGCCATCTGGCTTTAGCCCCCATCTGCCTTTCCTCTGTTGTCATGGGTCATTAAGCGCCTCTGTAGCGGGCTCCTTTCTGATTGCAGTACCATGACGGGCTTTCTCTTTAAAGCCAGCCTCGTCTCCAAATTATACATGTTTTCGTGCTTAGCGTGCCTTTTGCAATTTGAAATATCTCTCGCAGGTACCTTTATAATTGCAGTACCATGACGGGCTTTCTCTTTAAAGCCAGCCTCGTCTCCAAATTATTCATGTTTTCGTGCTTAGCGTGCCATTTGCAATTTAAAATATCTCTTGCGGGCACCTTTTTGATTGCAGTACCATGACGTGCTTTCTATTTAAAGCCAGCCTCGTCTCCAAATTATACATGTTTGACCAACAAGTCAACATGTGTTAAAGGACGTCTTTAAAACGAGCGCTTTAGGGAACAAAACGTTTATTTTTCATCCTCACCAACTATTTTTTTGCCTATAAGCAATGTAGGAAACAATCAGAAGCCGACGATCCTGCTCATCGTGTTGAATGGCTACCAGAAATATCTGTGTGCAACCCGCAGGAATCAGATTCAAAGCTTAGTGGGGCTAACTCAGCCTTTCATCCACAGGAGGTATAAACAAAAAAATCTCTCGCAGGCACCTTTCTAATTGCAGTACCATGACGTGCTTTCTCTTTAAAGCCAGCCTCGTCTCCAAATTATACATGTTTTCGTGCTTAGCGTGCCATTTGCAATTTGAAATATCTCTCGCGGGCACCTTTTTGATTGCAGTACCATGACGTGCTTTCTCTTTAAAGCCAGCCTCGTCTCCAAATTATACATGTTTTCGTGCTTAGCATGCCATTTGCAATTTGAAATATCTCTTGCGGGCACCTTTTTGATTGCAGTACCATGACGTAACTAACTGACTCTCTCAATCTCACTAACTCACAATCTCTCACTCTCACTAACTGACTAACTCTCACTCTCAGTGACTTACTCTCACTAACTTACTACATAACTCTCTCACACTAACTAACTCACTCTCTCACTGACTAACTAACTCACTCTATCACTAATTACATAACTCTGTCACTCTCACTAACTAACTTACTAACCTTCACCCTCCTGTTATTTATGCCCCCATAACAAAAAAAATTGCCATTGCCAATAGGTCTCGCCTTTAGAACCTTAAAAGTTTTTAGCCATGCAACAGTTGATAATATTGCACAAAGGATATTATGCTGCTTAAATAAATAAATACTTATAAGGTCCCAAAAGCGAGACCTATTGGCTATGCCAATGCTTGTTTTCTGAAGAGATTACAAGTCCCATAACTTGCAGTCCCCTCATGGTACTGGCTTGTCCACTTTTCCCCTGACACCGCCCTTGTTACCCTGCTCTCTAGGGTCAGGAAGGCGTTGGAAAGAACAAATAGGTCAACAGAGCTTACTTTCTGAAAGAACAAAAGGTAAACAGAGCTTACCTTCTGTAAATTCTGACTTGGCCTCCACCTACCCAACACTTTAGCAGCAAATAAGAGGCTGGCTGTTGAAGGACTAACCTTGTAACGTCATCAGGGTTAAAGGATGAGCAATGTCACATCAGCTATGCCCGGCATGCTGATGAATCACTGTCCATGAGCCATCACCGTCGGCTGAACCTCTACAGGGTGGTATGTCTGTTCTTAGCCCCTGTCCATGAGCCATCACTGTCTGCTGGACCTCTTCAGGGTGCTATGTCTGTTCTTAGCCCCTGTCCATGAGCCATCACTGTCTGCTGAACCTCTTCAGGGTGGTATGTCTGTTCTTAGCACCTGTCCATGAGCCATCACCGTCGGCTGAACCTCTTCAGGGCGGTATGTCTGTTCTTAGCCCTTGTCCATGAGCCATCACCGTCGGCTGAACCTCTTTAGGGTGGTATGTCTGTTCTTAGCCCCTGTCCATGAGCCATCACCGTCGGCTGAACCTCTTTAGGGTGGTATGTCTGTTCTTAGCCCCTGTCCATGAGCCATCACCGTCGGCTGGACCTCTTCAGGGTGCTATGTCTGTTCTTAGCCCCCTGGCCATGAGCCATCACCGTCGGCTGAACCTCTTTAGGGTGCTATGTCTGTTCTTAGCCCCTGTCCATGAGCCATCACCGTCGGCTGAACCTCTTCAGGGTGCTATGTCTGTTCTTAGCCCGCTGTCCACGAGCCATCACCGTCGGCTGAACCTCTTCAGGGCGGTATGTCTGTTCTAAGCCCTTTGTCCATAAGCCATCACCGTCGGCTGGACCTCTTCAGGGTGCTATGTCTGTTCTTAGCCCCCTGGCCATGAGCCATCACCGTCAGCTGGACCTCTTCAGGGTGCTATGTCTGTTCTTAGCCCCCTGGCCACGAGCCATCACCGTCGGCTGAACCTCTTCAGGGTGCTATGTCTGTTCTTAGCCCGCTGTCCACGAGCCATCACCGTCGGCTGAACCTCTTCAGGGCGGTATGTCTGTTCTAAGCCCTTTGTCCATAAGCCATCACCGTCTGCCGAACCTCTTCCAGACGGTATGTCTGTTCTTAGCCCCCTGGTCATGAGCAATCGCCATCGGCTGAACCTCTTCAGGACGTTAGGTCTGTTTTTAGCCCCTGTCCCCTCTTTCTTTAGCTACTTCATTCCCACGACTCCTTCACAATGCTTTGCACCTGGTTTGTGCTCTATACATCTCATACATACACACATGTCTGGGATCCGGGTCCAGTGTGCTCCTGCCTACAATGGAGCTTACAAACACCAGACCCGAAACTAAGGCCCCCACGACCACCCAGCCCCATCCGACAAAGGGACAAACGTGAGAGGTGAGATCCTTCTCCCAAAGATCTGGTTCTAGGTCGTTGAGGAGTAACATAAGAAAACTCTTTGTGGAAAGGGAGGGAAAGCCATGTAGCCAATGAGAAAGAGAATGAAATAACTCCGGAAGTGACGCAGGGCAATTGGAGAGCTGAGTCTGAGCCCGACACAAAAGAGTCTGCACCAGCAAAGCACGCCTAGAAATGTGGTACCTATAGACGGAGTGGCCCGTATATCCTATATCATAAGTATCTTTGTATCTGTGCACCTGAAAGGGATGTCCAGGAGTGGGTGGGAAACCGCAAGCCATATCCTCGTCAGGACAATTGTTTTCTGAAGTGTGTTTTTGTGATTTCTATTTACATATAGGCGGTATACATTGGAAATGGTGTTTCTTTTATGTGACAGGTGCTGGTGGGGCACAGGCAGTTTTCGGTATCAGCGCAATGACGTCACTTGGTGCCAGACAATCGGCCTGAATGAAGCAGAGGCGACAATCCCGCTGCTTGGTTAGTTTTTGTTCATTGCGCAGTCTGCACTGAGCTAAAAATAATCTGTATTGTTTGCTGAACATGACACATTTGGCCAGAAGATCTGGCGTAGCTTGCAAAGAAAAAAAAAAGACTAGACTGCTTTCAAACTGAAATCGTTTCAGCCCCACCCTGAACTCATTTACTTCAATCAAAAGAGATCCAAACAGGGAGATTTCTTCAGATCTGGGGCATTTTGTGATTTTTGTTTATTATCACAAAATGTTGTATAAACGTGTTTCGGACAACTGCCTTTCTTCAGACGGTCTGTGCAGGATGTGATCATGATAACATAAGACAATAACTACTGCAAACACAAACTGAAGGGAGCACTCAAAGGATATCTGCAAACCCTACTTAACCCGCAGGAAGTTCATTTTATCGTCCTCGGAAGGATGAAAGGATGGGTCGCTGCTAATAGCTTTCGAAACTGCCACCTGGATAATCTACACAGATCTCTGCAGCTGCAACATTAACCGACTGAGCTGATGAACCCACAGGGCTCTTTCATAAATGAACAAGCGCATAACAAGGATATCCGCGCACATGCAACATTATATTAAATATGTACTTTTAACGCAATGGGATTTAAATGCTGCAAATGCTGAACACGTGATACGACTGTTGTATTCTAAGGTACCACTTCCTCCGACAGGCTGGTACAGCTATGACAAGCAGCAGCATTTGGAATCCTTATGCTGTGACGTGATCGCTATGAGCAGTGCATGATGATTTTCACAGTCCATGCAAAAAGATATCTGGCAGTCAAATCTATTTGAACTCATTTGCATTTATGCTTAGAGACCAAAGGGAAAAGGTCTTGCACAACGCCTCTCACTTCTGACAGGGAGCACGCGCATCCCAATGTAATCTTTTTATTTCAAAGCATCCTGGATCTCAGGCTCAGATTGTTCACCAAATACAAGAGAGATTTTCTGAAAGATCCTGGTTCACTATTGAAAAGTGCACACACAGCTAACCTCTGTGAAAAGTGCCAGGGTCTTGGCACCCATTACCACATTCATCTGCGTTTTTTGAGACTCGATGGTTCGACCATGACAACAATAAATATATATGTCCATGTACTGTTATACAATGACGCAAGCAACTCAGATGTGACCAAGGACAGTGAAAGGACCTTGAGGTTTGGAGATCTTCAACAAATTCAGACGGAGGGGACTACGAAGGTGGCTGGCAAACATGGAATAATCTTTATATCATAACTGGAATGAAAAATCCCAAAATTCAAATGATTAGCCCCATTGTCCTAACTGATGCCACGGGCAATACATGGGGCACTCATGCCAGGAGAGGAGGCAGCAAAGGGTCACTTTCCTTAGAGCTGCATTAAGGTTGGCACCGACCAGGTCACTGGCAGGTAATGGTTGGGTTGGCACCAAGAGAGGCAGAGGGTGTTCAAGATGTGCCACCTTTCATCAGTTTGCGGGCCAGGCGGACCCCAGCAACTTAAACACACGCAAGGGGGATCCCGCCTTGGAGAATCTGGCACTGGGTCTTGTCACCACCTTGGGTGCACTTTTATCAATAGCCCTTTGGTATCTGTGACAGAGCCCTTTCTGCAACAGCACAAACAGTGATGGACAGAATGCTGGAATTAATCTCAGCCACGGGTAGTTACTCTGGGCCACATTCCAGTCCATCACTGCATGTACTTTTACAAACATAACATAACGTGTATTTATAAAGCGCACGTTTACCCGTAGGCCTCTTGGTACTGAATAACAGATGTTTATTGTTACCCAACTTGATGGTACTCATTTTATCAACCTCAGAAGGATGAAAGGCTGAGTGGACCTGCTGGGAAGTTAACTTGTGACCATGAGGTCGAGCACAGGCCCATACAGTGGACGCATTAGTCCACTACGCCACCAGACCCGACAGGGGCCTAAGGGATGGTCCAGACTGACTTACTAGGCCAGGACCCCCCTGAAAGGAGGATACCCTAAGTGCAAAGGGTATGCCCAGACACTGTGCCAAAGGACTCAATCTGATGAGTTTCGACAAGGTCGAAACTGGCTTAGGGTTCTTTCTGTTTCCGTTCAGAGGGGACATGGCCAGGCCGTTCGGGCTGACCAGCTCCTACTGTGGCAGGTCCAGCCAGCTCCTACTGTGGCAGGGTCAGCCAGCACTGTGGCAGGTCCAGCCATCTCCTACTGTGGCAGGTTCAGCTAGCTCCTACTGTGGCAGGTCCAGCCAGCACTGTGGCAGGTCCAGCCAGCTCCTACTGTGGCAGGTCCAGCCAGCTCCTACTGTGGCAGGTCCAGCCAGCTCCTACTGTGGCAGGTCCAGCCAGCTCCTACTGTGGCAGGTCCAGCCAGCTCCTACTGTGGCAGGTCCAGCCAGCTCCTACTGTGGCAGGTCCAGCCAGCTCCTACTGTGGCAGGTCCAGCCATCTCCTACTGTGGCAGATTCAGCCTGTGGCAGGTCCAGCCAGCTCCTACTGTGGCAGGTTCAGCCAGCTCCTACTGTGGCAGGTCCAGCCAGCTCCTACTGTGGCAGGTTCAGCCAGCTCCTACTGTGGCAGGTCCAGCCGGCTCCTACTGTGGCAGGTCCAGCCAGCTCCTACTGTGGCAGGTCCAGCCAGCTCCTACTGTGGCAGGTCCAGCCAGCTCCTACTGTGGCAGGTCCAGCCAGCTCCTACTGTGGCACGTCCAGCCAGCTCCTACTGTGGCAGGTTCAGCCAGCTCCTACTGTGGCAGGTCCAGCCAGCTCCTACTGTGGCACGTCCAGCCAGCTCCTACTGTGGCAGGTTCAGCCAGCTCCTACTGTGGCAGGTCCAGCCAGCTCCTACTGTGGCAGGTCCAGCCAGCTCCTACTGGCAGTACTGGGCAGACCTTGCCAGGTAGGTCGCTCCCCCGCCACACAGCTCCGCCTGTGGTGTCCTGCCCGCTGCTGCTGGTAAGCTCGCCCCTCTGCTTGTGGCCTCGGTGCCCGTTTTGCCTTCTGTTTCCCCTCGTTGCCCACATTTCTCTGTGTCCTTTTTACATTCTGTTCCCCTCGCTGTCCCCATTTCACTGTGCCCGTTTTGCCTTCTGTTTCCCCTCGTTGCCCACATTTCTTGGGTCCTTTTTACATTCTGTTCCCCTCGCTGCCCACATTTCTCTGTGTCCATTTTGCCTTCTGTTCCCCTCGTTGCCCCATTTCACTGTGTCCATTTTGCGCCTTCTGTTCCCCTCGTTGCCCCATTTGATTGTGTCCATTTTGCCATCTGTTCCCCTCGTTGCCCCATTTCACTGTGTCCATTTTGCCTTCTGTTCCCCTCGTTGCCCCATTTCACTGTGTCCATTTTGCCTTCTGTTCCCCTCGTTGCCCCATTTGTTTGTGTCCATTTTGCCTTCTGTTCCCCTCGTTGCCCCATTTCACTGTGTCCATTTTGCATTCTGTTCCCCTCGTTGCCCCCATTTGATTGTGTCCATTTTGCCTTCTGTTCCCCTCGTTGCCCCATTTGATTGTGTCCATTTTGCCTTCTGTTCCCCTCGTTGCCCCATTTCCCTGTGCCCATTTTGCCTTCTGTACCCCTCGTTGCCTCTCTCCACTCCCGCCGCTGCGTCCCCTGCGGCCCCGCCCCCCTGACTGCCCATTCGCTGCCCCTGCCTCCCGCCTCCCAGCTGCTCCTCCCTCCCACCTCCCCATATATGGCGGCCGCTGCGAGGAGAGCGACCCTTGACCTTGCCAGGTAGGTCGCTCCCCCGCCACACAGCTCCGCCTGTGGTGTTCTGCCCGCTGCTGCTGCTGGTAAGCTCGCCCCTCTGCTTGTGGCCTCGGTGCCCGTTTTGCCTTCTGTTTCCCCTCGTTGCCCACATTTCTCTGTGTCCTTTTTACATTCTGTTCCCCTCACTGCCCCCATTTCACTGTGCCCGTTTTGCCTTCTGTTTCCCCTCGTTGCCCACATTTCTCTGTGTCCTTTTTACATTCTGTACCCCTCGCTGCCCACATTTCTCTGTGTCCATTTTGCCTTCTGTTCTCCTCGTTGCCCCATTTCACTGTGTCCATTTTGCCTTCTGTTCCCCTCGTTGCCCCATTTGATTGTGTCCATTTTGCCTTCTGTTCCCCTCGTTGCCCCATTTCACTGTGTCCATTTTGCCTTCTGTTCCCCTCGTTGCACCATTTCACTGTGTCCATTTTGCCTTCTGTTCCCCTCGTTGCCCCATTTGATTGTGTCCATTTTGCCTTCTGTTCCCCTCGTTGCCCCATTTCACTGTGTCCATTTTGCATTCTGTTCCCCTCGTTGCCCCCATTTGATTGTGTCCATTTTGCCTTCTGTTCCCCTCGTTGCCCCATTTGATTGTGTCCATTTTGCCTTCTGTTCCCCTCGTTGCCCCATTTCCCTGTGCCCATTTTGCCTTCTGTAACCCTCGTTGCCTCTCTCCACTCCCGCCGCTGCGTCCCCTGCGGCCCCGCCCCCCTGACTGCCCATTCGCTGCCCCTGCCTCCCGCCTCCCAGCTGCTCCTCCCTCCCACCTCCCCATATATGGCGGCAGCTGCGCGGTGAGGAGAGCAACCCTTGACCTTGCCAGGTAGGTCGCTCCCCCGCCACACAGCTCCGCCTGTGGTGTCCTGCCCGCTGCTGATGCTGGTAAGCTCGCCCCTCTGCTTGTGGCCTCGGTGCCCGTTTTGCCTTCTGTTTCCCCTCGCTGCCCACATTTCTCTGTGTCCTTTTTACATTCTGTTCCCCTCGCTGCCCCCATTTCACTGTGTCCTTTTTACATTCTGTTCCCCTCGCTGCCCACATTTCTCTGTGTCCATTTTTGCCTTCTGTTCCCCTCGCTGCCCCATTTGATTGTGTCCATTTTGCCTTCTGTTCCCCTCGTTGCCCCATTTCACTGTGTCCATTTTGCCTTCTGTTCCCCTCGTTGCCCCATTTCACTGTGTCCATTTTGCCTTCTGTTCCCCTCGTTGCCCCATTTGATTGTGTCCATTTTGCCTTCTGTTCCCCTCGTTGCCCCATTTCACTGTGTCCATTTTGCATTCTGTTCCCCTCGTTGCCCCCATTTGATTGTGTCCATTTTGCCTTCTGTTCCCCTCGTTGCCCCATTTCCCTGTGCCCATTTTGCCTTCTGTACCCCTTGTTGCCTCTCTCCACTCCCGCCGCTGCGTCCCCTGCGGCCCCGCCCCCCTGACTGCCCATTCGCTGCCCCTGCCTCCCGCCTCCCAGCTGCTCCTCCCTCCCACCTCCCCATATATGGCGGCCGCTGTGCGGCCGCGTGCAGTGGGCGCGCCTAAGGCAAGCCCGTCTGCGCCCGTCCGTGCCTGGACCGCGCCCAGCGCCAGAACCCCTGGGCCGTGCGCCCCCCGCTCCAGCCTCGAGGACCGATACGATGCCACCACACTCCACGCTCTCAACCCCGGACGGACGCACAACTGCTTCAAGGCCGCCCGGAAACGCACCCATGGTCCCTTCACCTGCCGGAACTGCAGCTACACCAGCCTCAGAGCCACCGAGGCGCCCGCCAAGAAGTACCTCAACCACCTCCGATGCATCCTACTGAACACCCGCTCCGCACGCAAACACGCCGTCGAGCTCTGGGACCTGCTCGACACATCATCACCAGACGTCGCCTTCCTGACAGAGACCTGGATGAACGACTCCTCCGCCCCCGACATCGCCATAGCCATCCCAGACGGCTATAAGATCACCCGTAGAGACCGCATCAACGCAGTAGGAGGAGGAATCGCCATCGTCCACAAGAACACCATCAGGGTCTCGACCAGCACCGACGACACTCTCAGCACCGCCGAACACATGCACTTCCAGATCCACACGGACCCCAACACCACCCTTAGAGGCACCCTTGTCTACAGACCCTCTGGGCCCCGACCCCAGTTCAGCGACTCCATCGCCGACTTCATCAGCACGCACGCCCTGACCTCTACCGACTACATCCTCCTCGGAGACCTGAACTTTCACCTGGAGAACAACAACGACAGCAACTCCACCACCCTGATCGACAACCTCGGTCTGAGCCAGCTCGTCACAACACCGACCCATTCCGCCGGCCACACGCTTGACCCCATCTTCTCCTCAAGCTCCCACGTCTCCTTCAGCCACACCACGGAACTCCTCTGGACCGACCACCGCTGCATCCATTTCACCTTCCAGAAACCCACCACACACCACCGCACCCAACAGATCCCACGCCGCTGCTGGAGCAAAGTCACCGAAGACCAACTACGGGCAAACCTCGCTCTCAGCCCTCCCTCCGACCCATCCAACACCGACGACGCTGCCTGCAACCTCAGACGATGGATGGACGACTGTGCCAACACCCTCGCCCCGCTGAAAAAAACTCACCCACAGTGACACCACCAAAAGAGCCAGCTGGTTCACCTCGGAACTCCTAGCTTCCAAGCGTACCTGCCGGAAACTAGAGAAGAAATGGCACAGTGATAAGACACCGGACAGCCACGCAGCCCACAAAGACGCCATCCGTAACCACCACCACCTCATCAAGTCCGCCAAGAGAATCTCCTTCAAAGACCGCCTCGACAACAACGCACACAACAGCAAGGAGCTCTTCAACATCGTGAAGGAACTCTCCAACCCCAGCTCCAACACCAACGACATCCCGCCGTCACAAGCCCTGTGCGATTCCCTCGCCACCTTCTTCCACCGCAAGATCGCCGACATCCACGACAGCTTCAACACCCAGACAGCCCCAACTAAGATCGATGCACCAGACCCGCCGCACACCATCGACCACGACCCCCTGCCAGCCTGGGCCAGCGTGAACACCGATGACACCATCAAGACCATGAGCACAATACACTCCGGCTCCCCGTCAGACCCTTTCCCGCACCACATCTTCAACAAAGCCAGCAGCTCCATCGCACCCCACCTGTACAACGTCATCAATCTCTCCTTCGAGACCGCGACCTTCCCAGAGAGCTGGAAACACGCAGAGATCAACGCCCTACTCAAAAACCCAAGGCGGACCCGAGAGACCTCAAGAACTTCCGGCCCATCTCCCTGCTTCCGTTCCCAGCCAAGGTCATCGAGAAGATCGTCAACAAACAGCTAACCCGATACCTCGAAGAAAACAGCAACCTGGACCCATCCCAATCGGGGTTCCGCAGCAACCACAGCACTGAGACTGCCCTCATCGCCGCCACCGACGACATCAGGATCCTGCTGGACAACGGTGAGACCGCAGCCCTCATCCTGCTGGACCTCTCCGCCGCCTTCGACACTGTCTGCCACCGCACTCTACGCGCACGCCTCCACGACGCAGGGATCCGAGACAAGGCCCTGGAATGGGCCACCTCCTTCCTCGCCGGCAGAACCCAGAGAGTCCGCCTCCCACCATTCCGATCCGAAGCCTCCGAGATCATCTGCGGCGTACCCCAGGGATCATCCCTCAGCCCAACACTGTTCAACATCTACATGGCCCCGCTCGCACGCATCGCCAGACAGCACGACCTCAACATAATCTCCTACGCCGATGACACTCAACTGATCCTCTCCCTCACCAAGGACCCCCTCGCCGCCAAATCCAACCTCCATGAAGGAATGAAGGCCGTCGCCGATTGGATGAAGATCAGCCGACTAAAACTGAACACGGACAAGACAGAGGTCCTCATCCTCGGCTCCAACCCCTCAGCCTGGGACGACTCCTGGTGGCCAACGACATTAGGAGCAGCCCCGACACCCACTGACCACGCACGCAACCTGGGAGTCATCCTCGACTCCACGCTCTCCATGGCCAAGCAAGTCAACGCAGTCTCCGCCTCCTGCTTCAACACCCTCCGCATGCTTCGCAAGATCTACAGGTGGATCCCGACAGATACAAGAAGAACAGTCACCCAGGCCCTCGTCAGTAGCAGACTTGACTATGGGAACGCCCTCTACGCGGGAGCCCCGGCCAAGCTCATCAAGCGACTGCAACGCATACAAAACGCCTCCGCACGCCTGATCCTCGATGTACCACGCCACAGCCACATCACCCCCACCTGAGGAACCTGCACTGGCTCCCCGTCGACAGGAGAATCTCCTTCAAACTCCTCATCCACGCACACAAGGCACTCCACAAGACTGGCCCAGCCTACCTCAACGGACGACTCCTCTTCTACGTCCCCAACCGCCAGCTCCGCTCCGCCGACCTCTCCCTCGCCACCGTCCCTCGCATTCGAAGAACTACCACCGGCGGCAGATCCTTCTCCCACCTCGCCGCCAAGACCTGGAACACCCTTCCACTAAGCCTACGACAGACCCAAGACCTGCTGACCTTCAGGAGGCTACTCAAGACCTGGTTGTTCGACCAGTAGCAGCACCCCACCCCCCCTTTTTTTCTCCCCAGCGCCTTGAGACCCTCGCGGGTAAGTAGTGCGCTCTACAAATTCTGTGATTGATTGATTGATTGATTGATTGACTGTGGCAGGTCCAGCCAGCTCCTACTGTGGCAGGTCCAGAGCTGATTTACAGAACGCTGATCCCTGTCTGGAGTGGCACAGTGAGCGAAAAAATGATGGACTGGTGTGTGGCCCAGAGTACTCACCAGGGGCTGATGTTAACTCAAGCATTCAGCCATCACTTTTTGTATTTCTCCGTGCCCTTACTAGCCCTGGTGTCATCCGTCTTGAAGTAGTGGGAAGACCCAGAAGTAAACAGGAACCCATGAAGCATTTTCACTCTCTGTGGTTTGCTCTTCGCCATCCATCCCAGTAGTTCCACAGCAGCACAGGCCAACCCTCGGATCTCATCAGGTTTTAAAGCGCGAATGATGTCACTTCCGCTGGCCCTGAGATTTAAATGAACCGACGTCGACGCGTGCTGTATCGAAAAGAATGACCAAAAAGTAGTACTTGGCAAAAAACACGCCAACAAGCAACAAAGCAACTCACGCAGAGAGTGCTGGATAGCTGCGGTGACGCAATGAAAGTATTGTGAGCAGTTGGCCCAGAGAAGTCGGAAGTGGCGAGGATATTTCTGGTTCGGGGTTTTGGGCATCACAATAAATGACATGAGAGGCTTAATTGTTCGTGTGCATTAAAGGGCCGGACGTGGCCTAATGACGGGTTCCACCCAGGCGGTCTGGAGCAGTCGCACTTGTTTTGTCTTCGGTTGAGAAGATCACGGGGCTCCTGTCTGTAAACAGACAGCCTCAGAGAGGCCCTCCGCCCTGTTAGACAGCTGCGGTGAGACCCTTCCAGGGAGCACGTACGGCCTTCCTGAGGGTGTCAGCCCACACAGGCGCTTCTCATTAGCGTGTCTGTCTCTGGCACTGGAAAAGGCACACGAGAGGGGGCTCAGGAACAACATTTCCATAAGTACTCTGCAGCAAACCATTCATTCAGGCAGACACATAGGGGCAGGCAGCCAAAAATGCCATACTAAATATGAATCACTTTGCAATTTAGTACCATTTCTCTAGTGCCTCTTACCACTGATGAGTCCCTGAAACCCATTTTGGTGGCACTGAGCAGGCTTCTCGGTTGACTGTGCTGGGTTGGCAGGAGCTTTGGTTTGCAGGGTTGCTTTTGTGAGAAGTTGTTTGGGATGGCTGTAGAGGTGCTCTTATTGTGTGGTGTGTAGCTGTGCGTGGGCACTGAGTAGCATGAACATGAGTGAGTGATAGAGCGGCTTATGCTTGTAGCGGACATCTTTGCATTGGGTTCGTACTGTGCTGTTTTGGTGTTGTGTATGGGGTGTTCCTATTGTGTCATGTGTAGCTGTGCGTGACCATTGAGCGCTGGGATGCCTGAGGGTAACTATGCGCTCTGCAAGGGCTTCATAGAATAGAATAGAATTGAGTAGCAAGAACCTGAACATGAACGTGATAGAGCGGCCTATGCTTGTGTGTCAGTGCTTAATTTCCAAAAATGAAGTGCCAGGGCTACTCTCGGAAGGCCACTGCAGCCTGCACCACGCATTGCCCCTGCCAACACTGCCAATGGCAGCACCAACATAACACCTACCCATCGCACTCGTACAAGTCTTACAATTCAGACTATTTTAGGACACACGAAGCTATAATAGCATGAGAGGCTGGTATTATTCATTTTCAAATCGATTTGACTAAATAAACACGATGCTGTGCTCATCTTAAAATTAAATAGACAGTGCCACCATGTGGTGGGCTGTCACTAGAGCTGGTGCTGACAATGAAGTGCCTGTGCCGAGCACCGGAAACCACCAGCTCAAATTAAGCACTGTTGTTTGTACCATCTTTGCATTGGGTTTGTAAAGTGTGGGTTTGTAGTGTGGCCCCTGTGGTAGGTATTTTGGTAACATGCTTAAGGACTACAGATATGTTCTTATCGTGTCACAGACACATTTTCTTCCTGGGCCCATGAAAGAATGCCCCCTATCGCTGACCAGGCACGGACCCTCCCACCTATTCACATCCCCAATGTTTCAGCCTACACAGGCAGCTTTCCCCCACCATTTACTGGCCCTGCACTGAATTTGTGTTCACTCAGTTCCAACCTCCTCCAGACGAACTAAGATTTCGCAGAATTTCTAATTTACTCAGGGCATCCCCCACGTGTAAGTCCTTGTTTGTACCAGACTATTGGCCAGGCCTCTGCTCCCCTGTTTGGCGAGTTCTGCTCTTAAAAAAAAGGAATAACATCTGCACTACATGTCTGGGTCCGAGCAGCTTGTGCAATCTCTTGGCATGATTGTCTCATCCTAAAGCATGCAATGCCCTGGGGGGGCTGGGGGTGCAGCGATACGTGCCTATGGTGCTACAGTGCTTTAATAGAAGTCCTGCACTGGAGGTAGTAAAAAGATGCCCAAATCTGCATATTAATAACCTCGATGGCATTAACTGGAGTTAGTAATGGGGATGAAGAAAGTGTAACTAGGCATGCAAGGTGCATAGTCCTGATTTGCAACACAATATTTTTGTATGTGGTATTTTTAGATCGCTAACCTAGCTGAAAGGCAGCAGAGAGTGGTACGGGGTCTAAAGCAAATCACAGCAAACCTATGATTGGAGGAGTAGCTGATTTTTAAGAGCGAAAGTGAACTGTTACTACATCATGATGTAGTGTTCTTAAAAGCAGTGGTTATTTAGCTCTTTCTTAAATTGGAGCAGGGTTTGAGCAGTCCTGGTGGATACAGGAGATCTTGTTCTAGATCCCGAGTGCCTAGATGGAGAAGACCTGTTGCCTTGTTCTTTCTGATGGTGTCCTGGCTGCGGGTTTACCAGAAGTCACTGTTTTTGTGGGACCAAGCTTAAGACAGGTGCTAGACATGAAGGTCTAGATGAAATGCAAGCAGTGTTTGAGGGACTGGATGTCTGAAGCAGAGGAGAGCTTCAAATACAGCTGTGTGTCATCTGCGCGTTAGTGAATTTTGATGCCGTAATCCTATAATACTAAACTCTACTTCTCAACCCAGCTACTGCTAAGAGTGTTGATCTTATTCATGGCGTTGGCATGTTAAATTTCAAAGATAAACTTTAGCAGCACACTCTTGGTAAAGTTTACTATAACATGATGCACATGGGTCAGGATGCAATCCTAGATGGGTGGCCACCTGTCTATTTCCAGTCCTCTGCTTTCCTGTGATAACCTAATGAACTCAGCATGGTATCTTACGCCGAAGACACCCAGCTCATCCTCTTACTCACCAATGAACCCAACATCACCAGACACAGCTTCCAGGAAGGAATGAAAGACGTCGCCAACTGGATGAGCAACACCTGCCTAAAGCTCAACTCAGAGAAATGGAACTCCTCGTCCTCGGATCCACCCCCTCCGCATGGGACAACACCTGGTGCCCCACCGTTCTCGGCAACCCTCCCACACCCACTGACCACGCTCGCAACCTCGGCATCATACTCGACTCCTCCCTCACCATGAACCAACAGAACAACTCCGTATCTTCTGCGTGCTTCAACACCCTCCGCGAGACCTTCAAATGGATCCCCCCGAATCCAGAAAGATCGCCACCCACACTCATAACCAGCAGACTGGACTACAGAAACGCCCTCTACGGTGGAATAAACAAATCTCTACTCCTCAAACTCCAGACCATCCAGAACGCCGCAGCTAGACTTGTCCTCGGCATCCCTCGACAACATCACATCACCCAGCACCTGCAAGAGCTCCACTGGCTCCCCGTCGAAAAGAAAGTGACCTTTAAGCTCTTCACTCACGCCTACATATCCCTCCACAACATCAGACCCCAATACCTCAACGAAAGAATCTCCTTCTATGCACCCAGGAGAACCCTCCGCTCTGCCGATCTTGCCCTGGCCGAAATCCCACACATCCGCAGAGCCTGAGCAGGGGGGGGGGGGAAGGGGGGTGACCCTTTTCCTACACCACAGCCATGACCTGGAACGAACTCCCCCTCAGCATCAGACGAACCCCCACACTGCAAGCCTTCAGGAAGAGCCTCAAGACCTGGATCTTTGGATGAGACGGAGATGCACCAACTCCTCCCCCCCCCCCCCAGCGCCTTGAGACCCTCACGGGTGAGTAGTGCGATAGTAATGACTTGTATGTTAAAAGACTAGAAATGCAGCGAGAGACTGCAAACTCAAGCAGCGGGACTATCCTCCAATCTGTGAAGATGCCTACGAATGCAGCCAGACTTGACGGTGCCGTACTGGCTACCAGCTGATCTAGTTCAAAGGTCTCCATCCTGTCAATTAACCCTAAGGAGGAAAGAACCGGGATACACCGAAAAAACCTACCCACCCAACAGAAATAGACGTGCATCAACAACAGACCCAGCAATCTTTCAAACAGATGGACCACAGAGGGAGGTTGCTAGTGGTCTACGATACCGAGCAGTTCCATGTTGACTTTATCAGCACTCCTCACAAACGGGGGTAGTAATTCCAGTGTATTCAACAGGGATTTTCATGACACCGAATAGATTCTAACTTCTCATGCTCTTCTCCATCATCTCGACCTCCAGGGTCATATTCTATAGCAGTGCTCTGTGGTACTTAATATGAGATGTAAAGTGCTGTATGAAAGTCCAAAAAAGGAAAAATAAATAAGACTCCAGTAAGTCCTTTAACTGGGTGACTATTAATGCTACAAGAATGCCAGACCAAATCTAGCCCAAAACTGGATCTGGGTGCCACGTTGCACTAGGGCATTAGTCACAGCAGCGAAAGAGCAGGGCATGTGATGCGGTCTCCAACTTCCTGCCCTGGGCTCCATCCTCCTTCTAATAGCAATGTAATGGCTTCTATTTAGTGGCCACTAAAGGGCGGCAAGGCAGCAATTACCCAGGGGCAGATGGGTAAAAGGGCCTTTGCAAAGGAAGTATTTCTGAAATTCTTCTGACACTTTAGCTAGCTCGAATTAGCTGCGAAGTGGAAGGTATGAGCAGCTAATAACATAGTGCACAGGAAGATCTGTATTCGAGTAGATAAAACAAACTATTTGTGACTGAAATAGAGGGAGTTTGGAAGAGGACACCACCGTAACTTAAGCCCACTCAAAGCCGCCTTACCACATGTTTGATTTCTAGCACTGCTATACAATGACTTGGTGGAGCTCAAAGGGGCATTTCAACTGGTTCAGAAAGGGTGGGACCTTGTGGTTCAATGTGGTACAGCCACATGCATGCAGATCTTACCCTCCTAGAGAAAGGACCAGCGGCAGAACACACAGGACAATAACTGTGATTGTTGGCTGTCACATCTCGTAAATGGGCAAGCACGATTTATGTAGATTTATGTTGTACCACAAATGTGGTGAACTGTTAGTTTAGCAGTATGGAAATTATCTGCAAATGTTGACTTGGGGCATCATTACGAGTTGGTCGGAATTTGGTATGGGACTGCATCCAGTCATTCAAGTTTTCACCCCTGAATGAGGAAGAACTTCATGGACTATGTATTACTAGGTCTTTTTCCATACATTTTCCCCCTTTCCAGGGAGAAAACTGCAGATATTTTCCACCTTCTCTGATCAGACAGAAAGTTCCTTTGGGAGGATCGGTGAAGTGGACGAGGAGGGTCAGTAGTGGTGCGGGAGGGTCAGTGCTGGCTGCTGTCTGTCCAGGGGAGCACGTCTGCTGTTCCCATGCTGCTGAAGGAGTCAGGCAGTGCCGAGGTGTGATGATGCCCAGAGACCCCCAGCACCAGGAACAGTAAAGTCAAGTCCAGGGTCCCAGGTCTGGAATGATCAGGTCCGGAGTTTGCACATCCAAGTAATTCCAGGGACGGAGACACTTGTACTTGCAGTAAGTGTTATTCCATCAGGAGTTACAGATCTGCGTGAAAGTGCGACGCTCGTAATGATGGCCTTACCGTGCTGTTAACTGGCTGATGGTGGACAACCATTACATATACATTTACACCATTCCAGTGAAAATAAGTGTGGCTAAATAACACGTTATTTGGAACAAGAGCACGAATAGCAACACTTTCACTCATGTATTACCACAGTGCAAAGGTTAAATTCCACGTTATTACCACAGTACAGCTTAAGTGACTTGAGGAAACACTGCTTAAGACCTCAAATATTCCATTTTAGGTACAGCTGACAAAAGGGAGCGATAGGAGCTATGCCCCTTGTGCAGTAACTGTGATTCTACCTCAATGCACTGATTTAACCCCTTCTACTCAGTTTATTTTTAAATACTTTATTTTTGGCACGGCATGGCATAAACCATAGAAGCAGATGTGCAAAGCGCAATATGCTATTTACTGCCATTGCTGAGTATGGTGTGAGGCAGGACCCATCCTATCCTTTGCATCTTGTGAATTATGGCATATTACACTCTGCGGATCTGCATATACACAATATATTTGAACAAAAAAGCCAACAACGGCCGACCAGGGTTAAGCACTTAAATTCCTAAATTCATATATATCAGTTTTTGGTGCAACTACTTCCAGCATCTGCCGTTGTTAGATGCTAAATAGTCCAAAGAGTTTCACACATAAGAAGGTGCACTCAATAAAAATAATAATGAATCCAAGTGAACAGATATATTCCAAAGTTCTTCTTTTATTCATGAAACCATTAAGAAACGGCAAACAGCCAACGCGTTTCGTTCCTTATTGCCACAGGAACTTCTTCAGGGCTAAAAATCAATCAAAATGGGGAATAATAGAAACACAGGAATACGGAGTCCAAATTATCCCAATGTTGGCTAGTGTATATACCTCAAGTTGAGTGCATAAATGGCACCTCAGAATCTGAATCTTTACAAGAGCGGTATGGATAATGTCTCCAATATACTGGTACTGAAGCTGATCGCACGAAGTGTAAATCCTGACACGAGGTGCAGATGGTTTACATTGTAAAAAAGTCTTAAACCGCTGCCGGTTATCATGCCGCTCGTCGCGTCCAGATCACACTGATCATCACACTTTAAAGTTTTTGCCTCTGTGTCGGGAATTATATCTCATATTATCAGCTTCGGCACCTGCATTATGGAGGCATTATTCATACCTTGGTTTTAATTTAAGACTTTTACAATGTAAACCATCTGCACCTCGTGTCAGGATTTACACTTCGTGTGATCAGTACCAGTATATTGGAGACATTATCCATACCGCTCTTGTAAAGATTCAGATTCTGAGGTGCCATTTATGCACTCAACTTGAGGTATATACACTAGCCAACATTGGGATAATTTGGACTCCGTATTCCTGTGTTTCTATTATTCCCCATTTTGATTGATTCTTAGCCCTGAAGAAGTTCCTGTGGCAATAAGGAACGAAACGCGTTGGCTGTTTGCCGTTTCTTAATGGTTTCATGAATAAAAGAAGAACTTTGGAATATATCTGTTCACTTGGATTCATTATTATTTTTATTGAGTGCACCTTCTTATGTGTGATACACAATATATTTGTATATATCTATATTGCATTATTTATTTTATTAATAGTTTTAAACTGTTTTGGACATACAATATAAGTATATTACAATATCAAAACATAAAACAATATAGTACCATGTCCTTTATAAATCTATATACATATTACAAGACAGACAAAGTGGTTTAAAAACCATAACAATTTGATCAATTTAACATTATCAGAATGCGGTGAAATTTGATTAACATGAGTTTCTTCACATTACAATGAACAATGAGTGTGGCAGCGATGTGCCACACACATCACTGCAAAATCTACATATCAGATCCTTACATGCAACATTAGCCCATGCTCTTGAGCTTTCAAATGTGCGGACATGACCAGTGCAACTCTGGAGGTAGCGTAGGTGCGTTTTGTGCTACACTCTGATACCCTCGGATCTACCCAGCGCTATATAAAACTCTCTAAATAAATAAAATAAAATAGAAATTCTACAGGATGGCAAGCCACTGGAATCCATTGTGACATAAAATGCATATGAATGCCTTAGGGCTCTGATCTATTACCATTCGTGCAACGCAGGTTCAGTGCATTATGTTAACCTTATTCTTAAATTGCCTAAGGGATACAAACACATTGTTAAAATCAACAAAAGAATCAAGGACCTACAACCGCTCCATACAAAATGACATATAAACACTAGGGTGAGTAAAATATTGTTAGAAAATGTCAGCAAAGATTAATCGAGGCAATGTAATAACAGAGGACCTCTAATCCTTCAACAGAAAAGTTAGCATCTGGAGAAAAGCAAGACACCAAACTGAGCACAGGTTGAATTTAGCTCTGATGACCTCAATGGGGTAAAATAATCCCTTACAGTGGGCCCAAGGAGTATTTACTGTGTGAAAACCAGGCCTCAGCTGTATTACTAACAATGATAAAACTAGTTTTGCAGAATGTGGAAATACCATGGCACACAGGGGTCCTGGCGCTGGGCAGCCACCAGAAGAAAGATAGAAAAGAATTAGTGAAGGACGAGGGTCTGATTTAGATCTCGGCAGACGGGTTACTCCGTCACAATGGTGACGGATATCCCGTCCACCAAAATATGAATCCCATTATATCTTATGGGATTTATATTTCAGCGGACGCGATATCCATCAGCGTGGCAGACAGTGGTAGAAGGAGAAGGGGGTGCCCATGTCTTGGCACCACCAAGATGAGGAACACAAAGAAGAAGGGCCATCCACTAACATGGTCTCAGTTATCTTCGAGTTCAATTGGATTTCATCCAAGCACGGTCACCAGAAAGGCATTAGCGAAAATTAGTTCGACAAAGGTGATGGTCATTGGTAAACCCCAGAAGGATCTGGAGGTCGTCAGCATACAATACAAGTTCGAAACAGCAGGATTTAATGATAGCAAATCCAAAAGGATGCGGGTTGGCAGAACCACCTTGGTTTGCGATCATTTAAAACAAATTCCATACTGTGGAGATGACAGAAACTGGATTGAGACGTTTAAGATTAAGAAGAAGAGTGAGGGGATGAAGCAGTAAAGAACTGAAGGAATTCAGGGCAATGTGGAAACTTCACAACTCATGCAATGGTGCAAGCACAGTTGTCAAGAATTGGTGCTAGGGAAGACTCCGTGCTTGTAGAGGGACTACTGTGTATTATTCGTAGGTAATAAGTGAAACTCTGTCAATGCACTGTGCAGATTCAGCCACACTATCCTTGTGCACATGCTTAATGCACATTTGTTAACGGCAAATATTAGTGGAGCTCGTGATTGTCCATGAAGGAATCGCGGTGATACTGCCCACCGTCTGCCACATCTTCACGTCAGTCACACTCTCCATCCCCTCCAAAGGCGAGACAGCTGCCAGGGCCAGCTTTAGGGCAGAGAGACTGGTGCAGCCGCACTGGGCGCTGGCCTGTCGAGAGGGTGCTGACCTTGGGGAGGGGGCACTGTGTTTAGCAATAACTTATGATTGGAGAGATGAGGGCACTTTTGCTCGGTGGTAGTGAGAGAATCCGAGGAGGCAGTCATGGGGTGTCAAATAGGATTGTCGCACCAGGCACCACCAGCGCTAAAGCCAACCCTGCTGCTGCCCTTCTAAAGAGGTTAGATTAGATTAGATTAGAATACTTGTAAAGCGCATGGCTGCCTCTGCAATGAGGCGTCCCAGCGCTGAAGCAAGACGGAGTAGGGAGCAACGAGGAGTTAGAGTTGAGAGAAAAGCCAAGTCTTCACAAGCCGTCTGAAGGCCTGGTGATCAGAGTTGCTGCGAATATGTAGAGGAAGAGAATTCCATAAGGCGGGAGCCAGTCGCCTGAAAGAGCGCCCACCAGATCTGGACCTTCGTATACGTGGGATTCGTGCGAGAGGTGAGGCCTCTTCTGCATCCCTGACTGAAGGGGCGATAGGTATGTGAGTGCAAAAATAAAATCCCCTCTGCCCCGGTGAGGTGTGGCCTCTGGCCAGATATCGGATCGACCAGCAGGGACATTTGGCAGTCGGCAGTAGAGGGTTGGAGATCTTAGCATGTACCAAAGGGATTGAAGGCAATGAATTATTCCCGGACTAAAGTCCTCACAGATCTTTCACTGCCGGACTCTAGAAGGGGAAACATTGTTTACATCGCATGCGATACAACGCATGCCAGACAACGCGGTTGTTACAACAGCCGCGTTGTTACATCGCAAACCATTACAACGCAAGTCGTTACAACGACTTGCTGTAGGGGGCAGAAGGTGTTGGATTTAAAATCCAACACCTTCCCTACTGTTGCACAGACTGCAGTTGGAATAGTAAATTATACTATTCCAACATCCAGCGCCTCCTACAACAAGTCGTTGTAACGACTTGCATTGTAATGGTATGTAATGTAACAACGCGGTCGTTGTAACGACCGCGTTGTAATGGCATGCGATGTATCGCATGCGTAGTAACGTGGCATATTCCTCTAGAAGCTGCCGTCCAATGGCGCTGAGGTTTGCCTTGGTTCCCACACCGAGGAGATCTAGTCTAATAGCCTGTCACCTGTGGAACCAGGAGTTGTCCCTTAGACCACGCCACGTGACGCTGGGAAAAAAGGACTCTCCCTGTGCCTCAGGTCCATTATTTCACAAGATTTGAGAATGCTTAGAAACAGGCTGACGCTCGCAATGAGCCCTGTACAATATCAGAATATTTACATTTTACATACAATCCTTTCATAGGACACACTGGTCTCCATAGTCTGTGAAGCAGAGTTATGTAAATAAATTCAGTGCCATCTTCGGAGGCTGCAAGTTGAAGCAGAAACCGTATCTGTAAAATAGGTTTAACTCTATGTTAATTTAAATATATGACATTTTCATGTTAAGTAGCTGTAATGCCAGACAAGGATAAAAAAATAAAACGCCTGCCTTATGGAGATGGTCTGACAACTTCTCAGATTTACTGGGCCCACTAGGATACTAGAATGGGAAGCCCACAATACTGACGCAAACACAGCTCCACTTCTAAAAATAGTTTATCAAAGGAAACAAACATCCTGCTAAATAAAGCATTTTAAAAAAAGGAAACTAACATTCAAGTCACAATAAAGTGGACATCTTTGAAATCGATGACGTTGGTTATGTTTGACAAAATAGTCCGGTGTGCAGGTGGTCAAGTATGAAATTGGCACCAAGTCCTGGGTATTATTAATTTCATGTTTGTACATAGTTTCTACATGGACAGGGGGCATCAGAGGGTTTCACAACGTTAAAGGAAATCAAATGAAAACAAGTGTACAAAGGAAAATTAAAAATATACAACAATAGGTACGTGACACACGATCAAGTGCTACAAAGGTCATAAAAAGGTGAGTTGACACATATACGAAGCAAAACAGTAGGACTGTCAACAAAAGACAAATCCACTACAAAACTATATAAGACATTTTTTAATGAGAATGTTAGCCAAAATCAGTATTCCTGCTAACAAGGAATTCTTGGTGAAACTAGGTCTTTCGTCGACTGCAGAAAATATCTGATCAAAAAGTTACTGCTTACATGGAACTCAAAAGCCTGAAACAAATCTGTGCTCCACAAGTCTGGAGAACCACAGATTGCCTTCTTGTGGTGCTGGAAAATGCTGATCTGATGACTCAATAATGAGGTTTGAAGAAAGGGAACTCGGCTTCAGAGAGATTTTTGGACATGTTTGAAGAGCCATTTCCCTTCCAGATTCTTAGACCAACATCAGAGCAGAAGACAACTCATAAAAGATGGTTTTACTGATTGTGTCTGCAGTTTAGGACAGTAAAGACAAGTGACTCATCATCAGCAAGTCAATATTTGTCCACTCCATGCCCACTTGTAACCTGGACTGTGCATGCTAATCTACAGGTGTTGCTATGAGTTTGACAATCTCTTTGGTTCTATACCACGGAACAGGATGTACACAACAAAATTCCAGAAGGTCCTACAAAGTTCACAGCAGTAAAAGTGCATATAAAACGAGAAGGGGTCCCCCTAACTTCAATCAGGATTCTAAACCCTCTATCCACAAAGACCGAGCGAAAAGCCACACATGACCTGTGCAGCTTTGACACTAGAAAAGAGTCTGTTTCTGTCTCTGCTGGGGACTCAGGGATCGGATCGAGAACAGCGCCTGGGACCAGGCTCACGAGGGACAGCATGATTTGAATGTGCATCTAGTATGTTCTTATAATAAACGGAAGCCTGTAATCCTTGTATAAAACCTGCTAGAATGTTTTTACAGCTACTCAATTACAGTTGTGACATCACTAGTTGTATGTAATAGGAAAATGACAGAGCTACTCTACTGTAAAAACGTGTTAAAGGCGAGTAGTGCCGTCATAATGCCTGCAATCAGAGCCAACAGAAAGTGAGACAGGAACGTCACAGAGCAGACTTACAACTACTATATAAACAATGAAAACGGGAACCAACATTTAAATTCTTCTGATCTTTTCCCCTAAAAAACAGTCACTAGCAGAAAGACCTTTATGGCAGCATGTTTGCTCAGCCAAAGTTGATTAAAGGAAGCCACAATCTCTAAGCAGCTTACCACACTCCATGAACTACAAGCCGATTGCAGGCCTGGTATCAGGGCTGACTAATATTAATTAATTAATATGAAGGCAATTGGGAATAGCATCTTAAATGCCATCACAAAGGATGCCAGGCTGCATCTTAGGACTTCAATTAAGACTCTTTTACCAGGGAGCGGGAAAAATGATTCTTTGACTAGGACTCCAGACACCCTTGCACAGGAGCCGCATGCCATTCTGATTCTGTCCACTGCATTACAACTGGAAGCTAAAGAGTCTTCTTCCCTCACAATCCCATCAGAAAGACAATGTGGAAAAACTGCTGATGCAGTGGGCTCGTAACACTGGGCGATACCTTCAGTGCGGACGACAGGCACCTAGACATAGACGAAGAGACCAGGTGATACACCGAACAGCCGTACATGTGAAGTGTTAGTGTTGTTATTAAGAAACATAACACGTCTGTGAATGTTCAGGATGTGGCAAATGGGCATATCCCCACCATGCAATACCCCCGTCCCCATTCATATGGCCCCTAGCCTACAGGTCGCGAAGAGCCGTACTCTTTCAGGCCTCCCCAACAGCTCCATTCCTCAAAATACAATCCACGCCAATCAACCCAGCTTTACAAGGCCCAGCCCTCAGGACACCAAGGAGCCTTACACTACAATGAACTAGAAGGAATGACCATCTATCCGAGTAGAATCCCACCTTCCTCTAGTTACTTATGGCCTCAGGTTTGGATTACTCAAAATCCCACCAGGAGGGTAAATGTAACAAGGGTGTCACTAAACATCGTATTTTAGAGACTCTGGCAGCGCACGTGCTTCATGGCTACGCCCTCATAGCCCTTTACTGGCTTCTTGGTGCCAAAAGGTTGGAGTTTAAAATCCTCACCCAAGCTCATGAAGCACCCTGGGATAAGGGCTAAAGCTGCCTACAGAGCATCTCTTCTGATGGCAAATCCTTGTTTCAAGAACAGCTTCTTCTTTCAGTGTTCCTTGGGTCCAATGGGAAAGGCTCAGAATTAGAGCCTTTCTAGTCAAAGAATCTCATCTTGGGACTTCTGTACCATGTATCCTCACAGATATGGAGCACGGCATTATATTAATAAGATTCGCTAGATGCATCCCCTCATTTAGGCATTTTCCAGATGCCTATGTATCAGCCTGGTCTGCAGGTATTCTCTCGGAATCCTGAACCAACTGCACTTGGCCTATAAATGCAACCTAAAAGTTACATGATGCAATGCAACACACTGTAGCATACCATGATCTAATACAATATACTATAGCATATTGTAACATTATATATCTCAGCGTGACATTAAGATAAGCTAGATGACAATGACAACAAACAGGCTAGCATGCCTACGACAAATCATCTGTCTTCCGCCAAAATGTCATGGGTAGCAGAATTGAAACCATCATCCTTTTGACTCTGAGGTCACAGGGTTGACCCATGGTCCCACCAGAAGCTCGTCTGCAGCTCCCCATTTGCTGAAGGAGGAAAGGCAGGAAACTAAAGTAAGCAAATATAGCTTCTGTGCTTCCTGCTCATGCCGCTGCCTTCATGTCCCCGTAGATTAGGGGCTGAATAGGCAGTGCTAGGGATTCACGACCTGCATATTGATTCGGACTGTACCATCGTTTCACTTTGCCCTCTTTGTTAGTTTCCGACACAACCCCTTTTTTTCTGGAAAACACGACCTCCCACAGTCGAAGCCAGAAACACCGCCACCACTTTTAAAGCCGAGAGCCAGCTGCGTGGCATATGATCCTTTGAAGTGAGGTGCACAGTAATTGGTAAAATATTACTGCTCACAGCACAGCAGCATCTTAAACCAAACCACCGCTGTGGCGTACATACATTCAGCCAGGGAACAGTCGTCCCTTATCAACCCCTACTCTCCTCCCTCTCCATCCCCCCACACCGGCCTCCTCCCCATACCACGTGTTGAAAATGGAGTGTTCGGCTGCGCACGCGCTCCCCTTGTTCACAATAAAAGACATCTGTACCGGGCTTAGCTTGGCCGGTGCTCGAGGGGCACGTGCCAGAACGGAGAGGCCGCGCCGTATCAGAAAAGTATCAATCTGGTGCGTTGTCAGACTCCAGCAAGCTTTACAGGCTTATATTTAGCCACGCGGACGACAGGAGCCAGCAGTTTACAGATGTGGAGTCAGCTGACTGAGGTGAGTCAGCGCGTGACGCTGAGCTGGCCACAGAAGCCTTCCTCACGTTTCCTGTCTGCAGTGAGTGTAATCATCGCTATAAAGTGCTGTTGATCCAACCTTCTGGACGGCAAGCCGTCGTGTTTACACTCCATACTGCTGAGCTCAGCTTGAGCAGCACTTACTAGTCCAGAAAACGTGCTAACCGCTGCAATTTGGATGGACTAGGCGACCCCTGGAATGGAGACACTGGCAATTATTCAAGACTGGATATAGGACAAGGTAGTACCGACTCGACTAAGACCGAAGTGGTCATTTTCGGAAAGGCTACCTCATCATGGGACTCACCCTGGTGGACTACGGCCCGAGGACCTAACCCCATCACCAAGCAAGATACCGCGGGACCATCATCGACAGCAAGCTGTAAATGTCCGCCCAGGTCAACGCCATCACCTCGGCCTGCTTCCACACCGAGGATGCTGAAAAAGACATTGAAGTGGCTACCTAACAACACAAGGAAAATCATCACACAGGCCATCATCACCAGCAAACTAGACAACGGGAACACCTTCTACACAGGAATCACCAACCCACTCACAAAGAGACTCCAGACTGTCCAAAACAAAGCAGCCAGACTGGTCCTCAACCTCTCACGACGGTTTCACATCACACCTCACCTAAGGGAACTACACTGGCTCCCTATACATCAATGTGCACAATCCAAGATCTTCACCCACGCATACAAAGCACTACACAATAGAGGCCCAACCTACCTGAACACCCACATGCAGTTCCACCAACCCTCCATGCACCTGCACTCAGTCGGACTCTCACTGGTTCACATTTGAAATATATGCAAAAGTAGGCCAGGAGGTCATGCTTTCTCACACATCGCTTCCAAAGAATGAAACAACCTCCCACTCCACACCAGAGCTTCCTTTTCGCTTCCTGAATTCCGCAAGAAGCTGAAGACCTGGATCTTCAAGTATGCCACTCAAGGCAAGTCCCACAATCTGCAAAGCAATACCCTCACTGTGATATGGTATGATAACAATCAACATACCATAACATGAGGCAACCTATCGTACCACCACTGCCTCTACAAACTGAAACCCTCATGCACACAATCAGCAGTGTAGAGTGGGTTGCCAGTGCCCGGGGCAAGGCAAGTATCCGTCCACTTTTTTTTTGCCTCCCTATTAAAGTTTTGCACCCCTAAAAATGCCCCTAAGAATTTTGCGCCTCTGGCAACAGCCCCTGTACCCCCCCTCCCCCATATACACTACGCCACTGCACATCCTCTCTCACAGTGTATGTTTGAAAGTGTCTGTAGGAAGCTGGCTCAGTATATACTATGCCAAAGTAAGCTATAGGGTGCACAGAGTGCAGTGGATCCCCAGAGGTATAGCAGAGGCTAAAGTAGAGAATACATGACTCGCTTTTGTGGTAGTGTGGTTGAGCAGTCAGGCTTATCAGGAGGGTAGTGTTAAGCATTTGTTGTACACACGCAGGCAATAAATGATGTCACACACTCAAAGACTGACCCAGACCAACTGGATGTATAAAAAGTTGTTACTTTGTTATTATTAATTAGTAGAATCAAGATTTACTCAGTAGCGGCTAAGTGATACTTTAAATACAAATGATACTTTTCAAGATACAGTGTGTACTGGTTTTGTAGGAGCATACAAATTAGTTTGCATAAGTTTTTCAGAATACTTGTAATTACTCAAGATTACTTTTCAGTTACTTTTCTACTTTTGCACAAAACAAATTAATCACACAGTTTGGGCATTGTAGTACATTAGCAAGCAGGTTAACTCTTTTGAAGACACTAAGTTACTTTGTTGCAGAACAAAACAGGTTCAACACAACATTTTTCAAAGTAAAACCCACCATACAAACCTATGGAGAAAAATTAAGTACTAGGTTTGCAGGTAAGTAAACGGTTTTGGTAACTGAGTTTTGGGGGGGGGGGGTAGAACCAAGGTTCCCCAAGGTCAGTTCAGCACTCGAGGTGCACCACCAGCGGCACTAGTACGGCCGGATGCCAAGAGCAAGGGTGCCAATGGGAGTAAGGGGCACCTCGGTTGGTGGCTGCTCACGGGCAGGCCACACGGTTTTGGGAGGCAAGCTCCTGGGGTTAAGGTAAGGGCAAAGGGGGTCCCTAGTCAGCACTAAGTCCACAACACCAGTGGCGCTGGGGCAGCCTGGTGCAGGGTGCTTAGGCGGTGTCGGGGGCCCAATGCATTCCTATGGAGATTGTCGGTCAAGGAAAAAGACTGCAGGCTGGAGCCAGAAGATTGGAAGAAGGAAACCAACAACTCGAGGATGACGTTGGAGAGTTGCTGTACACCAGTACACCGTCGTTCAGGCACCTCACGACTCAGGGGCTGCGGATGCAGGGGTGTCTTTTTGTGTCGGGTTCTTCTCACATGTTCCGGACGCTTTCGGGGGGACCCTTCAGGATGAGGAAGCAGGCGTCGTGGAGAAGGTCAGAGGGGGTTGTCCAATGCTGGATCCCAGGTCAGGATCGCCTGGGGGACCTCGCTGAGGGGGTTGGGCCACTCGGACTCACGGTTCCAGCTGGATCTGGAGTCCTGGCTTGGGTTGCTGTTGGACAAATCCGATGTCAACAGGAGATCAGAGTCTTTTTGGAAGGCAGGGCAGGTCCCCGGGGTTCTTGGAGGCTGCTGGCTGCAGGACTTGTGGGTTTCAGCTTGCAGGGGTTCCGAAGCAGGAGACAGGCTGGTAGGGCTGGGGCCAAAGCAGTTATCATTGTCCTCTCCTCTGCAGCATGGCTCTTCGGGACTTATTCCTCTTGTCAAGTTTGAATTCTGGGCTCAGGGCTGCCCCCTAAATACTGTATTTAGGGGGCGTTTTAGGGGTCTATAGGTAGTAGTTAATGGGCTACTGTCCTTAGGGTGACTACACCCTTAGGGTGCTCACCCCACGTCGGGAGTGGGCACCATCCTTAGCCCTGATTAGAGGGTGCCTGCCATCTACAAGATGGTAGGCACTGAGGAGTGGGCTTCACCTCACCTCCCTGAGGGGTGGGGTTGGCAGAGGTGGGCACACCTTCTGGGCAGTTCTGATTTTTCCTGCCTGTCTTCCTGCCGAAAAGGGGGTGAGACCGGAAGGGGGCCTGCTCCTGATAGCAGGAGAGGCTGGGGGCCATGTTGCAAAGGCAGCAAGGGCTTTGAAGCTCCCATGCCACAAATGGCTCTTCCTGACCTGAGGGAGGTGTGAACACCTCCGCCCAGGAAAGGCTTTGTTTCTGAGGCCAGGGAGCGAAGGCTCCCACCCCAGGGGTCCAGAAACTTGTCTTGTGCTGGCAGGCTGGTGTTCACCAGTCAGAACCCCACCAGAGTTTGGTTTGGTTCAGGGGTCCCCTCTAGATGGGACCCCTGAGTGCAGGGAAAAATAAATCTGACACTGGAATCAGTGCAGGTTTATTATTCTGAGATGTTTGATACCAAACATCCCAAGATTCAGTAAAGCCATTATGGTGCTGGGAAACTCGTAATGACCAGTTTCCAGACCATTTACTCAGGAAGGCTTTACTGGACACTTCTAATATCTAAGAATGACCTTGGATATTATAGGGACCTGTCTGCTCATTTAGATAGATCCTCACATGAGGTATAGGGCACCCTGCCTTAAGGGTGACTTACCTTGGCCTCATGCAGTGCCGGGCAGGCACACACAGGTATGTGTGTCATGTCGACTCTTCACTTTTAGCTGCACCACAACACACAGGCTGCAATGGCACTGGTGCATGTTTGTGGTGAGAGGTCTCAGAGGGTGGCAAAATACATGCTGAAGCCCTCACAGGCCTTTCCCTGGCTACCATGCCCTTGATAACATAGGAACTGTAGGAGAGTAGGATCTGCCTCTTATGTTGCCCCCACTTTTTTTCTGATGTTTACACTGGTTTCTGGCTATAGTCTGGCTGAGTCCCTGCTAATCGGGGCCCCAGCCTCTCTGTTCTCTCTCAATGACTTGGAGTGCACTCTAGGTGCACTAGTGATTGGATACTGTGGTACCTTATGAGTCCCTAGTATATGGTACCTTAGGTACCAAGGGCATAAGTACTTCACAGACCTACCAGGGGCTGAAGCATGTATTATGCCACCCCTGGGAAGCAGACTAAATCTGACACCACAGGCCTGCTACTGCAGCCTGGGTGAGGTGGTGCTAGCACTCCTCACTGAGATATAGGTTTCCTATATCTCCCCTGCACACACATTTAAACCTATCAGTCACCCCTAAGGCAGGCCCTATCAATCCTCAGGGCAGGGTGCTTGGTTCCTATGTGAGAGGGTGCCTCTGCCTGAGCAGGGCCCCTCTGCAGCTCTCAGAGTCCATTCTCTGGGGCTGTTTGTGGATGCTGTTAAACCATATACTCTTAAGTGCATTATATCCTCGCGGTAAAATGCTAACTTTGGAATGGCTGCATCAAAACATGTCGTGTTTGGTGTCAAACATCTTGGAATACTACCCCCCGCCAGTCCTGGCGGCGGGGGTAGCATTCCACCCTTCTAGAGGGATAGACATGTACCTACTGTGGGAACGCGGTAGAATCCTGCAGAGCCCTGGCATCACAAAATGGATGCCACCAGTCACAGACACTGGGCTGCCCTCCTGCTGATGACCAACACTCGCAGTGGAGGAAGCCCAACAATAGATATCCTGTCCCAAGGGGTGTGACCACCTCCCAGACAGGGTTTAGTGTATTGGGGCTGGGTGGGTGCACTCTTAGAGTGCTTTGAAGTCCTGCACTGGGGGAGCAGAAGGCTCCTCTGTGCATACCCCAGTTCAAACCGGCTCAGGGGCTACCTGCCCCTGCTCTGGCGCGAAACTGGACAAGGGGAAGTAGGTGTAACCACCCACTCCCCTGACCCTCCCATAGGTGGGGTCATAGAGCTAGTCCCTCCCTTTCTTTTAGTATAAGAGGGGGAACCTGTGCATTGCAAACTAGATACCCCTGGACGACGCTCTGAAGAAGAATCCCGGAACTTCGACGTTCCACTACCTTTGGAAGACTGAAGAATCTCCCTTGGAGTCAAGGAGTGACTCCCCTGCTTGGCAGGCACCAAAAACTACAAACGACGGTCGCAAACTACGCCGCTCCCGCCGGAGTCCAAAGTCCCTGCAGCCCAAGAAGTGGATTTCCTGACTTCTCAAAGGCCATCGTGAGTCCCCAGCGAAGCTGAGGCCAGTGGACCCCAAGAGTGACGAGGAACCGCGACCCCTGGGTACCGTGCACTATTGTCGAGTGCAACCCCTTCACAACGTTCTATGAACTTGTGCTTTGGACCACGTGTGGTCCTAGCCTCCAGCAGGAATCCCTCCGAAAGATCAGAGGCCTACCACGTCCCGAGTGACCGTGGGCCCCTTTTGAGCGAATCCTCCCGAGGCGTCTTCGCGATCCCTTGCCAGCCGGCTTGTGGGTCCCCTGAAGGCTTTCCTACAGAACCAAAGGGCTCCCCTGGTTGCTCCAGACCTGCCCTGACTTACCCTCGCTGGGTGAGTCCCTCAGACCTTGCTGGTCTGCGCCATTGATTTTTTACACTTTCCCCAAGACTTGCTGTTACCAAGGCTTGTTGGCTCCAATCGAGTCGCCGACACCGCAGTAAGCTGCAGACATCGAGGGACACGCCGAATCCAGCTCCTGGTCATCGTCGACGCCTCCTGGACCTCGTGGCTGAAGAGTCAAGGCACCCGTGAACGACCTGAATCTTGCGACGACGGTGGGCATCCATCTTCCTTGCCCCGAGTCACTGCCAAGTGACTTTGAACACTGTCCCCTCTGCTTTCAGGTCTTCCATCTTCTGAATCCAGGCTTGGATTCCTCCGGACACTTCTCCTGTCGCCGCAAGCAGCAAGTCTTCACTGGCTCCCATTGAAAACGACGCCGCGACCCGACACCAAAGAACACCTATGCACCCGGCTCCCCTGGGTGAGGTAACTTCAGCACTACGGTGCTCCTGTGGGTGTGGGCCCTAGAACTACTTACCCTGTAAGTGACTTGCTTGTAGCTACCCTAGAAGTGCCCTAAAACTCTTACTTTCCAAGTGCGACTATCGCGCTGACTCGTACATGGTTCGCGTCTGTGTTAGACACACCGCGTCCAACTCCCTTGCAACTCTATCTGTAACCGCGTCCTTCGACTCGTACAAGGACCGATCGGTGTGTTCGCCTCGAACACGCAAGGGACCTTTAACATTGAAATCTCAATCGAGTCTGTTCGCATAGACTCGTACAGGACTCGCACCGGTGCCAGGACACCGCGTCCGTCCCCTGTGGGTCTCATACAACTACCTGGGGTGGTTCTTGGAGGTCCCTCGATTCTAGATGCTCTAGACCTAGGTCTAGCCAAACTAAGATTGTGATATTCGATTGTGCTAAACTTATTTTGATAACATTTGATTTGTACATATGTTCCTGGCTTCTAATCTCATAAAGAGATTAGTAGAGAGTTGTTTATTAATAAATAAATATATATTTGATATATATACCTGTGTGGTGTCTTTTCATTTGGTGATTCAAGAGATTGTGTGGTAAAACAAGCTGCTTTACATTCCTTCAAGACTTAGCCTGAAGGCTGCTCTCCACAGCTACCACTAGGATAGCTTTCTTTAAAGGTTGTCTTAAACCTATCTACCATAAGAGTCGAATTGTACTGGTGCAAGGTATCCACTTTAATTAGTGAACAGCATATACCAGGCCAACTTCTCACATTGGTGGGCAGCGTGTGGGATTCCAGCTTGCTATTGTTTTACCAGAAAATCTCTATTTGAATTACTAACTGAAAACCACTATAGGTACTTAAGGTACATATAAAGTCAAGCTTAGTATCAATAAGTTCTACTGAACTTAGAGCTGTGTGCCAAGGGATAGCACACCCTTTCTACAGCTCAAGCTAGTATCAGTAGGCCACAAACTAGTGTAGGTAGTACAACACTGCACAACACTAGAATGTCCTTAAAGGGTGGAACCAGTGGATCCACTCAGCCTCAGTATAAGGACATGGCTTTCTCTGACTTGAGAGCCATGTGTGTTGAAAGACACCTGAAGCTAGGACAGAGTCCCTCCACACTATACCTGATAGATCTGCTGACAGCAGATGATCTTAGATTGGCTCTAGGAGCTAATGGGTCTGAATCAGGGGGTGGGTCAATTATAGTGTCTGGGTCAGATGATGAAAATCAGAATGACCAAGACTCTGTGATTGAAGGGCCAGGCTCCAAGGGGCCTGAAAAGGACGGAGGAATTCTCCCTAAGAGAACTGACAGAGTGGATGAGAGGCATAGGTCCCCTTCCAGGGAATCTGATCACTCTTATCACTCTGGCAGAGAATTTGCCCAGCAGAGGAACTCATACTTTCCCATAAGAGAGAGCTCCTCTGACAGAATGTGCAAACTGCTGCAGTATGAGGAAGCAAGAGTTGCCCTCAGAACCAAGCAGTTGGCACTGGATAGAGAAGCCCTGGAGATCCAGAGAGCTTCTAGAAGAGAGGGGTTAGAACCCCTTGGTGGCAGCAACAGTGTCCCTAGAGGCAGAGAATCTATTCCAGACCATAGGAACCTGAGCAAGGTTGTTCCTCCCTACCAGAGTGGGGATGATATCCACAAGTGGATAACTGCTATGGAGAGGGCCTGTAGAGTACAGCAGGTCCCCCAAAAGCAGTGGGCAGCAATCTTGTGGCTCTCCTTTTCAGACAAAGGTAGAGACAAGCTCCTCACTGTTAGAGAAGAGGATGCTGATAATTATGAAGTCCTGAAGAGTGCACTGATAGATGGGTTTGGCTTAACCACTGAGCAGTACAGGTTGAAGTTCAGAGACACCCAGAAGGCACAGACTCAGGACTGGACTGACTTTGTAGATTGTGCAACCAAGGCTCTGGAGGGTTGGCTGGTTGGCAGTAGGGTTACTGATTTCAAGGGATTGTATAATCTGATGATGAGAGAACAGATCCTTAATAATTGCCAGAACCAGTTGTTGCATCAATACCTGGTGGACTCAGATCTGACCTCTCCCCAAGAATTGGGAAAGAAGGCAGACAAATGGGTCACAACCAGGGTAAGGCAGAAACCCCAGAACCAAGGGGGTGACACCAAGAAGCAAGATCCTAAGGGCTCTGAGAAAGGTGGGGATAAGTCAAAAGACCAGAAGTCTTCACAAGGGCCCCAAAAATCTGCATCTGGTGGGGAGTCACAATCCAACAAGGGAAAAGGCCAAAAGAAGCCCTGGTGCAAATTCTGTAAACAGAAAGGGCACTGGACTTCTGATTGAAACAAGTCCAAAGACCAAACCACCACCACTCCTGCCCCTAAGGCAACTGTTCCCCCTAGCTCAGCTACTGGTGGAGGTGGTACTCAGAATAAGGGTGTAGTAGGGTTGACCCTGGGTTCTGAAGTGGACTCTGACCTAGTCAGAGAGCCCACTCAGGCAATGCTGATTTGTGAGGGAGACCTTGATATGTCCTTCCTAGTAAGCCCCAGTAATCTGGGCAAATACAAACAGCAGCCTGTAATAAGTGGCAAACAGGCTTTGGCATTTAGGGACACAGGTGCTAGTGTCACCATGGTGGCAGAGGATCTTGTGGACCCTGGACAGATCATCCTGGGCGAAATGTACCAGGTGACCAATGCAAGCAATGTCAGGACCAACCATAGTCTGGCAGTTGTGAATTTCTCCTGGGGAGGGGTAACTGGCCTCAAGAAGGTTGTAGTCAGTGCAGACCTCCCTGTCAGACACGGAGGTCTGCACTGACTACAACCTTCTTGAGGCCAGTTACCCCTCCCTGTCGAATGTCTATTGGGCAATGATCTAGAGACTTCAGCCTGGTCTGAAGTAGAGTTGTGGACTCATGCTGAGATGTTGGGCATCCCTGCCGAGGTATTTGCTGTGACCAGGTCACAAGCAAGAATGCATAACACTGAGCCAGCTCTGGATCCTGGAACAATGGACCAGATGCTTCCCAAGAGGAGGAGCAGTAGGGTAAAGGCAGTGCCTTCCCCTCTGTCTCAGATCACAGATTCACCCCCAGAGGGAGGTGAAGCAGATCCTGAAGAAGGAACTGCCCCAGAGGGACTTGAGCCGGATCAGGTTGAGTTCTTGGGGACAGGGGGCCCTTCTAGGGAAGATCTGAGTAAGGAGCAACAGTGCTGCCCCTCTCTTGAACCCCTCAGACAGCAGGCTGCTGCTGAGGCTGCTGGGAGTGCTAGTGGGTCCCATAAAGTTTATTGGGATGAGGGACTCCTATATTCTGAGGGTAGAGATCCAGCCCCTGGAGCCACCAGGAGGATGGTAATACCTCAGACGTTTAGGGGGTTCCTCTTGACCCTAGCACATGATATCCCTTTGGCAGGTCACTTGGGCCAAAACAAGACCTGGGACAGGCTTGTTCCACATTTTCATTGGCCACATATGTCCACATATGTCAGAGGACACAAAGGAGTTTTGTCACTCCTGTGTCACATGCCAAGCCAGTGGTAAGGCAGGTGGCACAACAAAGGCCCCCCTGATACCACTACCTGTGGTGGGGGTACCCTTTGAAAGGGAAGGGATTGACATTGTTGGTCCCCTTGACCCTCAAACTGCATCTGCCACCAGGTACCCAGAAGCAATTCCCCTGAGGACCACCACAGCCCCTGTGGTGGCAAGAGCCCTCATTGGAGTCTTCTCCAGAGTGGGTTTCCCAAAGGAGGTCATCTCTGACAGAGGCACTAACTTCATGTCAGGATATCTGAAAGCAATGTGGAAGGAGTGTGGTGTAACTTATAAGTTCACCACTCCCTATCACCCACAATGCAATGGTTTGGTTGAACGCTTCAACAAAACCCTTAAGGGAATGATTAAAGGACTCCCAGAGAAGCTTAGGCGGAAATGGGACCTTCTTCTTCCTTGCCTGTTGTTTGCATACAGAGAGGTTCCACAGAAGGGGGTTGGTTACAGCCCATTTGAGCTTCTGTTTGGGCACCCTGTAAGAGGTCCATTGTGTTTGGTTAAAGAGGGCTGGGAGTTACCTCTCAAACCCCCAAACAGGATGTGATGGACTATGTACTTGGTCTCCGCTCCCGGATGGCCGAATACATGAAAAAGGCAACCAAAAACCTGGAGGCCAGCCAAGAATTGCAAAAAGCTTGGCATGACCAAAAGGCTGTGCTGACTGTGTACCAGCCAGGACAGAAAGTGTGGGTGTTGGATCCTGTGGCCCCAGCAGCCCTCCAGGACAAGTGGAGTGGCCCCCATACAATAGTTGAACAGAAGGGAGAAGTCACCTACCTGGTGAATCTTGGAACTCCCAGGAGCCCCCTGAGGGTGCTCCATGTCAACAGATTAAAGCCATATGTTGACAGGGCTGACATGGGCTTGCTCATGGCAACTGATGAGGACCAGGAGGAGGAGAGTGACCCTCTCCCTGACCTGCTCTCTCAGAACCCTGATGATGGGTCAGTAGATGGTGTTGCTTTGGCAAGCAGCCTCACTGACCATCAGCAAACTGAGTGCAGACAAGTTCTACAACAGTATAGACATATGTTTAGCCTGACCCCTAGTCAGACTACCTGGTGCACCCATGAGGTGGACACTGGAGACAGTCTGCCTGTCAAGAGTAAAATCTACAGGCAACCTGACCATGTCAGGGACTGTATCAGGACTGAAGTCCAGAAAATGTTGGAGCTAGGCGTAATTGAGCCTTCAGATAGCCCTTGGGCTAGCCCAGTAGTCCTGGTGCCCAAGCCTCATACCCAGGGTGGTAAGAAAGAAATTAGGTTTTGTGTAGACTACAGAGGCCTCAATGCAGTCACTAGGACTGATGCCTATCCCATACCAAGGGTAGATGAGCTGATTGATACTTTGGCCTCAGCCAAGTATCTAAGTACATTTGACCTAACAGCTGGCTACTGGCAGATCAGATTAGCTGATGATGCAAAAGCCAAAACAGCATTTTCGACCCCTAGTGGGCACTACCACTTTGTGGTGATGCCCTTTGGATTGAAAAATGCACCTGCCACTTTTCAGAGGTTGGTGAATAAAGTTCTGGCAGGGATGGAAACTTATTGCTCAGCTTATCTAGATGATATTGCTGTCTTTAGTTCCTCCTGGCAGGATCACCTGGTCCACCTCAGAAATGTTTTGGAGGCTCTGCAGAAAGCAGGCCTCACTATCAAGGCCACTGAGTGCCAGATAGGGCAGAGTCAGGTTGTGTACCTGGGCCACCTTGTAGGTGGAGGCCAGGTTCAGCCTTTACAGAGCAAAATACAAACCATAATGGAATGGGTTGCTCCAACCACCCAGACACAGGTGAGAGCCTTCTTAGGCCTGACTGGGTACTATAGGAGGTTTGTCAAGGGATATGGATCTATAGTGACCCCCTTGAATGATCTGACCTCAAAGTAAATGCCAAAAAAGGTTCAGTGGACAGCTAGCTGTCAGAAGGCATTTGAAGACCTAAAGCAGGCCATGTGCACTGCCCCCATCTTACAGAGTCCAGACTACACCAAAAAGTTCATTGTCCAAACAGATGCTTCTGAGCTGGGTGTGGGAGCTGTACTGTCTCAACTGAATGATGAAGGTCAAGACCAGCCAGTAGCTTTTATTAGCAGAAGGCTGACCTCTAGAGAGAAACGTTGGTCAGCTATAGAGAGGGAGGCCTTTGCTGTGGTGTGGGCCCTGAAGAAGCTGAGGCCATACTTGTTTGGCACTCACTTCATAGTTCAGACTGACCACAAGCCCCTCCTATGGCTTAAACAGATGAAAGGTGAAAACCCAAAACTTTTGAGGTGGTCCATTTCCCTACAGGGGATGGACTATACAGTGGAACATAGACCTGGGACCCAACATGCCAATTCAGATGGACTCTCAAGGTATTTCCACTTAGAACACGAAGACTCAACTGGTCAAGGTTAGTTTAGTGTCCCTGCGTTTGTGGGGGGGTTGTGTAGGAGAGTAGGATCTGCCTCTTATGTTGCCCCACTTGTTTTCTGATGTTTACACTGGTTTCTGGCTATAGTCTGGCTGAGTCCCTGCTAATCAGGGCCCCAGCCTCTCTGTTCTCTCTAAATGACTTGGAGTGCACTCTAGGTGCACTAGTGATTGGATACTGTGGTACCTTATGAGTCCCTAGTATATGGTACCTTAGGTACCAAGGGCATAAGTACTTCACAGGCCTACCAGGGGCTGAAGCATGTATTATGCCACCCCTGGGAAGCAGACTAAATCGGACACCACAGGCCTGCTACTGCAGCCTGGGTGAGGTGGTGCTAGCACTCCTCACTGAGATATAGGTTTCCTATATCTCCCCTGCACACACATTTAAACCTATCAGTCACCCCTAAGGCAGGCCCTATCAATCCTGAGGGCAGGGTGCTTGGTTCCTATGTGAGAGGGTGCCTCTGCCTGAGCAGGGCCCCTCTGCAGCTCTTAGAGTCCATTCTCTGGGGCTGTTTGTGGATGCGGTTAAACCATATACTCTTAAGTGCATTATATCCTCGCGGTAAAATGCTAACTTTGGAATGGCTGCATCAAAACATGTCGTGTTTGGTGTCAAACATCTTGGAATACTACCCTCCTGCCAGTCCTGGCGGCGGGGGTAACATTCCACCCTTCTAGAGGGATAGACATGTACCTACTGTGGGAACGCGGTAGAATCCTGCAGAGCCCTGGCATCACAAAATGGATGCCACCAGTCACAGACACTGGGCTGCCCTCCTGCTGATGACCAACACTCGCAGTGGAGGAAGCCCAACAATAGATATCCTGTCCCAAGGGGGTGTGACCACCTCCCAGACAGGGTTTAGTGTATTGGGGCTGGGTGGGTGCACTCCTAGAGTGCTTTGAAGTCCTGCACTGGGGGAGCAGAAGGCTTCTCTGTGCATACCCCAGTTCAAACCGGCTCAGGGGCTACCTGCCCCTGCTCTGGCGCGAAACTGGACAAAGGGAAGTAGGTGTAACCACCCACTCCCCTGACCCTCCCATAGGTGGGGTCATAGAGCTAGTCCCTCCCTTTCTTTTAGTATAAGAGGGGGAACCTGTGCATTGCAAACTAGATACCCCTGCACGACGCTCTGAAGAAGAATCCCGGACCTTCGACGTTCCACTACCTTTGGAAGACTGAAGAATCTCCCTTGGAGTCAAGGAGTGACTCCCCTGCTTGGCAGGCACCAAAAACTACAAACGACGGTTGCAAACTACGCCGCTCCCGCCGGAGTCCGAAGTCCCTGCAGCCCAAGAAGTGGATTTCCTGACTTCTCAAAGGCCATCGTGAGTCCCCAGCGAAGCTGAGGCCAGTGGACCCCAAGAGTGATGAGGAACCGCGACCCCTGGGTACCGTGCACTATTGTCGAGTGCAACCCCTTCACAACGTTCTACGAACTTGTGCTTTGGACCACATGTGGTCCTAGCCTCCAGCAGGAAACCCTCCGAAGATCAGAGGCCTACCACGTCCCGAGTGACCGTGGGCCCCTGTTGAGCGAATCCTCCCGAGGCGTCTTCACGATCCCTTGCCAGCCGGCTTGTGGGTCCCCTGAAGGCTTTCCTACAGAACCAAAGGGCTCCCTGGTTGCTCCAGGCCTGCCCTGACTTACCCTCGCTGGGTGAGTCCCTCAGACCTTGCTGGTCTGCGCCATTGACTTTTACACTTTCCCCGAGACTTGCTGTTACCAAGGCTTGTTGGCTCCAATCGAGTCGCCGACACCGCAGTAAGCTGCAGACATCGAGGGACACGCCGAATCCAGCTCCTGGTCATCGTCGACGCCTTCCTGGACCTCGTGGCTGAAGAGTCAAGGCACCCGTGAACGACCTGAATCTTGCGACGACGGTGGGCATCCATCTTCCTTGCCCCGAGTCACTGCCAAGTGACTTTGAACACTGTCCCCTCTGCTTTCAGGTCTTCCATCTTCTGAATCCAGGCTTGGATTCCTCCGGACACTTCTCCTGTCGCCGCAAGCAGCAAGTCTTCACTGGCTCCCATTGAAAACGACGCCGCGATCCGACACCAAACAACACCTATGCACCCGGCTCCCCTGGGTGAGGTAACTTCAGCACTACGGTGCTCCTGTGGGTGTGGGCCCTAGAACTACTTACCCTGTAGTGACTTGCTTGTAGCTACCCTAGAAGTGCCCTAAAACTCTTACTTTCCAAGTGCGACTATCGCGCTGACTCGTACATGGTTCGCGTCTGTGTTAGACACACCGCGTCCAACTCCCTTGCAACTCTATCTGTAACCGCGTCCTTCGACTCGTACAAGGACCGATCGGTGTGTTCGCCTCGAACACGCAAGGGACCTTTAACATTGAAATCTCAATCGCGTCTGTTCGCATAGACTCGTACAGGACTCGCACCGGTGCCAGGACACCGCGTCCGTCCCCTGTGGGTCTCCTACAACTACCTGGGGTGGTTCTTGGAGGTCCCTCGATTCTAGATGCCCTAGACCTAGGTCTAGCCAAACTAAGATTGTGATATTCGATTGTGCTAAACTTATTTTGATAACATTTGATTTGTACATATGTTCCTGGCTTCTAATCTCATAAAGAGATTAGTAGAGAGTTGTTTATTAATAAATACATATATATTTGATATATATACCTGTGTGGTGTCTTTTCATTTGGTGATTCAAGAGATTGTGTGGTAAAACAAGCTGCTTTACATTCCTTCAAGACCTAGCCCGAAGGCTGCTCTCCAGAGCTACCACTAGGATAGCTTTCTTTAAAGGTTGTCTTAAACCTATCTACCATAAGAGTCGAATTGTACTGGTGCAAGGTGTCCACTTTAATTAGTGAACAGCATATACCAGGCCAACTTCTCACAGGAACCCTTTACAAGGAACTTACAGGTAGGCCAGAGTTGTGCCAATTGTGGAAACAATGGCACAGGTTAGGGAAAGAACACAAGCCCTGGGAACCTGATTGGCAGGGACCCAGGGCACACTCAGCCAAATTGCATCAGGTATCTGGTAAAAAGTTAGAAGGCAACCATGCAGCAAGGGCACTTTCCTACAGTGTCCAAAGCTGTTAGCCATTTGTTTAGCATTTTAAATTGGGAGTGGTTTACTTTGTTAAATCAACTCTATAGTAGCTGAACTTATTTAGAATGCATGTGCGCATCAACTTAAATGAATGAAGATGTGACATTTTCTGCTCTACAATCGGAGCCAAAAACAGTTCTAGGTCCATGGAAGAGTGATCCATTCCTTAAAGTGACCCAAAAGTTCAATATCTGCTTTGATGCTGATAATCTAATTTCTAAACTACTCGGGTCTCCAGAATAACCAGGCTAGACAAGACACCAGCCTTTTTACCTGCACAAGACAGGAGCATTGAAAAAGCTCTCTCCGAGAGTGAAATGCATGTCAGCTTTATTTAAAAACACAAAGATGTCAGCATATGTACGCATGCAGCAGATTACCCTCCAATAGTAGCTACGAATATTTTGGAAACAACTAAAGCAGATCACTAAGGCTGAAATTGTCTCCATATGACAGATTGTATATAAATCATCCAAAACCAGCAAGATTCTGATAAATTTAGTACCATGAATACTAAGTCAAAAGTCAATAAATACATTTAAGATCTATAAACTTTTGAATGAGTATGCCACCTTTTCATTTTGTATATGAGTCTAACACCTAGGAGGGCATTCTCACTCATGGTCATTTTCAATGCCACTATTGACTTCAGATGAGTCTCATAACAGGGAATGGCAATGTTACAGTCAAAGGATTAACATTTAATCTAATACCTTACAGTATCACGCTTGCATGATCTTGTATACTGAGCTTGAAGATAATGTGTGCAAGCAAAGGAGAATTTGCTGTTCCCGAGATGCACTGTATTGTTCACTAGATCATGACCCAAGTAAGGGAAGGCCAGAGCTGGAGAAGAGGGATTAGAGGGAAAAGTTGGCAAGTATACTAGTATGACAGGGATCGAACATGGATCCTCTTTCGGAGTTTTCCAAAAGATGTGATCTTTCATAACCAAGGTGGTCTACTCTGGGTCAGAGAGTACTAAGACACCAAACCACTGCAAGAGCACCTGCAGTCAATCAAATATTTTTAAAACAATACCCATACTTAATTCTTTCACCTCTCTTTAATCCTCACTATCCACGTCCTACCCCTAAGACTGTCACAGAAGTCAAAACAAGAAGCCAAACAGCATTTATGGTATACCTGACACAACCAAAGTCCCTTAATCTGAGTAATGTGGTCCATTATAATGCCACATCATAGCCATTTGAAGCACCCTGGGTTTAAATGTTCTCCTGGTTCATGACTGATTTAAGCCTTTTCCAAGTCAAGCTTAAAACTCTTCATTATTTTGACAGTATTGTTCAGTTTTAATGATTGGATTATAATTCTGTTGTTTTGTTTGTGGCCCAAAATGTTTATTGTTTTTTTTCACATCAATATGAATTCCTCAGATCATGTTAAATACAGATTCCAATGCAGCAGTAAGAATCTTCACTCACATAGTCTTACACCATCATATTGGTTATGTCCAAATAACAATTGTATAGTATTTAAATCCATTAATTATGGACTACAATGATTTACCAAGCTCGCTTAGAAAGCCTTATCCAGTGCTTAATTTGTGAAAGAGTGAGTGCTGGTGCCCAAAGCTTCATTCAGCTACAATGAGTGATGGTGAGCCCCACGATAAACCACCGGCTCAAATTAAATATGCCTTATCGACAAGGCATTACTAAATGATGCTGTGTAGTTCTTGGTATGTTATTTTACCTACTCTGAAAACCGCTGTTAGGCATGCAACACCACCTCTTTTCTTCCCTACAGTTCTGGTTGCCGGCCTCGCTGCATGTCGCTGCCTTTTCTCAGCTGCCTGCATTCTCCATGCACTGTTGATTGCCAATGATGTACCTGCGCCTTATGTTTGTGAATCTTTCTAAAAGGTCATTTAGAACTTTCTGTAATAGAGGTATAAGTGAAACAAAAACATCTAAGAATCTAGTGACAATAGAGAAACTATATGATTTCCCTCTTAAAATAAAAGCTTTGGCTTCTCCCATGGGAATAAATGACATATAGACTCCAGACTTCACCATAAACAAGCATTCGTAAAGCCAATAGGCCTGCCGTTGGCGCCCAGCCTTTTGGCTTTGAGAATGCTTGTTTTGTTGTTTATATTTAGGCAAGTTGGCAGGCACAGATAAATCTAAAAAAAAAAAAATATTGCCTAAAACCAAAAATATTTTTGATTTCATAAAGTACACATAGTCTAGCAGTCCCTGGCAATTAAGGGAACCACTTTGTGTGTGAATGTTCTCCACGTGAAAGGGAAGAATGCTGTCCTTGCAGTGAAGTTAGTTAATGGATTAAGTGGGCTGACACTCTGTATGATAAAATGGATGGAAGAAAAAATATGAATGTCACAATAATGGACCAATGGATGAAGAGGGCTGGCTGAAAGCCCTAGTATGTATGTGTATGTGTATGATGTATATAATGTTAGTAAAATGAAAAGGTCTTGACTATCACCAAACCTAAGAATGATTGTGTAAAACTTTTAAATTTATTTTTAGTGACCATATCTACATATGAAAAAAAAGTATTTCCCAAAAATGTATGTTAAAAATGGAAGACGTGATGCTTTATTTTTATGTTAATATCACTGACTTCCTTGATTTACCAAAATCCCAGTGGTGGCTGGTAGGAAACGGCATCAGGGGTAAGAGGGGGTTAGAAAAAAAGAAAAAAAGACTTATCTGCTGGTCGACGGTCACCGGCTGCCTCCTCTCCTCCATCCCTGCTGTATTCCTGGCTCCCGGTAGTACCTAGGCTACCAAACTCCCCTAGCTGATCACAACGCTGCTGTCACCAGCATGACAGCAGCGTCGTGATTGGTCTGAGGGGCCCGGTTCGGCGCTCAGAAAGGGAGTGGGAGCCTGTGACTGTTCTCCACCCAGGCTGTGCAATACAGGCGGGTGGAGAAAATGCTAAGTGAGCATGACGGTTAGCCCAACCGAAGACAGCCGGCCAAACCGTCATGCGCACTTATGGTGCACCAACCACTCCTCCCTCTGACGCGAGCCCAGCCCCAACCCAACCTGGCTCCATTATACTAAAAATTAAATGATAATAACGTTCTGTTATTACCATTTTATTTTTCCTTCGCACTACTCGTAGAGCAGTGGGGCGACGCTCCTCCGCCTTAGTGGAGAAGCCGCCGCTGCAAAAATGGACTGATTTTAGGTGGGGCTCAAAACCTTAATGATGAGAATTGCAAGGATTAGCTATACAAACCGGCTTTGAAGATCCAACTGAGAGTATTTTGTATTATGGGTCTTCATAAGATGCATATTAAGTGCATCAGACAATGAAGGTACAGTCATTTATCTCGAATCAGGTTCGAGCCTTGCCTTACCTTACCTTCTTACCTCTCAAGCTAATATGAACCAATCAATTGCACAGTCTACTAAAGCCCTAATGACATGTTCCTGCCCACTCCGCTCACGACTATAATAACATGGTTACAAACAGACACCACGCGCCATACTGCTCATATCTATGTGTGAGCTGTTCCTCCTGCACTCCTGTGTTCCTGGCCCTATATCTAATAGTTAAAAATGAATTCAACTGACTGGAAATCCCCCTATCACTCATAGCCAATCACGCTATGAGATTTGCTAAAAAGACAATTCTGTCATGTTAAATAAGTAGCTGTCACCATGGCACTGCCGTATGCACTGCTACCTGCATGGCTCAATGCACTCAAAGCAGAAGGCAGCTCAGAGGTGGCAGCCACGTGTCTGTGTATGTATCCGATTTCCCTGTAGACCCTGCCCTCTAACTACATCACAAACACTGTCTTCACAAAGCAAGGTTGCCCTGCTGCTTCCCACATTTATGAGACCTCTTTGCTGCTTGTAAAAGTTAACAAACTGTTGCCCGATTCAATAAAACTTTTCAAAATAAGCACATTATTCATTTGGAAAAGAAGTACTCACTTCTTACTCCAGAGAGCTACTATGGCATTGTTGGACTTGGCCCTTTTTGAAGGGTCTCCCCCAGTGTTTTACCTTCTGTTGCTGAACCGGTCTTTGTTGGCCTTAGGACTCAGTGCACGTTATCCCCTGCTTACCAGTGGTGAAGTGCTTGTGTTCTCTCCCTAAAACATGGTACCATTGACATATACCAGATTGGTATATTTATTACATGTAAGTCCCTAGACAATGGTGCTACATGTACCCAGGACCTGTAAATTAAATGTTACTAATGGGTAGCACTCATTGTGCCACCCACTAAAGTAGCCTTTAAAAACATGTCCTAGGATTGCCATTGCAGCCGGTAGTGTGTTTTTAAACTGTCCTTTTGACCTGGCAAAATATACCTTTTGCCACGCCTAAATCGTCCTTTTCATTACTTATAAGTCACCCCTACAGTAGGGCCTAAAGGCTCGTAGGGAAGGGTGCATTGTATTTGAAATGTAGGACATGTGTACTTAAGTTTTACATGTCCTGGGAGTGAAAACTCAGAGAGTCTTTTTTCACTGTTGTAAGGCCTCTCTCTCACATTGACTAACATCTAATAGATGATAACTTTGGATTGGGAGCAGATAGAGATATTCTGTGTACACTCAAATGAACTGTACTTTTAAATCCTCTTTAATGCCAAAGTCAGATTTTAAATAACAATTCTGAAAATGTCAGTTTTAGAAAGCTGGCATTTTCTTTTCCTTACCATGTGTGCCTTCTGCCAGTGTCATGAGTCACATGACTTTGAATGGCTTTGCTGTTGGGGTTTGTTTATTGCTTCGAGACAGTAACACAAAGGTGGCTTAGGTGTGGATAGGATGGGCCATCCTACCAGCATGACTGGGAGGGGCTGTACCCAGCCCTATTAATATTTCAAAGAGCTTTGTCTCCTGCACACACAAAGGCTGCCCTGTCTTATGTTACTCCAGACAATTTAGGGGAACTTTCCAGAACTAGATATGATGGTAGGATAAGGAACCCTTCCCCTTCCCCCAAAAGCTGGCATCAGGCATCAATCAATCAGGAGTTTGTATAGCACGGCTGCTCACCCGTTAAGGTCGCAAGGCGCTGAGGGGGGGTGGGCTGCTGGTCCGTCTGGGTGTGGAGGTTCAGTCGAAGAGCCAGGTCTTGCGATCCTTCCTGAATTTGGTCAACGACAGAATTGCCTGAGGTGGAGGGCTAGGGTATAAATATTGGACCTCCAGAGTGACTCATCAGAAAACTCCTGGAACTGTGGACATTACAGAAGAGGGACTGCCCTGCTGTTGAGGACAGCCTTGCTGTCAGAGAAGGAAGACTGGACCTGCTGACCTTCATCCCAGGTCCACCTGAGTGACTCCAAGGGTCAGTTGGCCGACCTCCTGTGTGAGCTACAGGGACATACTGATGGAGCAAGGTTTCATAAATGAAACTTGCTTGTATTCAATCCTCCTCACAGTATTAATTTATTAAAACTTGTATTGTTAATACTAACCTTTTGCATTCACGACACGAAAGGGAAGGAAGCTTGCCTATGTGTTTTACTAATGAATAACGCTTATCTGTAATCCAAAATGGCCGCTATGCACGGGAAAACTCACTGCGCATGTCGCAACCATATCACATGGTGTGACGTCTTTCTTTGCTTTGTGGGAAACTTCTGCTACTGCGCAGTGTGCATTAAAATGGCTGTTTGATGTTTATACATGCTTCAGCTTGCTCTCATGTCATTACTAAATTGTCGTTTCCTAACGCTACTAACGCGGGTTAGAATATAGAATTAAATGGGAATAGAATAGAAAAAGTGGGCATAGAGTGAAACATTTTATTTTGTGATTTTAATATTTTCTTCTTGCACTTTTATTAGTTCGTAAAATTGGGCCTGGGTTGGTGATCTGAAACTCGAGAGGCAAATGGTTCTGCGCATGTGTCCTGTGTGCCTGCCAAATGAAGTCAATCTGGACGTCGTCCAAGGCCGCGACCCGATGGCCGAAGATGCTGTACTTTTGCCTTTCCTGTTGTACATTGATACATTGTCTATGAAAATTGGTTTACATTTGTCATGAGACGGGTGGGAAATAAAGCGAATGTATTAATTTGAAGGGGTGGGAATTTAAAAACAATAGGCTTTACAATTTAGGCCAAATCGATATGGTGCGACAATCCACCCCCTGTCCAATCAGAAGTAGTGGTCCCATATTTTAGCAACATTAATGGGAGGTACATGGGCGTAGAAGGGTATAATAGAATATAGCATTAGTTAATTAGTTAGAGCAGGCGTTCACGAAGAACAGGCGTCCATGCTGCCAGAGCGCTCTTAGCTCCAGACTGCCAAGCTGATCGATTGCAGACTGAATCCCTGTCCAGAAGAGGTCCTGAGGAGGGGGCGGTGGAGTCCATTAGAAGGAAGGCACGGGAGAATCAAGGAGAAGCCGAGTATCAGAGAGGGGAACGACGCAGGCGTCGTTGTAGAGAGGTCACCGCTCCTGTCCTGATCCTGGAGGAAGTCTTTGCTCTTCATCCTTCCTGGGTCCTATTCTTTCAACTCCTTGGCTAAGGGTTTTGGTTCTCGCACTTAGGTAAATATAATGCAACCTTTAGTTGCGCTGCTGTCTCTATCTTCTCCTTTTCTTTAAACACCGTCATTGATTAGCAATAATCATTTCTATGCTTAATCTTGGGTATTGCGATTAAGTACCATGTGGCTCTGTATTTTACTCTGCTAAATCTTTAGATAAACATTTTAAAACTTCCTGACTCAGTGGTTATTTCAGGATTATGTACTATAATGAATGTCACTCATTTTAAACTTCCCAATTAGCAAAGGATTCATTGGTAAGTCATTTCTCTTCAATCAGAAGGTAATTGGTAGCAGGGATTTTGATAGAGAGTAACAACTGATAAAACCCAGCGTAAGTATTAGCGTACTATGAATGTATGGGCCCAAGTGAGTATCTGGTGTATGAATGCTGTTTGCTAATATCGCGCTGGATCAATACTAAGCTCCAGAGGCCTTCCTGCAACTGCCCAGCTGATCTGTTGCACTGGACATTCAACTGGACATGCTTGAGCCCTGCTGAAGTGATTTCCTGATTCCCAAGAGGTGCCCCCCAGGTCGTGGAACCCTGGCTGGCATCAGTTTGAACTCCTCCAAAAGAGGAAAGGTTCATGACTGGAAACGGATCCCTTCATGCTGAGAGTCTGCCACCCGCAACGACCCCCAATGCAAAGCACGAGATAGACCTGCTCTTTGCGCTACAGCAACCGCCAGTGTTGAATGGCCACGCGAGATCTGCACACCACGCTAAGACAATGACAGCCCACGGTGACCGCCAACACCCAGCTTCAACAATGATGACTGTCTGTGATGCCAGGGCCGGCTCTTCGTGCCTTAGTGAGGAAAGCCCATGAGGCCCGGCCTGCTCTTCATGCATCATTGACGACCATCCATGACACTCTCTGTTCTCCCTGCTCCTCGAGGCCTCCTCCACCGTGAATGGAACTCTTCGCACTGGACTTTGAGAAGGTAACTCTCTCAGTGAGGCTAACCTGGTCCCTGTATGCAACCTATGCTCAATTGTGGTCAGTCAGAACTGGTCACCTTCCTCCGGTCTAGTGCAACCAGATGACCAAGAGTGGCGCTTTATGCTTTTAGGCGCCATTTACCACAAAAACTTAAAAATTGCATTTTTACGGTTCTACTGATTGGATTGTTGTTTTTCCACTATCATTGTATTTATGAAAATGTGTTACATTTTCCTAAATTGGTTTGGGATTTTTGTGCTTTCACTTCATTACTATTCGTGTGCTATATAAATACTTCACACATTGCCTCTAAGTTAAACCTGACTCCTTTGTGCCAAGGTATCAGAGAGATGAGCACAGGTTAATTTAGTGACTTTTGTGGTTCACACTGAAAAGGATTGTGGTTTTTGTATGAGTGGAGCCTCCACCCCCCTCAACCAATAACCTCATATCTTACAGGTACCAATCCAGAGAAAAAAACCTTTGGTTGACATGCGGCTTATTTGATTAGGAAACTACAGAGTTCTAAGTGATGGTATTGCTGGCAGCAGGTAGCAGGGCCAGCTCTCCTTTGCTGCTGCACCTGATCTGCTTCCTCCCCTTTTTTCGGAGTGCTTTCTCCTGCTTTTGCATTGCTTTTTTGTTTTTTACTGCTTTCTACGTCCTTTCCACCTGATTTTCTGAGAGCTTGCTCCTGCTTTCGCCTCGTCTTCTTTTACTGCTTTCTCCTTCCTCTCCCATGTTTTTCTGAATGCTTTCTCCTGCTTTTGCCTCGTTTTCACTGCTTTCTCTGGGAAGCAACTAGCAACTCCAGCGCCTTGAGACCCTCACGGGTGATTTGTTGCGCTTTATAAATCCTGATTGATTGATGCGATGCCAATTTTATTTCAGAACAAGGGGTAGATTCTAAAGATGAGGAATGCATTATTCTTTGATGCTTCTGGTTACAATACACTCTTTAGAGACAGCAATGATTATTCTAGACAAATTCAACTGTCTCCTGAAGTCACAATTCACAAAAAATTGCAAGCATGTGAAACTGCACTGCTAGGTTAAAGAAGGATTAGATCAAAATAAAATATGAGGATAGTGGTTAAAAGAACATCTAAGATAGTGAAACAATGCAACCAAGCTAGGGTTCACAATCCCAAAGCCTACTTTGTAGCACTTAAAATATGTTTCTGGACCTAGGACAAATTTGCCATATGGGCCTTCTTCAGGACTTAACGTTACAAATCATCATAGCAAAAATATCTTGAAAGGTTCGAAGTCTATGCATGGAGTTCGAAAGTAGAACACTTGAATAAATCTCAAATAAATAACAGAGGTGAGGCAACATTCAGGTGTTGTGATGCAACAAAAGTACTTAACTCAGGACTTTCCAGAATGTAGGAGGGAGAGTAAAAATAAATGTACCACACCAAGGAGATTGAACAATCCAACTCTTTAAATTGCTCTGTCGTTGTATTGGTCTGTGTTAGAAATGGGGGTCTCTAGTTGGCAAGGGCTTGCACCTTTGTCCAAGTAGGGACCCTTCTTCCTAGTCAGGATAAGGGAGTTACACTCCTAAAATAACCCCTGCTCACTCCCTTGGTAGCTTGGCACGAGCAGTCAGGCTTATCTTAGAGGCAGTGTGTAAAGCATTTGCACATAACCAACAGTAATATAGTGTAAGCACTACAAACGGACACCACACCAGTTTAGAAAAATATCCAATATTTTTATATACTTAAAACAATACCAATACAATAAAAATCCACAGTACAGTACTTTAAAAATCTTCAGTTATCACAGTATCCTTAAAAACAGTTCCTTGATGTCGATAGCTCCGTCCGGGGCTATCACGGCGTCGTGAACAAACAAATCCAAACAGTTCTGGCTGACCGCGGCGTCGCGGGTCAGCTACGGTGTCGGGAAGACCCGCAAACAGTACCTTTCAGAAATGCAGGGCGTCAATGACCTCGCGGTGAGCTTCAGAAAACACGGCGTCCGCAGGCGTCGGTTCCGGAGGTCGGTGCAGGCGTCGTCGGGGCCCTCGAAGTCACACGCGTTGCAGATTGATCTCCTCTCTGTTGAAGTCAGGAGCGCTGTCATCGGCAGGCGTCGGGTGCTGCGGTGCGAAGTGCAGCGTGCGGTGCCCTCAGGTCGCGGTGCGAGCAGTGGCTCGGTGGCGGCATCAGATGGCGTCGTCGGTGAGACCAGGGTCGCGGTGAGAGGTGAAGGTGGTGCTCGTCACGGTGCTGGCAGGTCACGGTGCAGCAGCGGCGTCGTCGTTGCTGAAGCGCTGTCGTCGGCTGACGAACTGGAGTCGATGGCACCGGCGTCGGTAGGCCAAGGCTGCAGTGCGGGATGAGGGCGGTGCGTCGTGTAGCTGTACGAGCGGTGCCCTCGAACCACAGTGCAAGAAGCGGCGTCGAGTCTGGCGTGGAGCAGCGTCGTCGGGGATGCCAAGGCGTCGTCGTGATGCGAGGCGGTGCGGAGTGCGGTGCCCACAGGTCGCGGTGCGAGCAGCAGCTCGGTGGTGGCGTCAGCAGGCGTCGGCAGTGAGACCAGGGTCGCGGTGCGGCGTTGCGGCGGTGCCTTCAGGACACTGAGTCGGCAGCGGCGTCGTAGACGGCGTCGGGCTTGAAGTCTTTGCTGTTCCTGAGACTTCTTGAACAGGGGGCAAGCTCTACCTCAAGCCCTTGGAGAAACTCACAAAGTAGATTGCAGAAAGTTCAGTCCAGTCCTTTCACTGCCCAAGACAGAAGCAGCCACTGCAGGCCAACACAGCAAAGCACACAGCAAAGTGGTAGTTCCTCCTCACAGCTTCTCCAACTCTTCTTCTTGGCAGTCTTTTTGGTCCAAAAGAGTTCTAAAGTTCTGGGGTTTGGGTCCCCCTTTTTATCCTCAATTTCTCTTTGTTCTCTGAAGGCTGAGAGGCCTTTGCCTAGTCCAAACCAGTTCTGGTCAGTCCTGGAGCACTTTGTTGACAAGACTCCTTCTTTCCTTTTGCAGTGTAGGCCAGGGACATCAGACACACCACAGGAGGTGGAGCCAGCATTGTGGAGGGAAGGCACAGCCCTATTCAGGTCCCAGGTGCAACTCCTCCCACCCATCTACATGTAGATCTTGCTATTCAGCCCTGTGCTGACTCACCCTGTCTCCTGGCATCCCCCAGCCCCTGTCACTCACACTCCAGACAAGGAATACACAACCTAGCAGAGGCAGGCTTGGATGGTTAGACAAGAAAATACCTACTTTCTAAAAGTGGTATTTTCAAACACAGAATGTTAAAACCAACTTCACTAAAAGATGCATTTTATCATTCTGAGTTCAGGCATACTAGACTCGAATTTCTACCATGTTCCCTGGGTTAGTTAGGATCATAGGATGTAATAATCAAACTGCCCATTCTGGCCTATGGAGAACAGGTAGCCTTGCAATAGTGAAAAACGAAGTAGGCTGTATTTCACTATCAGGACATGCCACACACACCAGGGCATGTCCTACCTTTCACATACAATGCACCATGCCCACAGGGGTACCTTGGGCCTACCTTGGGCTTACCTTAGGGGTGACTAACATGTAGAAAAGGGAAGTTTTAGGGACTGGCAAGTGTGTGCACTTGCCAAGTCGACATGGCAGCCCCAGGCTGCACACATGCTCTGCAATGGCAGGCCCGAGTTCCACTTTACGGGCTGTTTGCGTGGGTGGCACAATCCAGTGCTGCAGCCCACCAACAGCATTTGATTTATAGGCCCTGGCACTCGCAGTGCACTTTACTAGGGCCTGACACATAAATCAAATAGGCCAATTATGGAAACACCAATCCATAACACAATTTACATGGAGAGCATATGCACTTTAGCACTGATTAGCAGTGGTAAAGTGCCCAGAGTCCTAAAACCAACAAAAACAGGGTCAAAAACAAGAGGCCAAAAAGCAAAAAGTCTGGGGGTAAACCCGCTGAAAAAGCCAAGTCTAACACAACCCCCTCCCAGCCTAAAGCCAGGGTAGACTAATCAATCCCTTGATGGACTTCCCTGCTTGGGGCGATAGAACATAGACCTGGCCCACAACAGCGGGGGCACGTTCTGGTTCTACGCCTTTCCAAACACAGTTGGATCCCTCTGTCCATACTCTCAGGGCCCACTAAGCTGACCCACGGGGTACCCTTCTCTTCACCTGTGAACCCCATCTGTGCAGCGCCTAAACTTACTTTGCTCACAGATGTGTCCCAACAGGCCGACAGTGCCCACATGGCCACCACAGTGGTGTGGCCCAGTCCACCCCCGGGGTGCGACTCCTGTCCCCCTCCCAGGGGCAACTCTGTCCACCAGGACAGTAAGCCACAGTGGCTACCGACAGTTGTCAGTGGAGAGACCCAGGCCTTATGCCTCTCAGGACTCTCTAACCTCTGTGGCGTCAGAGAGTGGGGGGCGGTAGCCCCAGGTGCCTGGCACCCTTTGTCCACTCTCCCTCTGGTCAGGCCAGGGATGACATCCTGGCACTGACCCACCAGCCTAGGGTCTGTACCCGGCGGCTGGACAGGGGACTGGGGTAGGCTTTCCCACCCCGGGTCTTCCTCCCAGGGGCTCCATACACTCCCACCTGGAGCGGTACCCCCTTCCAGAATAGTCAGGGCACCTGTGGCAGGTGCCTTGCACAATTCGCCCACCAGTTCAGGGGTGCTATCCTGCAACTGGTACACCAGCCTAAGGTCTGTACCCTGAGGCTGGACACAGGACTGGGGTGGCCTCTCCCACACCCTGTCCTCCTCCCTGGGGCACTGCATCCCCCCACCGGGAGCAGTCCCCCTCAACTCCAGAATTGTCAGGCCACCTGTGGCAGGCGTTCTGCACAATTCACCCACCAGTTCAGGGGTGCTATCCTGCAACTGGTACACCAGCCCAGGGTCTGTACCCTGAGGCCGAACAAGGGACTGGGGTGGGCTCTCCCACACCCGGTCCTCCTCCCTGGGGCACTGCATCCCCCCACCGGGAGCAGTCCCCCCAGAAGACAAACTGGTAGTGGCACTGTTAGCAGTTGCCCCTTCCCCCAGGTCAGGGGGGACACCCTGAACCTGGTCCTCCAACCCAGGGCCTGTACCCTTAGGCTGGACCTGTGCCTGGCAACCCAGGACTTCCGGGGGAGTACACCAACCCCCCCCCCCCCCCCAAGGGAAACACACCCCTCATGAGTTGTGCCAGAATCCGCCTGGCGCAGGTCTCCAGCCTCCTGTCCACCTGACAGAGCATGAAGACCCCCAGGCCAGAAGTGGCCTCACCAGGGTCAGTCCTGGGGTGCTCTGACCTCAGAGCTGGCAACCCCTGACCTACTGGTCCTTCCAAAATTGTCAGGGCACCTGTGGCAGGTGTCCTGCCCAACTCGCCCACCAGTTCAGGACCTCCCTCCAGCAACTGGTCTCCCAACCTAGGGTCTAAACCCTCAAGTTGAACCGGGGTCAGAGGCGAGGACTCCCTCCCTCTGCACCCCCTTCCAGAGTTCTGCACCCTCCCACCTGGAGTGGTACCCCTAGAAGACAAACCGGTAAGGACACTGCTTACAGTCGTCCTTCACTCCAGGTCAGGCAGGACCTGAACCTGGCTTCCCAACTCAGGGACTAAACCCTGCAGCTGAGCACCTGCCCGGCGCACCAGGACTTCCTGGGGAGCTCGCATGCCCCCCCCTGAGGGTAACACATGACTCATGCGTTGCGTGACAGTCTGCCTGGCGCAGATCTCCTGACCTCTGTCCATCTGACAGTGCGCGAAGATCCCCCAGGACAGAAGTGGTGTCACCATGGTCACTGATAGGAGGCTCAGCCCTTCTGGCTGGCCCCTGACCCACTGGTTCTCCCACTGGGGAACGCATCCCCCTCTCACCCCTCCATCTGGACTCCTGCACCCTCCCAACTGGAGCGGTGCCGCCAGACACCAGAACCACTGGAGCTCCGCTTACAGATGCTCCAGGTTCTCCTGACTCTAGGAGATCCCCCTCAACGGATGGCCTATCAGTACAGCCTAGGCTCCCCACCTGGTGTTCCCTCCTGGAACCACCCAGGCTCTGGGGCCGGGTTTCGGGCACCTTGGTCCGCAGCCCCTTCCCACTCCTTCTCCGCAGAGACAGGACGTGAGTCCCTACACCCTTCCCACGACACCGGGACCTATCTGGGCTACCACAAACCTTTCCCACCACCCTTGGTTGGGAAATACCCAAGCCACTTCCTTCCGGGTCACCCCCAGATGCTTCTCCAGACCCTCTGGAATCCACCACAAGGTCTGCCTCCAGTGCAAGCTCCCTGGGGTCAGAGAACTCACACTCCACCGGGTGTTGGCCTAGCTCTGGAAAACAGGGACTTAAAATATGCTCTCCAACAATTGAATCACACAGCCCCACACAGGTGTTAACCAAACTACCCTTCACCCAACCATCCAGTGCCTCAGAAAAGTACCCCACATCATTCTCACAAGACTGGTGAGACAGTGTCTGACTGTTGCTGTCTCTCAACCCATACTCTTCTGGCTGGTCTTCATACTCACTTACCAGGGCTTCTATCATGGGGGAACCCCTCTCCCTGCACCTCTCATCTAGAGTCAGTAGAGTGTCCCTCCCACTACAAGGAAAATGATCCCCTGTGCCAGCTCCCCAATCCACCTCAGGGATACTGCGCACCACTGGAGTAACCTCACAATCCTGAACCCCCTGGCATATGTCAACCCCCTCCTTGAAGCAGGGCCCCAAATCTGTGTGTGCGTGTACCTCCCCCTCAGTACTAGACACTACATTTTTGCTGCCACCATCTGGGCTGGATAAAGCCCTACCGGCTTCCCAATCCAGCTCCAGCTCTCTCATTTTAAGCTCATGATCCAAGATCATCTTCTTTTCCTCCATGGCTATTCTCTTGTCTTCCCTCTCACTTTCTATTCTGAGTTTCTCCAATTCAAACTTCCTTGCTTCCCGCCTGTCCTCCAGCTCCTCTGGGGACAAGCTACTGCTGCCTGGCCTGGAGGGTTCCCCCCCTCCCAAAAGCACATCCACCCTATGAACAGGCTCCTCCACCTCTCCATTGAGATCACCAGATTGCCCACTGGCATGTCTGGCTGCTACCCAGGCCCTCAGCGCCTTTTGTAGCTCCTCCTTCCTGGTGAGGCCTCGGACCTGGACTTTCAGGTTTTTGCAAATCGATTTTAACTCCTTGACATTGTAGGCTTCCAATCGATCCTCCTCAAAGGCAATTTCTACTGATGCATTTGATGATACTATAGATTCAGGCATGTTGAAGTAGCAAGTTCAAACTGGCAAGATCAAAATTAGGCCAAAAAAGAAAAAGGACCTGTATGTGGTACGTAATGGTCTGCAATATGGTAGTAGTGCACACCAATCACTGTAAGTCAAGTGCAAACACAAGTCCTATCCTCACCGCTGACAACCAATGTTAGAAATGGGGGTCTCTAGTTGGCAAGGGCTTGCACCTTTGTCCAAGTAGGGACCCTTCTTCCTAGTCAGGATAAGGGAGTTACACTCCTAAAATAACCCCTGCTCACCCCCTTGGTAGCTTGGCACGAGCAGTCAGGCTTATCTTAGAGGCAGTGTGTAAAGCATTTGCACATAACCAACAGTAATACAGTGTAAGCACTACAAACGGACACCATACCAGTTTAGAAAAATATCCAATATTTTTATATACTTAAAACAAGACCAAATATGATAAAAATCCACAGTACAGTACTTTAAAAATCTTCAGTTATCACAGTATCCTTAAAAACAGTTCCTTGATGTCGATAGCTCCGTCCGGGGCTATCACGGCGTCGTGAACAAACAAATCCAAACAGTTCTGGCTGACCGCGGCGTCGCGGTTCAGCTACGGTGTCGGGAAGACCCGCAAACAGTACCTTTCAGAAATGCAGGGCATCGATGACCTCGCGGTGAGCTTCCGAAAACACGGCGTCCGCAGGCGTCGGTTCCGGAGGTCGGTGCAGGCGGCGTCGGGGCCCTCGAAGTCACACGCGTTCCAGATCGATCTCCTCTCTGTTGAAGTCAGGAGCGCTGGCGTCGGCAGGCGTCGGGTGCTGCGGTGCGAAGTGCAGCGGTGCGGCGTGCGGTGCCCTCAGGTCGCGGTGCGAGCAGCGGCTCGGTGGCGGCGTCAGATGGCGTCGTCGGTGAGACCAGGGTCGCGGTCTGAGGTGAAGGCGGTGCTCGTCACGGTGTTGGCAGGTCACGTGCAGCAGCGGCGTCGTCGTTGCTGAAGCGCTGTCGTCGGCTGACGAACTGGAGTCGATGGCACCGGCGTCGGTAGGCCAAGGCTGCGGTGCGGGATGAGGGCGGTGCGTCGTGTAGCTGTACGAGCGGTGCCCTCGAACCACGGTGCAAGCAGCGGCGTCGAGTCCGGCGTGGAGCGGCGTTGTCGGGGATGCCAAGGCGTCGTCGTGAAGCGAGGAGGTGCGGAGTGCGGTGCCCACAGGTCGCGGTGCGAGCAGCGACTCGGTGGCGGCATCAGCAGGCTTCGTCGGTGATACCAGGGTCGCGGTGCGGCGTTGCGGCGCTGCCCTCTGCGGTGCCTTCAGGACACGGAGTCGGCAGCGGCATCGTAGACGGCGTCGGGCTTGAAGTCTTTGCTGTTCCTGAGACTTCTTGAACAGGGGGCAAGCTCTACCTCAAGCCCTTGGAGAAACTCACAAAGTAGATTGCAGAAAGTTCAGTCCAGTCCTTTCACTGCCCAAGACATAAGCAGCCACTGCAGGCCAACACAGCAAAGCACACAGCAAAGTGGTAGTTCCTCCTCACAGCTTCTCCAGCTCTTCTTCTTGGCAGTCTTCTTGGTCCAAAAGAGTTCTAAAGTTCTGGGGTTTGGGTCCCCCTTTTTATCCTCAATTTCTCTTTGTTCTCTGAAGGCAGAGAGGCCTTTGCCTAGTCCAAACCAGTTCTGGTCTGTCCTGGAGTACTTTGTTGACAAGACTCCTTCTTTCCTTTTGCAGTGTAGGCCAGGGACATCAGACACACCACAGGAGGTGGAGCCAGCATTGTGGTGGGAAAGCACAGCCCTATTCAGGTCCCAGTTGCAACTCCTCCCACCCATCTACATGTAGATCTTGCTATTCAGCCCTGTGCTGACTCACCCTGTCTCCTGGAATCCCCCAGCCCCTGTCACTCACACTCCAGACAAGGAATACACAACCTAGCAGAGGCAGGCTTGGATGGTTAGACAAGAAAATACCTACTTTCTAAAAGTGGTATTTTCAAACACAGAATGTTAAAACCAACTTCACTAAAAGATGCATTTTATCATTCTGAGTTCAGGCATACTAGACTCGAATTTCTACCATGTTCCCTGGGTCAGTTAGGATCATAGGATGTAATAATCAAACTGCCCATTCTGGCCTGTGGGGAACAGGTAGCCTTGCAATAGTGAAAAACGAAGTAGGCTGTATTTCACTATCAGGACATGACACACACACCGGTGGATGTCCTACCTTTCAAATACTAAGCACCCTGCCCACAGGGGTACCTTGGGCCTACCTTAGGGGTGACTAACATGTAGAAAAGGGAAGGTTTAGGGACTGGCAAGTGTGTGCACTTGCCAAGTCGACATGGCAGCCCCAGGCTGCGCACAGGCTCTGCAATGGCAGGCCCGAGTTCCACTTTACGGGCTGTTTGAGTGGGTGGCACAATCCAGTGCTGCAGCCCACCAACAGCATTTGATTTATAGGCCCTGGCACTCGCAGTGCACTTTACTAGGGACTGACACATAAATCAAATAGGCCAATTATGGAAACACCAATCCATAACACAATTTACACGGAGAGCATATGCACTTTAGCACTGATTAGCAGTGGTAAAGTGCCCAGAGTCCTAAAACCAACAAAAACAGGGTCAAAAACAGGAGGCCAAAAAGCAAAAAGTCTGGGGGTAAACCCGCTGAAAAAGCCAAGTCTAACAGTCTGTCTTGGCGTCAAGGAAAGTCTACAAAGTTTTCCTTTCAGACTACATGGTACATAACCAACTAACCTACTACAGGTCAGAAAACCTTAACAATTTCAATAAACCTGTCCCGCTATAAGGGCAAGGCAGAATGGTTTCACATTTTCTGCTCAGAAAACCTTTTACTGTTAACTGACCTACTACTTTAATCACAGGTAGACAGTGGAAGACTTGCTAAGTTTATGTCACCAGTGCATGGAGCCAATTTCATGTCCTAGAACCCCAGACTACTTTAATGGCATCAATGAGGTCGTTTCAAATTTCCTGCAAGAGAAGGAATGTAAAAGGCAGGTAGAAGGGTAATTAGCTGGGATGATATCAGATAACAGACTGCAGACGTCGTAGTCTAATTATCAGTAGCAAAATGCATCAAAAACTTGTTGGAAGAGGACTTCAGGGGGTTTCTGAATTTTAGGGAGTTTTTTTCCATATGGAGGGATGAAGGAAGCATGGCTCTAAGAACTATTTACAACCTGTCACTAATAATGATTTAATCTGCTGCAAAATGCATGAGGTTCATCGACAGATACGAGATGGGAGGTCTGAAACACATCCTATAGAGAAGACCCATGTCAAAGAAATCCATCAACTTCATTTGTCACCTTCTGGTGGGGTGATAAGGCTGGACAGTGATGTTAGCCATCTCCCAGCCTGCTCATGACCTATTACCTTGGCACCTGCTCCACACCACTCATGGTTTCCCCCTAGCTCTACCTCCACCTCCCTTCCTCTGATCTGGTGTATGCCCCTGCTCTTGAATGACACCCACCTCTGCTCTGCCACCCTTACTCATTTGTTCTGACCCCTACTATGATGTACTTGCTCTGTGTCGCTTTTTTGCAGCAGATTTCAAATCACAGAGAAGTACTGAGCAAGATCTATATTTCAGAAAAACGCTTATCCAGCTTAATACATTTCCACCTAAATCGTCTCCCTATGCCGAAGCAACAATATTGAGATGTCACACGAACTGAGAGGTCTAAAAGGATAATATGTGTGGTAGTAACTCATATTTGTGAGATGGGCCTATAATTGGCAGAAACCAAATTGTCACCATCCTTTTTTAGGTCTCGCCTACGCAGCGCGCATGCGCTGCTTAGGAGACCTTTAGCCGTCGTTCAGCTCTTTTTCGAAGCACATACTCGTGCTTGTGGCGGCATACACCTTGCGGGAGCGCACAGGGGCACGCCACAAGCACGAGTGTGTGCTTCGAAAAAGAGCAGACTGCTCTCCCAAGCGCGCGCGCCTCGCTCCGCCTCTCCGTCTTGCTCGCGCTTCTTATTGTTGGGCTTCTTTGGTAGGATTCGCGCATGTTTGGGCGTCTTTCGAAGGCTAATCCTGCTTGTTTTACATGAATCTCGCCTTCCATCAGCATATCCGAATTCCGGGATCAGTGACTCAGCCCGCCGTCTCTTCTGCCAGAAAGAGAGCGCACAGTCCCCTCAAAGTGTCCCCACTGAACATGGAGACTGTTCTGCGCCGCTCCGCTGTTCCCACCACCTGGCGTCCACATTTCCTTTCTGCAGACTCTTCATTCTTCGGGTCCTCACTCTCGGCTAATACAGTCCAACTTTCACGAACCGCTTTTTCAGCAGCTGAGAAATCTGCCCTCTGCGTGTTTCCTTTTACATGCAATTTTATAATGACTTAAATGATCTCACTCCAGACTGCTGTTCACCCCTCTCTGTGCGCCTAACCCCATCCCACCGCTTCAGAGCAGAGAGAGCCCTGCCAGACATGGACTCTGGACACAATTACCAGGGAGAGGGTAATCGTGCACCTATTAACTACATTGTCGTCATTCAGTTCCTCTCTCTCCTCTTCTGGAAATGCAGCCTTCAGAACTTCAACCCCAACAGTATAAAAAACCTCAAACTAAAGTTAATCTATCATCCTGCTACAAAGGAGATAAATCATTCAATGTTTTAAAACAGAAAACAATTCAAAACACACAAACGCAATATCGCCGTTTAAAAAGCAAATGCTTTCTTTGGAAATAAAAGGAGTTTTTAATACCTTTATTATGTAAAGCGTCGCAATACTTTTTTATCGCCCGCAACTTGTTTTTCGCTTCACCCTTGCCTGTCTCATTAAACTCGTGCTTCAATCCACAAACATCAATTCAGTGACACATACACCCAGGGCTTTAGTAATATAAATCGGACACTTAAACGGGTGTCTTTCAGGCCCTGTATTCATGTCCTTAACTTTTCATTCAAAAACACTCATCTAATTGTGAACGATGGGTGTAAAAACGTTAAGGTGATCTATGTTGTTCCTGCTTATATTTCACAAGCTTTGCTTAATCTTGCATTCCCTACGAGGGTTTGATTTTTCCCGGATGTTGTATTACTTTTTTTTTTTCAGGCAGCACATTACTCTTGCCTAGTGCATAATTTGAATTCAGTCATAGCCAGGTGTTCATAACTGGCACAAATGAGCTGTGGAAGTCAGTGCCTGTAGGTCAAAAAGGTGTTCAGAATACGTAGCCTTTTAATCCTTGGCCTCTCAGCAAATAGCACAGAGCAGTGATCACTTGTGCCAGATGCAGTTGGGATTCTGTGCAAATACGTGGGCAGAGTGGTGCTCGATTTTAGTGTATATGTTTAAGCCACGCTCCTTTCAGGGACTCCCCACTTTTTTCAGCCCACTTAAAGCCCCGTGTACACCATATTACACAACGTGAGATACGCGTAAAGTGCATGTCTATCTCGCAGGTACCGTAACAATTGTTAATGAGCCTATCACAACAGGGTGAAAAAAAAATCCGCCCACCTATCTATTAACCCGTTCAGTCACCTGTCCACCCACCCACCCATTCAACAGTCAATTCAGCCATCTATTATGTGTCTGCTTATCCATCCATTCACTATTTCATCTATCCTTACATCCATAGGTTTATTTATGTAGCCACCATTTACTATTTTCATCAATTTTTCCAGCCAGCCAACCTACTACTCTGCAGTGCAATCCTACAAAGTGTAATATTTGTTTATGGTAAGGTCGCGCTTAGGCGTTTCAATAATATATAGTTTTACGTCCGCTATACCAGCTATTTAAAGAATGCAAATATTTGCATACGTTTTCTCCTGTTTTAAACTTATCATTGCAAAACGTGCAAAAAGCCCTGCAAATATGACGTAATACAAGCAAACAAAACTTGAATGCTTGGGAAGTAGCGTTGTGTTTCTGTGTGAAGCTTAGCATCCCTACATTTAGACCACTTCACTCACTCTCTGACAAAAGAACATTCACAGATACTGGTCACAACAAAGATACCATTCTGTAGGACTATATAAATTATCTTTTTGTTCGAAAATAGCTGTCTCCTAGATTAACACATTTACAGACTAAATCTATCAATGTTTTAAAAAAAAAAAAATGTGAAACATAAACGCAACGTTGCCGTTTAGCAAGCAAATACTTTATTTGCAAATAAAAGAAATTAAAATCCCCTTATTATGTTGCACGTCGGAATACTGTTTTTCTCACCTTCGACTTGTTTTTAGCGTCACTCTTGCCTGTTTTTAGCCAAAAAAAGGACTTTATTGGCTTATTTGTCTTGACGTTTTGTTACCTGCTTCACTAGGCTTTGAAGTCAGCAAGTGAAGTAAACGCACTTCCCTCAGTGCAACACGTGGTTTTAACACATAGTTCAGTGAAATCCATGTAAAACAAGCATTGGCATAGCCAATAGGTCTCGCCTTTGGGACCTTATAAGTATTTAGTTACGCAGCACAATATCCTTGGTGCAACATCAAGTGTTGCATGGCTAAACACTTATACGGTCCCAAAGGCGAGACCTATTGGCTATGCCAATGCTTGTTTTAAATAAAGGATCCATATGGTAGGCCCTCATTTTGCAAGGATCAATAATGGAACCTGTGCAGGTTTTCCACAGTTGCATGACAACTGGTTAACCAGTGGGAGCTGTAACAGATCTGTCCTTCCTCAGGTGGTGTTAGAAGTCTCAAGGATAACCTGACCCCCCTTTCTGAGAATGGATGGTACCTCCAGTAGACTCCACTTTATCATGAGAATAGTCAGATAGTTGCTCCCATAAACCTTGGGAAGGCAGGATAGCTTTACAGCATTGAGAAGCTGATTTGCATGCAATGAAAAAGATCTCATTGGCTGGGCAGGAAGCATTTGTTATTCTATTAGCAAAATATGTTGCAGGCTCCTTTTTAATCTCAGCTTGATAAGCTTTCATGGCCCGTTTATAAATTCACTTTTTGGAATTAAAGTCCTTTCTCCATAATCTTCAGCTTTTTTTCACAGGCTTTCCTGAGATTTTTCAAGTTATTATTAGACCAGGGTGTATTGGGCCTAACGGCGACTTTTGATAATTTATTCCGGGGTCATTAATTTAAGGCAGCCGAGATCCAATTATTAAAATTAATTCCGGCGGAGACCACATTCCTCTCAAGAATGGGTTAATCTTGCCATAGCTTTTCCTGCAAGCATAGGTAGAACTTTTTACCCATGGTCTGTCTAAACGGTGTTTGTTTCTGGAGCTCTCCAAACTTTGAGCTAGATATTGAATAAGTAAATAATACAAAATTGATCAAAACAAGGGATGGGAAGTATTTTGGCTACCACAATGTTATTAAACAAGCATTTGCAATGCAATAGGTCTCGCGTTTGCAAGAGTTTGAGCTATTGGCATTGTAAATGACAATGCCTTTTATTTATGTGTTTTGAAAACCTGCAAGCGGTGCGTAAACACGCACTTATAGTAGTTGCTCACTAGAAGCAAGGTTGGCAGTAACTGCGCCTCTTTTACTGCCAGCCTAGCTTCTCCTGAGCAAGGACTATAGGTACAAAGTGCGTGTTTACGCACCGCTTGCAGGTTTTCAAAACACATAAATAATAGGCATAGTTATTTACGATGCCAATAGCTCAAACTCTCGCAAATGCGAGACCTATTGCGTTGCAAATGCTTGTTTTCACATAGCGCTTTATACTGTAATAATGCCAGTAATTAGGGGCATAACAGGGTTAAAATAGACCTAAGGAAAATTGTTTTCATATAAAGTTCTATTTTTTCTACACAAGCAGCTGGGAAATAGTACTCGGCCTTAAGAAAAGTGTTGCCTTTGCTAATTGTCACCTTATTCAGTGGCTAATTCCTTTTTCAAAAAGTGACATCATCCAGCTAAAAAGCACGCCTAACATCTGAGACAATAATCCCCAGAGCAAGCTCTAGTTTTTGCTTTGGTTTTATTGTAATGTAAAACTAAATGCAAAATACTTTAGAAGAGGCCATATAAATTAATGCAGTAGGAGAACATGTTCCAGAGAAAGAGATGGTGCTGTAGGTGGAAATAGTTTAGATTTGTGTTCTATTGCTGAAAGATGAACTTCGAAGAGAGGTATGCAGCAGTAAACTTTCCTGCATGGGAATGTAAAATTAGACCCAGCTTATATTTTCCAAATCACACTTTCCTTTCAAGTTGAAGAAGGAAGAGGTGAAGGACAGAGAAGTGCACTGTCAGACACATAAGCCTTGACTTGCTTCTCTCAGGAAGAGTCAGGATATGGGGTTGACAATATTTGCTTCCCACTTCTCTGACAGCTGTAAGCCAATTTACATGCAGCGCTAGGAAGCCTTGTTTAAACATTAGATACATTAGACACGGGTGCACGGTTGTTTAAAGAACAGTGCCTTCGCATACAGTGCCCCTGCAGCGCCAGAGCTACAGCTACATGTGCTTAGTGAATGCCCCAGAAATAGTATAAACTGAACAATAGAAGTCATTACAAAGTTCAGTATTGCCATGCCACAGAAATATAGAGGCCCCTACAGCACCGCAGTTACTGCTATACGCGCTTAGTAAATGTGCCCAAAATATCTTAAATAAACAGTCAAAATCATTAAAAAGTACCATTTGGACGTGAAACGGAAACGTAGAAAGACATAAGCACATACCAACGCACACTTCAAAAATAAGTAAGTATTTTGTCATCGTGGTTGTTTTCCTTTTGAAAGGTCAACTGCATTTGTGTGCATTTCGCCGCCATCTTCCTATCACCCCTGACTCTTCATTTCTCAAAACGATATAAATGTACAAACACTGGCGCGCGCGCTGGTGGCTGTGACTTGCGTGATGAACTACAGTGTGAGGACAACCAATAGCCATATATATGACCGAGCAGTCAGTGCAGCGCGCAGCTGCAGGAATGTCAATAGGCCACGGTAATGGTCGTCACGACGTCCAGTCCCGGCTGGGGATCCCCGGCGCCCTCGTGGTCCACGCTGGCATTGCCAGGACTACATGTGGCTTCTCCAGTGCAGTTTGCATCTGTCAACCGAGTCTGATTGAACGAAGAAAAGTCTTCTGATGACATTCTTTCCAAAGCGCCTACAGTGGTCATCTGCCCGGCAGTCCAGCAAAGATTAGTTTAGCACCTTGACCCCACATGTCAGCTGGCCCCGAAGTTCCTGTATCCATTCACCCGCCACACACGAGGCACTATCGCGTGTATCCAAGCTCTGACTCCTGAAGTGTCCTCGGATAAATTGCTTCACACAATCTGAGCGCTGAACAGTGTGGGAGGCGGGGATCTGTCTATTTTATTGATGTTAAGCTTACTGGGTGCAGCGGAGATACATTTCTTTATTTCCTGATTTGTAGTTCATTAGCATTCCTTCTGAACAATTTTAGATGTTTTAACATATGCACTTTTTCAGGTATGCCAGACATAACATCGTTACTAACAGGCTGGTGCACACAGATTACAGGCTATAATTGTAATAATGAGACGCATTTGCCGATGAAATAACACATTTACAGTCGCATTCATATTTTAAACTCCAAGAAAAGTGAAAAATAAAACTACATAGAACCTTTGCTTAGAACCGGTAACTTGTCGATGTTATCACTGATCCGAATTTCATCCTACACGTCGGTGGTGCGGCCCTCTAAAAGGGTGAAACTGCAGGAAGAAAAAACAAGCACGGAATCGAAACCTGTGGTGCGCGCGCACCACAGGGGAGCCGAACGCGGGAATCGAAACCAGTGGTGCGCGCGCACCACAGAGGAGCGGAGGGCGAGGGAGCCTGTTGTCTGTGCCGCGCGCTGATGCGCGTCCTAGACACGGACGGGAATGGGCGGAGCAAAGGCGGGACATGCGCCCGCCTTTTACCAATTGGGTGCCGTTTTTTTTTAAAAAAAAGCACGCTACAGCCAATGCCAGCCTGCGAAAGCAAAACCACACGCACGAACGTGTGGTTAGCTTTCTGAAGCCCATACAGGAGGTCTCGCGCTGCGTGAGCAGTGCTGCACACTGCAACGCTAGGCGCGAGACCTAAAAAGGAAAGGACAACAGTTAGTGTGCCCTGCTTTGTGTGTAGCACCCTCTACAATTTGGTGCAAGCCAAGCATACCACAGCCTTACACAAACTCCTATGCCTCACCTAAAGTAATGTCTTCTATCCATAAATTAACATCCCCCACTAAGAGAACATTTGTAGTTTGGAGGACAAAGGGAGATAAAGTTTTAATCAAAGAGGAAATAAATGAAGAATCATGATCCTGAGGCCGATATACGACTCCACAAGACAGTGAATAGGTGAGAAGATATTGACCAGCAAAAACTTGCTGTAATAGTATTTGAGCAATTTCAACACTGAACCCCTCAAACAGTGTCTGAAGATAACAATCCCAATTTTAATGCACTCTTTGTGCACTATTTTAAATCCCTTAGTAATAACCAGAGAAAGATCCAGGCCGAGTCCTCTTGAAGCCAGGTTTCAGTCAAGTCTGGTTCTAATTCCAGAATAAAGTCTCTTAATGAAAGTTTGTTTTATTCATCAATCAAGAATTGAACATTTCAATGTAAGCTATTAAAACGATCATGAATGTGGATGAAACCACAACACGCTGTTACTGTTAAGAACCGTCTGTGCCAAAGCTCCACCCATGCTTCTTTGGAATAAAACCATTTCAAGTCACTTGACACATCACCGCTTCCAGACATGAAAAACTGTCATGAGACAAACAGACAAGCTTGGCTATCATGGCTAGGAAGCCAGCATGGACAACGCTAAAAGATCGCATCTAAGACTTGTTTGTCACAGATCGATAAAGAGACAGAGATGAGCTGTCTTCACATATGCCGGGGGCTTCAGAAGTGCAAATGCAGCAAGTTGCCAGAGGACGTAAAACACACAGACGTGGCACTTTCACACATCACCATTGCGATCACAGACTGTAATAATTAAGAACTCTGAAGTCAAATCAAAGACTTTGTGAAGATGAAAGCCAAGATCAAACAGGGTGATTTATCTATGGATGGATGCACTTAGACTGATGGTGCTCAGAGACTCATAGTCATTCAGCTTTGGAGGCTGTGGATGGTAACACATGAAGCATTAGACTTGAGATCTTAGTGTACACATAGAATCCATATTCTGAGCAACCAGCAGGAATCTGAGCAGTCTAAATGGATTACTGTGTCTGCATAAACTTTTAAATGCCAAAAACACAGCACAGACACGTCAAGATACCAGGTAAAATGTAGACAGTCCCTTCGACGTTAGTTATTATGGAATGATATGTTTGATTGTTGGTAGAGAAGTGGATTCGCCCAGTACTGGGTATCATCCAGTACAAAAGAGTCAAACTGGACCTGCCCAATATTCTGTACCATCCGGGACAAAGGCGTCAACAGAAACGGCCCAGTCTTGGGTAGTATCATGAATCAAGGTTTGCAATTGCACCTACTCATTCTTGACCATCATCCTATACAAAGGCTTTCTAGTGGACCAGCCCAATCTTGGGCATCTCCTGGACAAAGAAAGACCCATCATATTTGGATATTTTCCCGGGCAAAGGTACTGAACTGCATCCACATAAACTTGATTTTAATAAGACCCAACCATCTTGGCTTTCATCCTAGACAAAGACATGTGACTGGACCTATCAGTCTTGGGTATCTTCCCAGATTAAGACTTTTAACGGGACCAACCCAACTCTTTGTATCATCCTAGACAAAACACCCAATCACCCAAACGGAGGCACCCAATCTTCGGGTTCATCCCAAAGTTAACCAACCAGACCTATGTAAGTTTGGGTGTCATCCCAGAGTAAGGCATTGAACTGAACGGCGATACATCTTTTGGGATTATCCTGTACAAAGTGTCGAACTAAACCGGGCTCATCTCAAGTTTATTTTCGGATGGGGAGACCAAGGCTTTATTAAAGCTAACAATTATTGAGTACCTTCACTGAATGAGTAACAAGCCAAAAACTGCGGCCAATATCAAGGTGCCTGGGGCACTGCAGATTTACACTAGCCACCTTTTGCTATATCCCTGAAGACTGTCACTGACCATGAAGAGGAAGCAATGGAAATCTGCCTGCCTTGGTGGTAATGCAGATTCTGGTGCAGGCCGGTCGATACCACCTTAAGGACCTTCAATGTTGTTATTTGTTTGAATCAGCAACGAAAGCGGTCTATCCTGAAATGTATAGGCTGAGCAGTGCTGCTGAAGGGTTGAATGAATTACATGTACAATGGCGCCAGTATCCAATCTACGTGGAGAAAGGTGATGTGCAGCACAATCTAAACTGCTATCAGTGACGTAACATTAGGCCCAGCAGCCCCCCACGACATGGGGGGGTACCCCGAGCTCCAGGGGGCTCCTCCGGCACTGTGCACGCGTGGCGGGCCCCTGGCCTGAGTGCTCCTAACTGGATCGGGGAGGGGGAGGGAGGGAGTTTGGGGGGGGGGGACTTCCATGTATTTTGCAGGGGGGGTCCTCAAGTTTTGATATGCCACTGGCTGCTATCGTTAATTCAAGGGTATTTTCCACTGTGATTAAATGCTCTGTAAAACTCCAGATCAAGTCATTTAATGAAAGAATCTGTTCAATTGCACTGGGCAGCCATTTTGTCATATTACTAAGTATACACTATGATTAAAAAGTTGACGGTCCACAAAAGTAAACACATAGGGCTTCAAGGAAGAAATATTTTTACGCACTCATTTGCCACTGAGATATGCAAACTATACACTTTGCACAAGGAAATTCCAATCTTAATTCACAGAATCCGGAATGGTGGTTTGTTTTCATGCACAAAATGCATCTGTGAATGTTGAAATGCCACATATTGGGGACATTTCTGCATTCACCTTTAATCGAAGAAGAAAGTTTGTGGGCGTTCCTGGACGGGACTATTTGTAAAAGTTGGTAAACTCCTAAATACACATTAGGCCTCAGTGAAATTTTTATTATGCAAGCATAATTTGTGTAATTTGTTATGAGAAATTCCCAAAATGATGCCATTATGCCACTGCACGGAATTATGCATCACTCGTGGTAAAACTTTACTGTGAAATGCACTATTTTGCAGGAGATGAGAACGCGAGCAGCTGTTGTTCGCAGTGCTTTTATCTAAATGCGTCCCGTGCCAAATTGATGCTAAAATATAGCTTATAATGACAGATTTATATTCAGAGTATTTAAACGTCATTTTGCACAATTTGGCCAACATTTTGTATAAGTATACGAAAAGTAAATTTTGAGAATTTTGCACCCCCCCCAAAACTCATGTTTTTCGGGATTGACCAAAAACTTGCAGGTAGTTTCCCGTACCTGAAACACATGTAATTCTAATCCTATTTAGAGCAGCAGCAAGCATCTTTCCAAAAAGGCAATGGTCAAAGCAACACTCCCTATATTAACTTCAACTGAAGGGCCTCCTTGACTTCACCAGCAAAAGTATTTATATACCATAGACAAACACAAAATGTAAGTAGTAAGTGCAAATGCATTTTGTGTTACATTTTTCTATACTGATATATCCCCTGATGCACTCACACATATGTAAATGTATTTGTGTGTAAGTATGTGTCGAAATTTTAAAGGAATCCTAGTACCCCATGAGGAATTTCTTGAGCATTCCAAAAAAGTAGGAACTTTTCCCAAACGTTGGAGTAATTCTACTGGAGTAAATTCATAACTTTTTCACCATAGCTTTTGTTTATAGAGCCCACACTAACATCTGCAAAATGTAATCTTGCAAAACACAGTAGGGGGGGGGGGGTAAATTTAAACATAGCAACCCAAATCTGCACCTCTATTCACTCACTCGAGCGTGTTTTTTTTATAGAGGAACAAAAAGGGGCCAAAGCATATTGCAAAGTTATGAGAACAATTCTATGCAGTATAAATAAATGATCATTTAAGAAAATATTGCTCCTTCAGCACACTCATTTGCGCCTTGTACCCAGATGGGACCTATTAAAAGATATTGATAGGACCAAAGAAGGGAAAGAAGCCAGTCAGGAGCCAAAAATCACAACGTCTGGGAACATTTGAGGGAATGCATGTTTTTTTTTCTCCAAAAACTACATATTGAATTCTTGAGGCTTTTGCTAAATTGCTGCTTCAAGAACAAGTCCATGTGCTCTTCGCTGTCATTTGTCTTTCTTAAAAGAGCAGAAATATAAAAAGACGTTAACCAAAAAAGAAAGATTTCTAAACAGTGAAACTAAACACTGCCAGGAGACAACGTAAAATACTGCACTAAAGGGACAGATCCAAAAATAAACATGCCTCTAAAAGAAGGGGGAAAAAAAGGATTCTCTGCCGCTGCGGTGCAGCGATGCTGCTCTGAGTTGCTCACACAGGATCACAAGACCATGCAGCTAAGAGAATTTTCCATGCTTCTACCTCTGCGAAAAATAGAAGGAAAAAAAACCTAATGCGAACCATATGCTTCCTCCTGTCAGCTATTCCACATCTGGCGAAGGACAAGGCTGGACCTGAAGCTACTGTTTGCTGCCCCAGAAAACAAGAGAGCAGACAGGGGCCTGACATAGATATGGGTGTGGCTATGATTAGTGCAGCAGGAGCATTGGCACCAGGGCCAAGAGATGTGAGGAGCTCACTGTGTATCAATGATGACAGCAGGTTACAACCCACATGTGTGCGCTGCAGAAGGGGGCCATTTTCCTTGTTTGCATTAAGGGCCGTTGACAGTGGCACCGTTGCTTGGCCACTGGGCCTTCCTCGCAGCCCGATGGGCTCCAAAGTTAGAAGGCCATGAAGGGCCACCATTTTTCACCTCTGATAATGGTTTGGGCAGACTCTGGTGGGCATTGTTAGTTCAATGAAGTGGTCAACACGCCCAGGTTTGCCCAAAGCCGATAAGTATTTAATAGGCAATATTTAGATGTGCACACTCAATCACAAGACATTATTGACAATAAAACATCAGTATGCAGTGGGCATAAAATGGCATTACAGTCATGTTGAAAAAAAATACAAAAACACAAAACTTAGTTGAGCTTTCAATATATGTCATGTATAGAATTTGCATGGTGAAAACCGGACTATCTGTAATGCAACAGAGAACTGCACACTAGAGGGGGTATACGGTGCAGGGTGGGTGGCAATGGAGATTGCGAATTGGGAAACGAGGGTGAGATGGCAGATTTGGAGACAGGGGCAGGATCAGGCATAGGGTGAATGGGTCGCAAGACTGCCTCATGGGTGGCAGTGGAAAGGGAGGAGGAGGTAGGTAGTTATGTTGGGGGGAGGAGATTATGGAATAGGGTAAGAGCACATGAAAGGTGTGCCGCTGGGGTTACAGGTGGAGTTGGGGGGCAGGGAACTTTGCTAAGCTTCCTTTCTCCTTACTTAGGGGTCCCACTGGCCTTTAACCTAACTAGGCCACTGCTGGGTGAGAAGGCTACATCGAATTACATTATTTAGAGCTGGTCACTTTCTGGTTTAGGCCTGCTTCACCAAGTGTGGGGCGTACACTGCAACAACAGTATGCCCAGACATGGGTCCCATGCTCAGTGTGCCACTGGAACCCAGCTACACCCGAATGAAGGGTCCCAATCTGCACAAAACCGGTATTGGATTGCTTGTTTTTCAGTTCAGGACCTGACCTGGCAGTTAGGGCTGGACTGCTCCTACTGAAGCAGGGTCAAGACTAATTTGCATGTCTAGGTTCAAACTGAGGTGGTATGGTGTGCAAAATATCAATGGACGGGGATGCGACCTGAAAAATTACCTGTTGCTGAGATTAATTACATTCAGCACTTTTCTGTATACTTCACCATCTGTGAACCCATGCCCCTTCGTTAACATCACTAAGATACACTTTCTGTAACTCCTCTGTGCAGAACCCATTCCTTGCTGCATCTTCTCTTACAGTCTCCCAGGTAAAAAACACACACTGGCCACTAACAGGCAGTAAATAACTCATCTGTGGATGGCCTCTAGGTTCATCACTCAGCCCCACTCTCTTCAACACACACATGATCCCTCATGCCAACTTCATTTATGCACACAACATCAACATCCTCTCCTACGCCGACAGCACGCAACTCCTACTCTCCCTCTCGGACATGACCCTCTTCGCTAGAAGCAAGTCAATTGCCTACATGACCGAATTAGCTAACTGGATGAAAGCCAGCTGTCTCGAGCTCAACACAAACAAGACAGGAGTGGTGACCTTCAGCAAGAACACCTCACCAAGGGACTCCAACTTGTGGCAGGCCGAACTCGAACTCACACCCAGCACCCAGCACCCATGCCAGTAACCTCAGAATAATCATCGAGAGCAAACTGGACGTGACCGTACAAGTTGACGCTTCCACTGCATCCTGCTTCCGCACACTGAAGATGATGAGGAGGATCTTCAAATGGCTCCAAAGCAACACCAAAAAAACTGTCACTCACACCCTAGTCACAAGCTAGTTGGACTACAGGAACATCCTCTACGCTGGGATCACCCAACAACTCACTAGAAGACTACAAACCATCCAGAACTCGGCAACCAGATTAACCTCAACCTCCTGCACACAACTCGCATCACACCACACCTCAGGGAGCTGCACTGACTCCCAATACACATATGCACTCATTTCAAACTCCTCACACACTTATTCAAGGCACTACACAACTTAGGGTCCACCTACCTGAAAAGTTGCATCTCCTTCCACCAACCACCCAGACATCTCTGCTCCGCTGGACTCCTACTCGTACACTTCCTACGCATACACAAAACCAGATCAAGAGGCCACGTTCTCTTACATCGCTCCTAAAGTGTGTAACGTCCTCCCACTCCAAATCAGAGCCTCCTCCTCTCTTCTTGAATTCTGCAAGAAGCTGAAGACCTAGCTTTTCAATAAACCAATCTACCATAGGCAGGCTAGGCACAGGCACCTGCTCAGTGACAGGATAACCTCACGGATGAGAGTACACTTTACAAATACACATAACATAACATATGAATGAGTGCAGGGTGAATGAGGGCATACTGTCCAGGATGGTCATGGCACCCCGTCGATTTTTGGACTGGCAGTCTAAAAAGAGCACTGAAAATGGTTTGAATTAGGTCATCATGCTTCACGTGAACCTCTGCTCCATCCAAGAGTGTAGCCAGAAAAAAATAATACCAGCCCCCTTTTTTAAAACTTTTAATTTACCATTCTAAAATAGATGTCAGCCAATTTGAAACACTAAATTAAAAATGGCTGCTGGTGCATCATGACGCATGTACACACATACACATCATGGCACATGTATGTGTTTTAATGGGCGGCCATCTTGGAATGGTTTCATACGCCCTCATTCATTACGACGGATGCTCATGCATGAGTGCTATCTTGGAGTAGCTTGTAGTTAATTGAAAACCTTTACTAAAGATAGCCATTTATTCGATCAGATGCTTAAGCATGCATTGTGATGGACATGTGTGCATTCATTGTGGTACACTGTTAATTGGCATTATTTCATGCCAATGCAAACAAACACTGGCAAAGACATTAGCTCAGCTCTGATTCCACTGCTATGTGGCACACAGTTAATGTGCCTCCCAACAGATACTATAATACAGCACAGGTACAGTAGCACAATGTTCCCTCATTTGCATGGGGACATGACTCCATGCAAATTAGGGACCGCCCTTTGTGATCACGTGGGGTCAAAATCTGCACATTACGCTTGTTTTTATGATGGTTTTTCATTATAGATACAACGAACGTCGTACAGTTCAGAACATAGTCTATATCACAAAATATTACATTTGATTGATTCCTGGTTGATCTAAGAACAATGACTATGAACATAGCCACAATCGTATTTTTAAAAAATTATCCTGATATAGTCATTCGAAATGAGGCACAGCGTGTCATATGGTTAAAAATGTCTCAAAACTTTCCTACAGGTTTCTGCTCTATTCCTGGCAAATTCTAAGACTGCTTCAATTTTTTCTTCAAAACGCAGCTCCTTGCAGCTCTTTGGATTTTGGAAATGCATACTGTTAGAAATTGGGTTGCTGGTTGACTGGGGTGTAAGCCCTGGTCAATCAGCAACAACAATCCTAGTCAGGTTAAGGGCAGGCAAACCCTAAATTAACCTATGTTCACCCTCTGGTAGCTTGGTTCAGAGCAATCAGGCTTAACTTTAGAGCCTGTGTGGAAAGTATTTGTGCAACACTTCAAACAGTAAAACTGTGAAAACCCCACAAATTGATTCCACACCAGGTTAGGAAAATAGCCCTGATTTTAATAAATAAAACAAGACCAAAACAATAAAAATCCAATTATTAGAACTGGGGATATTGAACTTCAAAGTTTAAGTAAAATAGCACCATGAAGCAAAAAGATCTATTGGGGAGATCTGGTCAAGTCGCTCCAGGAAAAAGTCACAAGTTGAGGCCCACTGTGATGGACCTTAGGCCAGCTACAGTGTCCCAGTTAGGTACGCTGTACAAAGTACTTTAAATCCGGGTTGCAGAGGGTTGCGTGAATCCGCAATGAAGATGCATTGCGCAGCAGAGGCAATGCGTCAATTCCAAGATGCGACTAGGCAGCAGTGCAAGGTGCGGATGCATCGACATCGAAGATCTTGATGGCGGAGCTTGCGATGTGAAGTCTGGTGTTGAGGATGCGAGGCGCAGAAGAGGCGATGCGTCAATTGCGTTGATCGGTGAAGCTGTGATGCAGGGATTCAGGGTCGTCATCAAGGCTGCCATTGCCGAGGGATTAGAGGAACTTGCGCTGGGTAAAGTGTCGCGCAGCGGTTGTTCCAAAGGCGATGCGTTGGTCCCAAGATGAGGGAAGCGGCGGCGATGCGAGTCTTTTGTGACGGGTCCAGTCCAATCCACACAGCAGCAACAATGCATCGGTTCTGCTTGGGTATGCGTCGCTCATCAGACGATGTGTCAGTTCTACTTGCAAGCACCTTAGGGCCACTTTCAAGGGTCCAGGACTGGGGTGGCACCACTTGGCAGGGTAGACTCACAGATGGCAGAGTCCAGGTGTAGGGTTGGAAGCCTGCTATGTCCCTGAGGCTTCAGATCAGGAGGCCAGCCAGCTAGCCCTTAAAGACACTCTGGGTTCTAGGGTCAAGTGATGCAGGTCCAGTCCTCTCACCCAGGCAAGAGGTCAGCAGGCAGCAGATCAGCAAAGCAGGAGCCCAGCAGAGTGCAATCCATCAGAGTGGCAGTCCTATCAGCAGCACAGTAGTCCTTCTTCCTGGCTGAGTATCCACAGGTCTAGAAGTGTGCTGAGGTGGCGGTGTCTGAGGTCCAGTACTTATATCCAGTAGTGCTTTTTAAGTGGGGGAGACGTCAAAGATATGCCTTTGAAGTGCACAGAGGTCCCTCCTTCCTGCCCTGAGTCCTGACTCACTACAGGGGGGTATGCAGCCCACTGTGTGTGGTCAGGACACAGCCAGATCACTAGTCAGAGCCAGATTCTGGGTCGAGACTGGCAATCAAGTTAATTCTTATCAAAAGCTCAATCGCCCCCAATTTTGCTTGTGTCACAGTCAGGGTTAGATAGCCAAAGTGGGCAGTCAGCCACCGGCTGATGGGCCAGTGCCTGAATGCCAGCTGTGGGAGGGTATTTTGGAGGGCCACTGTCAACCGCCCACAGTGTCCTACTGGCACCCCCAGCCATGTCTGCCTTCCTAGGTCATTGTTCATGCTGGGCCTACAGGCACAGATTAAAAGCAGGGGCGGAGACTTGTGAGGTTTCAGCAGCATCCTTGGGAGGCAGGTTTTGCAGCTGTAGATGGTCCATCTTCACCTTGGCACTCGTGGGTCCAGCCCAGACCCTCGAAGTAGTGCCCTTTCCCTCCTCCCCCGCCAGGTTGTCACACTGAGGCTATGATGAAAGGGGGGAGCGAGTTGAGTGCCTCGCTGGGGCCAGATGTTGCTCTGGGTGTTGGGCCATTCACAACTCGCCTCTGTGGAGGGGTTAAGAGGGGGTGAGGGCTGCCAGCCAAAGGAGTAGTGTCTTTGTTGTACTACTCTGCCAGGCCGTCACACTAAGCAATGGTGGGCGGGGAGAAGGGAGCGTGAAGGCCAGGTCGGATGTTGTGGCCATTGGGCCGCCTAGGCCTCCCTGGGCAAACAAGGAAGCTGTGTTTTTTCTGTGATGCTTCCCCTGCTGGGACTTGACAATGATCCCATGGGAGGTAGGGTAGGAGGTAGTATTCAGAGTCCTCACTGAGACGATAGGTGTTGCTCTGACACTTGGGTGTTCTCACCTCAGCCCCCAAGGGGCCAGTCCAGTTCAGAAGCAATATTTTTTGCCTGACTTCTCTGCCAGGTTGTCACATTCAGGCCATCGTGGGCGGTGGAGGGGGTGGGGGCTGTGCAATGGCTGAGAGGCCTCACGGGGAGGCCAGGTTAGGTAGGTGTTATCCCCATTGGGCCATTTTCACCTCGACTCAGCCGGCACAAATTTCAATAATTAACTTACCCACACATATCCTGTTTTTCAGAGAATGGCAAAAATACTTGCTGGAAAGATCTTTGCTTTGTCTAGGAACAGTTTTGACCCACACATTAGCATAGAGGGTTAATGTGCCTGCTGCACAGCACGTGTTACATGCAGAACACAGATTTGTATTTTATGTAGATAGGTCAGTGGGTTGCTGCTTTTGTGACAGAGATTCTTTTGTTACTTGGAGTTCAGAAGTTACAATCCTTCCACTGTAGCACAGTGAGCTATGAATCAGCATCAAGGCGATGCATGCAAACGGCAAGGCATAGGAATGGAATCGTTTTATTTGCTTTCTCAATCATTCTTTATCCTAAGGTTGCTAAAAAAAAATCCTTTGGATAAAAAGTCTTATTAGTAGTGAATAATAGGTTATTAATCACTACTGGTAGCATTGAAAACAAGCATTGGCAAACCCAATAGGTTCTGGCTACACAAACTATTGACTTTGTCAATTCTTTAGTCATGTTGCACAGCAGCGTGGCTGTGGTCCTGCATGGCTGAAATTGGAAAGAAAAGCACTATGACGCTGCCAGCACTCAAAGTCAATCTGAGATAGTGTGCATGAACTGATAACTTGCACACATAAAGGGGAAGTCATCACAGCTACCAGTACTACCAATACAACCTACGCAACCACAATGCTATAGCCACATATACAAAGGACAAACCAAGATTGACTTTTCCCACATATGTCAATTACTTTAGCCACTCAGCAGCAAATAGGAGACGGTTTAGGGGCTAAGCGTAGGACACAGGGTCAACACTGTGATGTAAGTGGGAATCAATGTGTGCATGAAATCACTTTAACTGCCGTAGCATTTTGGTGGATTCAGCTTTTATGACATTGCCTCATTCACAAGTAGAATAAACCAACACAGCACCTACATATAGATGGCGACTGGATAGGATACAGGACACTCAGATGAAGAACAAACCTGTGGAGATGCTTTGGCCTTTACTCTTGGAGTCTGTGCTAATGTGCACACATAGGCAGGTCCTCGTGCCAGCTCCCCCTGCAACAGTTCTCCTGTCCAGCTTGCCTGCAGTCTGCTACACTCTGCTGCCTGTTTACCTGCTGCACTCTGTTTGTGCCTACATTGCTCGTTTCTTGCTCTGTTTTGCCATTTTCTGCTCTCTGTTTTGCCTTTTCTGCCCTCTGTTTTGCCTTCTCCGCTCGTTTTTCTGCCCTTTGTTTGGCCTTTTCTGCTCGTTTTTCTGCCTTCTGTATTGCCCTCTTCTGCTTTGTTCTGCTTTTTCTGCTCGTTTATCTGCCCTCTGTTTTGCATTATCTGCTTGTTTTTCTGCCCTCTGTTTTACCTTTTTCTGCTCGTTTCTTCCCGCCATTTCCTCAAGACCTGGCTTTCGACGAAGACCTTGAACCACAACACCCAGATACCCCCAGAGGATACAGTGCAGCACTCTACAAATGCTGATTTATTGATAAGCCCTATTGCATATCAGCCACACTGTCCCACTGTGTGTGTTTGCACCAGGGTGAATCCTTAACTATGTGTGCCCGGTTCACCTGGGGCAGTGCACACCATTACATACAAAAATTGTTGTCCTCAGTGCAGACACACATTATTACAGCTTGCACCACCGTACGCCATTGAGGAGAGTGTACTAGTGTAAGACAGGGCCAAAGTTTGAAACCGTGGCTCCGTATCTCACTGACGGAAGGCCAGCCTCTATTTGAACAGGGAATTGTGGTACATGGAGGTTTTTTAGATTGAATTTTGAACAGTGGGACCTACAGGCCAGTAGTGGTTACATTGACCTGTGAGGGTAGTTGTATGATGAAAAGACTCCCTAGGTCCTAGAATTGGACTTCACTGTTCGGAGTATGTCAGGTCTCTTTGTGGTTACATGAACAGGGCAAAAGACATTTCCCGGCAGGTGGGTGCAGAGTGTTATTGCACCAGTCTGCCAGGGGATCCATGGATGTTTAACATGACTTCCCTGCTCAACACCTAGTGGTGCTCTGTGGGGGGGGTGGGGAGCAATGGAGGGCGTGGCAGGGAAAGGGGAATGACTGTGTGCCACCTCGATGTGCCATATAGACTGTAAGATGCCTAACACCTTCTTTGCATTGATGCCTGTGATTCTAATATGGAGTGGACACAGAGGAAAAGGGTTTCCTCATTTGTACAGGCCATGCCCTCACGCAAAAGAGGGAATGCGTCATTGTGATCACATTATCCACAATATAGAAGGGGCTACGTAAGCATCTACACCCCGAAGTAGGTACAAACATGCGTTGCACCTCCAGGGCACTTCTGCAATACGGCCCCTCAATGCTGCTGATCCCCAGAAGCTTAGTCTCTTTACTGTAATCAATAGCTGTCATCATTTGTTGTCTATTTGTACACTATGAGGGCATTACATTTCTGTACTGCATACCTAGTGCAGCAGTATTCTTTTCACTAGGGGTGGCAAGAAATGTTAGACCAGACAATGCCATACTGCATGGTGGAGGATTTCTGGCAAGCGATTATGTTGGGTACGTCGCGCCGGGCATTGCTTTAACCCCTAAGGTTAGGAGTGTTTAATGGACCCAGTGATTCCTGGACAGCTAGCCACCTTGATGGTGAGTTGGGGTGGTGGTTGGGTTCTTCAAGAGATTGAACAGGGATCGAGTAATAGAGATGTAACATTATCCAGGGTGACAACAATGTATTTGGGCCATCCAACTAGGAGGCTGTTGCGGTACTAAACTCACGTCAGGGCTACGAAATGGGACTTTAGTTGCATGTAAAGTAAGGAGGCGGATTTTAAGAATGTTCTGTTGAGTCTTGCACCGACAGCTGTGGTTGGCAGTAGACATTCTAGCAGCATTCCGGGGCTGAGAATTCCAACACAGCCTAGATATGGGATGTTGTAAAAGCACAATAAATATTTAATCTCCTGATTGTGACAGGTATTGCTTTGCCAGGGTGTCTAATAATAGCAGAGAGGCTGCTCTATTATTCATCCCACTCTGGTCTTAATGTGACACACAGAACAGCTATGTGGAATGAGGGCTTGATGTGAGCGAAGGATAAAGAGGCCCGCATCAGCAGGAGTGATGCAGGCTTTGCCCAGGAGTGGACGCGGGTTGTGTATAGAAGTGAAGTCAACCATACTATCAATCGGGGAATTGTAATCAATCAATCAGGGAATTGTAAGCGCGCTACTCACCCGTGAGGGTCTCAAGGCGCTGAGGGGGGGGTCCGCAGATCTGTTTAGCCGAAGAGCCAGGTCTTGAGGGTCTTCCTGAAGGTGTTCAGGGAGGGGGCGCATCTGATGTCTGCCGGTAGCTCGTTCAAGGTCTTGGCTGCAATGTGAGAGAAGGATCTTCCGCCTGCTCTGGCTCTGTGGATGCGCGGGGTTTCGGCCAGTGCGAGGTTGGAAGATCGGAGGTTTCTTTTGGGTACGTGGAAGTTGATTCTGTCGTTGAGGTATTTGGGTCCGTTGTTGTGTAGGCATTTGTAGGCGTGAGTGAGGATTTTGAAAGTGACTCTTTTCTCCACGGGGGGCCAGTGGAGACTTCGTAGGTGTTGGCTGATGTGTTCGTGTCGGGGGATGCCGAGGACGAGTCTGGCGGCGGTGTTCTGTACTGTCTGGAGTTTGCGGAGTAGGGACTTGTTGATGCCGGCGTAGTATGCGTTTCCATTGTCCAGTCTGCTGGTGATGAGTGCGTGGGTGAATGTCTTCCTTGACTCAGGGGGGATCCACTTGAAGGTCTTGCGGAGGATGCGGAGGGTGTTGAAGCAGCTTGAGGTGACAGCGTTGACCTGTCGGTTCATGGAGAGTGATGAGTCGAGTACGATGCCGAGGTTCTTGGCGTGGTCTGAGGGGGTAGGTGGGCTTCCGAGGGCGGTCGGCCACCAGGTGCTGTCCCATGCAGAAGGGGTGGTACCGAGGATGAGGACTTCTGTCTTCTCGGCGTTGAGCTTCAGGCAGCTGTTGGTCATCCAGACTGCGACGTCTTGCATTCCTTTCTGGAAGTTGAGTTTGGCAGTGGTGGGGTCTTTGGTGAGGGAGAGGATGAGCTGGGTGTCGTCGGCGTAGGATACGATGTTGAGGCCGTGTTGTCGGACGATGGCTGCGAGGGGGGCCATGTAAATGTTGAAGAGGGTGGGGCTCAGTGGGACTCTGCAGGTGATTTTCGTGGGGTCGGAGAGGAAGGGTGGGAGTCTGATCCTTTTGCTTCTTCCGGTGAGGAATGATCGGATCCAGTCTAGGGCTGTTCCTTGTATGCCTGCGTCGTGTAGTCTGATGACTGGTGTGCGATGGGAGACGGTGTCGAAGGCCGCTGATAGGTCGAGTAGGATGAGGGCTGCGGAGTGGCCTTGGTCCAGGAGGGTGCGGATGTCGTCTGTGGCGGCGAGTAGGGTGGTCTCTGTGCTGTGGTTGCTTCGGAATCCGGATAGGGACGGGTCGAGGACGGCGTTTTCTTCAATGAATCGTGTCAGTTTCCTGTTGACTGTTTTCTCTGCAACTTTGGCTGCGAAGGGGAGGAGCGAGATGGGCCGATAGTTCTTGAGGTCGGTGGGGTCAGCTGTGGGCTTCTTGAGCAGGGGTCTGACTTCTGCGCGCTTCCAGTCGTCTGGGAAGGTGCCTGTTTTGAAGGTGGTGTTGATGGTGCGTTGTAGTTCGGGTGCGATGGCGGCCACGGCTCTGTGGTAGATGTGAGGGGGGCAGGGGTCGGTGGGGGCCCCCCCGAGTGGATGCTTTTCATGGTTGAGGCGGTGTCTTCGGCCGTGATCGGTGTCCAGTTGGAGATGGTGGTACTACACAAGCACCCTGCTGGGAGAGGGGCTTCCTTGGCAGATCATTGACCAGGATCCCAATGACCCACCCTGACCCTACACTCCTGGAGATTTACCACCCAGGGCGTAGTGAAAAAACAAGACTGGGAGCTCCAAAGCGTGGACCAAACACCCAGCGCCCCATTACCCGGCCCTCACCTTCCACAGTGGAGTTACCATGGTAGTCATTCGCCATCTTCACTGGGTAACGGCGAGGAGTTAAACAGTAAGGGTCCCTCTGACGGGTGGTCTCAGTTTGCTGACCCAGGCCAGAAGGTAGAGGCTGGAACCCCCCCCACCACTGCATGTCTGGAGGGCGGTCTCCACTGAAAGAGGGCCCTGCTAACGGGCCTGTGGCTAAGAACCTCTTTTTTCATTTACTAAAACCAAAGGAAAGCAGATATATTACTCGATGTGCTGTTGTGTGACTGGTCTGCTCCTGTGTTTGCTGACTTTATCCAGATCATTGAGATGTCTGTGTATTATCGCGTTTTTTGATTGGACCAGTAGAAAGTGACATATCGCTAACATATCTTTCGAGTCACGTGGTATACTCAAAGCCCGGCAGGTGGAAGTAAGTGTAAGGCTATTGGGGTGTCACCTTATGGCTTACTGGAGGCGCGCTGGTTTGGAGGAAGGAGTTCTCTATGAAGTAGTTGTTGGTGCGTGGGTGGTCAATTCGGATAGTGCCTTGATGGACAGTGATAGCAAGCAAAAGTAGGCGCAATGAGCTATGTACTGAAGAAAACAACAAAACAAAATGTACCATTATTGCTGTTGGAATCGAGGGAAATGTACCCAGCCGATAACACAATGAACATCAAACCTGCAGTCAGATATTAGTTATACGTAAAGCACGTTTTCGCATCTCCATTATGGGTAATGGCAATTAAACTGTAGGGATCGTCATAGTAAGTGTTGTTTCTTAATAATATCCTAACATAGGGAACAATTATTGGCGGTGCGCTCAAGAAATACCGGAAGTCTGACCGCGCCATTGAAAATTCGTTCAAGAAGTGTTTGAGAAAGTGGTGTTGAGACCCTCTCCCAGGGCCGTCTCTCTGGTTTCTGTTTGTTACAGGGGGTTGGGGGGGTTACATTTTGCTACATCGATGTCTGTCTGGATTTACACACATACATAGATACACACACGCGCGCACACAGAAATTTCTTTCAAAAGTTTTAAAAAGGTTATTTTCGGCGCGTTCTTTGATGTGCAGATGAATGGGGTGAGATGTGTGGCACAGATGTCTTCCTTCGCTGCACGTGCTTCTCTGCTGCTTTAGCTCTGTCTTCAATCACCACAGTTCAGAAGTGAAGACGAGCACACACTCTCATCTGTGTGCTGCCGACAGCCACAGACTAATGATGCTCTTAAATATCGAGTCAGCAGCTCCTGGGAGCATCTAAATATATCCTTGCCTCTGCCTCCTCCTGACCTCATTATCTCAATCACTCACGTTCCAAGAGTAGCAACACTTTGACACACCCAGTATGAGAAGCCAAGCCACTGACAAGACACAACCGAGTATGAGAAGCCACAGACAAGACACGACCGAGTATAGGAAGCCACAGACAAGACACGACCGAGTTTGGGAAGCCACTGACCAGACACAACCGAGTAGGAGAAGCCACTGACAAGACACAACCGAGTATGAGAAGCCACTGACAAGACACAACTGAGTATGAGAAGCCACAGACAAGACACGACCGAGTATGAGAAGCCACTGACAAGACACGACCGAGTATGAGAAGCCACTGACAAGACACAACTGAGTATGAGAAGCCACTGACAAGACACAACTGAGTATGAGAATCCACAGACAAGAAACGACCGAGTATGAGAAGCCACAGTCAAGACACGATCTAGTATGAGAAGCCACTGACAAGACACAACTGAGTATGAGAAGCCACAGACAAGACACAACTGAGTATGAGAAGCCACAGACAAGACACAACTGAGTATGAGAAGCCACAGACAAGACACAGAGTATGAGAAGCCACAGACAAGATACGACCGAGTATGAGAAGCCACAGACAAGACACGACCGAGTATGAGAAGCTACAGGCAAGACACAACAGAGTATAGGAAGCCACAGACAAGACAAAACCGAGTTTGGGAAGCCACTGACCAGACACAACCGAGTAGGAGAAGCCACTGACAAGACACAACCGAGTATGAGAAGCCACTGACAAGACATAACCAAGTATGAGAATCCACAGACAAGAAACGACCGAGTATGAGAAGCCACAGTCAAGACACGATCTAGTATGAGAAGCCACAGACAAGACACGACCGAGCGTGAGAAGCCACAGACAAGACACGACCGAGTATGAGAAGCCACAGACAAGACAGAGTATGCAAACCCACAGACAAGACACAACCGAGTATAAGAAGCCACAGACAAAACAGAGTATGCGAACCCACAGACAAGACACAACAGAGTATAAGAAGCCACAGACAAAACACAACAGAGTATAAGAAGCCACAGACCAGACACAACCGAGTATGAGAAGCCACAGACAAGACACGACCGAGTATGAGAAGCCACAGACAAGACACGACCGAGTATGAGAAGCCACAGACAAGAAACGACCGAGTATGAGAAGCCACAGACAAGACACAACAGAGTATGGGAAGCCACAGGCAAGCCACAACCGAGTTTGAGAAGCCACACACAAGACACGACCGAGTATGAGAAGCCACAGACAAGACACGATCTAGTATGAGAAGCCACAGACAAGACACGATCTAGTATGAGAAGCCACAGACAAGACACAACCGAGTATGAGAAGCCTTAGACAAGACACGACCGAGTATGAGAAGCCACAGACAAAACACAACAGAGTATAAGAAGCCACAGACCAAACACAACAGTGTATAAGAAGCCACAGACAAGACACGACCAAGTATGAGAAGCCACAGACAAAACACAACAGAGTATAAGAAGCCACAGACAAGACACGACCGAGTGTGAGAAGCCACAGACAAAACACAACAGAGGAGAACCCCTACTCCGTAGATTCTGCTCAAAGGAACACACAGGATCCAGGGACAGCAAAAAATCTGCATGTGTGGTATGGGATCCCGGAGAGGAGACAGCTCAGAGAGAATCCACCAGACGTTTAACCATACATCCATGCATCCTCTAATTTTGTCAACAAAGACACAAGTGCAGTGCGGGATCCTACAAAATATCCAGTTTCCTTTCGTCTGGAGTATTACTGTCTATTCTTCTGTGGGTGGTCTACTACCAAGAAACCTACACCTCTTTGCCACATAACTCCTCCCAAAACGAGCTGTGCTAGAAACTTGCATTCGAACCCGTAATTTCTGAAGTCACTCAAACAATTCTTGAAGTTGCATCATGAGGAGTTCCCATCTATTTGTCATATAACTTGCTAGTCCACCCACATCTTGAATGAAGTCAACGGTCCACGTTAAAAAACAAAAGGCAACGTTTTCAGAGCGCGCCGTATAGATCTGAACAGAAGGGGTTCAAAAAGATAATAATTGCCCACCCTCAAGTTTCTCAGGGAATGTCCTACTATTGGGAATGTCGTCCCCACATTTATAAGATGTGCCTGCTCATTTCAAATCTATGTACCCAAACTAAAGGATTATCTACTAAACCTGGCCTAACATTGCCACTCTGACATATCTTGCTCATGGGATAGATATCCCCTTCCTGCCTTATTGATGTATTGCAGCCGACAATTACTTTATATTTATATATTTTTTTAACTACTACTATACACTTGGGGCCAGATGTAAGAAGCATTTTACCGGTCGCATTTAACGGGTCGCCATTGGGCCGTTTGCGCCCGCTAAAATGCATTTTGCCATGTACAGAAGGCAAAATGCGACTTGGTAACTTGTTACCGAATCGCATTTTGCTTTTGCGATTCAGTATTAGGGAAGGGCATGTTTAAGGCGTCCCGTCCAAATACCGAATAACACTGGTATGTAGGAAAGTTTTGCGCCCGGGAATGCGGTCACAAAACATTCGCAGTTACCACCAACTTCAAGTTGGTGGTAACCCAATGGCAAACAGGAAGGAGTCCCTAAGGGACCCTTCACCTCTGTGAATGTGGGCGCCAACATTTCTTAAGAGCAGGTAGTGATCCCACAGACCACTGCCTACATCTTAAAAAATGAAAAGGTAAGTTTTCATCTTTGAAATGCATTCCGTTTTTCTTTAAGGAAAACCTGCTGTATTGCATAAAAAAATATTGCTTTAATTAAAAAAAACATCACAGACATGGTGGTCTGCTGACCCCAGCAGGCCACCATCCCTGTGATTGTAGCCATTCACAATGGGTTGCAAATTGCGACCTGCCTCATAAATATTGATGAGGCAGGTCCATTTGTGACCCACTGTGAATCTCTAACAGTGTCAAACACACTGTTGTACATCGCAGTTTGCGATTTCCTAATAGCAAATTGCTAAAATTCGCTATTAGGAAATCGCAAACGCGATTTTGTACATCTGGCCCTATATGTCATATCTACTGCACCACGCAGAGTTCCCAGCTGACATCACGTCATTGTTTTATGTTGTATTCATACATGCATCCTCTTTCCATAATGCGGCTTGCAAACAAATGAATGTGTATATAGTTTTTGTATTGCACATAAGGTACAGATACACATAGGTGCATCTCTCACTTGTCTTCCAGATGTATAGGTTATGTTATATCTTTTCAACATTGCAGATATGCAAATTTTCTGATTATCACAATGGCTTGTGCTGTAAAGCACTCCGTCGCGCTTAGACGTTTAGCAACTCTAAGTCAAAAATAAATACATAAATTACCCAATCCTCTTAAGCTGGAGCAAAACGCCGTTTAGGGCGGTATTCTAAAAAATGCTTTGTCTGGTGGGAATTGTACCATCGATCACTGTAAGAAGAGATGGTTTAGAGAATGATATCAGATCACAGAAAATTATCTGTTTTACAAGAGCTCATGAAGGCACAGAAGGATGTACACCTCTTGAGCACGCCTCTACAGTGAGCCTGTTCAGGACTCAAGTCATGGATCTAATAGGCTCAAAAGATTTGCAAAAGGTTGAGACGACATTACAAAACGTGTGAAGTAAGTTCCAGGTCAGTACAACAATTTAACCAACCATATTTAATTGGAGTCTCTTTTACTTTTATAATTGCCGTGTCTCCAATGTCAACTTAACTATTGGTTTTATTTTTGGGGAATTTCCTTTTCACTTTGTGGTGGACACCGATTTAGAAGACGATGAGAAGCAGGAAATCGAGGAGGAAGTTAGACTTGTATCTTAATAATATCAAACTATTGAAGATGTTAGACTTAATTATCAGATTGAAGGACGGCCGGTTGAGTAAGATGTTCTGCTTTAACTACCAACGTGCAAAGATACCCATTTGATGAAGATTTTATACTTAATTATCAACATGAAAAACATCCAACTGAGCAAAATGCTAGACTTAATTACCAAACTGAGGAGCACCTACCTGAGGAATATCTTAGACTTAGTTACTAAACTAAAGACCAACCAGCTATGGAAGATGTTCGACTCAACAACCAAACTGAAAAACTATCCAGATGGACACCCCGCATGTTGAGAGTGATCAGCGTGCTCACAACCTCCAGAAAACTTAAACCAAGCAAATGTCTTGCTGCTCTACTTAGTCGACACTGCTGACAACATTTTGGACATGAATACGACACTACAAGACATTGGGGTAGATTTACTTTACAGGGCTGTATCTCCTTCACAGCAGGTGCCCAACGGAGGGGTTCACCAACAGCCTGAAGAGTCTAATGTAGATTACCTGTCAGAGGACAGCTGGCAACAGCAACTCAACAGCAATCAAGAGTAGGCCAAAAACATGTCATAAGTTGGGGAAATCTAGAACCATGTACAGAAAGAGATCTCACAGCCAGGGGCACGTGTTGAAGCTGTTGCGGGCCAACATGAAATGATACATTTAGGTAAAATATGGAGAGGCGGACTGCTGCAGTCAACAACAGAAAGACACCTATACAAGCTGCCATCTCAGACATTAACCTACAGTTGAGAGGCTATATACAAACAAATACATACAATGACAACAGTTTGTACCATGTTAGATGCATATCTAGGAACTAACACAGGCTGTTTAAAAGCATGGACTGGTGCAATTTTTGACACTATACAAACAAACTTTTACATGCTGATGGGAAGAAGACTAATGTTTGTACCGAATTCTGCTTTGTAGTGTTATGTTATGTTATAGTGATTTATTAAGCGCACAAATGACAAAAGGTGTCTCGGCGCTAGCAGTCCTGAGTAAATGAATCTTACCCCATTTAAAAAATCACCAAGTTTTAAGTTCCTTCCTGAAGGCCGTTAGTGTAGGCAAGGCCCTGATCTCGATCGGAAGGATATTCCAAAGTTTTATGGATCCTGCTATAAAGCTTCTGCCACCCCAATTGGCTTTACGGATCCTGGGTAGGAGCATAAGTTTAGCCCCTTCTGAACGAAGGGATCTATTGGGGGAATACCACTTCAAAGACCGCCTCAAAAACCATGGGCCTGTGTCGTGCAACGCCTTATAGGTGATGCATAAGGCCTTGAATTTGATGCGGCTTCTTACCGGAAGCCAGTGCAGATTCTGAATGTGCTTAGCCACAGATTAAAGTTTTGGAATACCCAGAAGAAGCCTGGCCGCTCCATTCTGTACTGTCTGTAGTTTTCTCAACAGTTTTTCCTGTGTGTTTAGGTAAAGGCCATTGGAATAGTCTAACTTGGATAAGACTAACGAGGCGATTATTGTCTTTTTGCTATGCTCAGGAATATAAGGAGGGATTTTTTTTTTATAGTTTTGAGTAAATAAAAACTGGAAGTGACACTGTTGACTTGATGCTTAAAGTTCAGTTTGTCATCAATTATTACTCCTAGGTTTTTTGCTTTTGACACTGGGGTGGGTAAAGAGCCCAGTTCGTCCGGCCACCAAACAGGCGACCAGTTAGAGGAAAGATTTCCGAACAGAATTATCTTGGTCTTTCCTGAATTCAGCTTGAGGCAATGCGAGCTCAACCAAGAACTGACAGCTCGCATGCAGTCATGGAAACGAGTTGCAAGATTGGAACCGTTTTTAAGAACTGATAAGATGATTTGGGTGTCATCGGCATAGGTCAGAGACAACCCAAAGGATCTGATCAGGATGGCCAGTTCTGTGACATATATATTGAATAAAGTAGGGCTGATGGATGAGCCCTGTGGAACCCCACAGGGGAGTGAGAAAGGAGTAGATTTGAATATGACCAAGGCTACTGTTTGAAGTCTACCCGATAGGAAGGAGGAGATCAAAGATAATGCTTTATCTTTGATTCCTAAGGAGCTCAGGTGGTTAATCAGCAACTTGTCGTCGACAGTGTCGAACACTGCCGAGAGATCCAGAAGGACGAGTGCAGCTGCAGCCCAATCATCTAACATTGCCCTAATTTCTTTGGGAGGCTTTGATCAGGGCCGTTTCTGTGCTATGCCCCGCCCTAAATCCAAATTGTGGCTCATCCAAGAGGTGATTCTCGTGTAAATATTTGGCTAACTGATTGTTCATTACCTTTTCCACCAATTTGGTCGGAAGTGGGAGATGCGAGATAGGTCTGTAGTTATTGGCTTCAGCGGAGTCCAGGTTGGATTTCTTTAGGAGAGGTAGTATGGAGGCCCTATTCCACATAGATGCAAAGACTCCTTCCTTAAACATAGCGTTGAAGATGGAGGAAAAACTATTTCCTATGATTTCAGGGACCTGGTTAAAAATTAAGGGGGGAAAAGGGTCTGAAGGATATCCAGATTTTGCCATCTCAATCACAGCAGCTATGTGATCACTAGTGACCGGAGCGAATTCTGAGAAAACGGGAGAGTTGGAGATGGATTGGTCGCTCGCCTCCTGTGTGACCGGCATGGAGGTTGTTTCAAAGATGGAGTAGATCTGTTCAACTTTCTTCTGAAAGGTCGGTGCTAAGGTGTCGCAAAAAGCTAGGGAGTGCTCCTTTGCCACGTTGCCTGGATGAGTGGTAAGTTTGACTATCACCTGAAGGAGTTCTTAAGTGGGCGATAAGTTACAGAAGATGGAAGTACAAATCATATATTCTAACATTACATGAACAAAAAGTCAGTCCAGCTGTCCAGCTGAAGTGAAAAGAAAAATTTCACTCATGATGCACGGAATGAACACCGGATGAGCTTGGTGGTTTGAAAATGTTCAATTTTCTTGTTGTGTTCTTGATAGCAGTAGTTAAATATGGGCTCAATATGTTACTTATTTTTTCAGATACTATCTCTTTTTTCAGGTGTGGGTTGTAGTTCTCTATAAAGAGAACACCACCTTTCCACGTTTTTTATATATAGAACACTTCCTGTTCACTGAAACTTGATAGACTCATAAGAAGCAATCCGAAGAGGCCTTTCTGAAAGTTTAGACCTGGCACCTCTGCAATGGAAACTCTTTCCATCCAACCTGCAACCTGCTCCACTCTGAGACATACAAATGTTCATTTCCTTTTCAATACACCCATGAGTATCGGGTTAGAAAGCATTGGAATAAATCACTTGGAAAGACGACTATGGACATTTTATTTGTTTTATTGTAAATGGAAATTAATTTACTGCATTTCTATAGCGCTAGGGCAAACGAGAAGCAATCATATGGTCTTCTCAAAGTATTCTGAGATCACCCTGCCCTGGGACTCCAAGCAGGATAATCACATCATAGAAGTCACCAACATGCAAGGCACCCAAGTTCCCACTACATTCATATCCCTGCAATGCTGGAGCGATGACTGGTTCTAAAAGAGTTCTATAGCAGGCAATGCGAACTGGACGGCTTCAGGGCACGGACATTGACTGCAACGCAAACAGTCACACTTCCAAATAGGATTTAACAAGAAACTTGCCGCTTATCAATATCCTTGGTGCTGACATGTAGTAATTTCCACAGGGGCATCAAGAACCTTAAAGACCCTACATGCCTTCTAAATTTGTTTGGTTGCCCAAAGAGGCTTCCTTATTGCCAAGCTCCAGTTTCAAGGTATTTATGTTTTTGGACATTTCGGATTTTCACTAGCATACTAGTATTGAACAGTAATTATTTTTTAACCAGTGAAACAATCAGCTTGCCATGCGTCTATTTCACATCAATTTAACAGATAAAATTACACTCGGACTTGGATGACTGTAGGATTTTTAAGTAGTCATATGCAAAAATAATGCACTCACATGAAAAAAAACAATTTTAGCACAAGTCCATGTGCACATCTGCAGCTACTTAAGTTCCATTATGAAATGTTAACCACTTTTACACACCCTTTTCTGTCAATTCGCACAGCTATTGTACCAGCAGTCATGACTGGCAGCACGAAGAGACACTTAAAACCAAGAAGATCTAAATTCTGCATTTTCTGGAAAGCCGCTTGTTTTCATCTGTATTTGCAAAGTCCAGTAAAAACAGAAAACCCGGAGACTCACAGGCGATAACCACCAGTGTCTGGGAGAGTTTTTACCTGAATAAACTAAAGGACCTACCAATAGGAGGCTCAGGGAAAGGTGCTTAGAGTCCTAAAACCACTCTTTATGGCCCCATAAACAACAGGGATGTGCATCTTAAGCCCATTCTTGTAAGAAGCAATGCTTTCAGTGTTCTAAATACACTGCTATACTGAGAATTATGAAGGAGAGCCTGGTAGGCAGCGCACTCTTAGGACTGGCAGGAGAAGAGAATGCCTTGACCATGGCGGGTTGTTGCCCATTTACAAGAGATTCTAAAGCCTGGTTCATCGAGGCTTGTGAGTGGGCAGAAAAGACCTTCAGACTTTTATATTGCTCTATTTGTCTATCTTTTCACATTTAGATTCCATTTATTGTTCATGGAATGGAATGCTAAGCTCCCCTAAGGCATCTCTAGCTCACAAAAGTTCTCTTCCCCTTAATCTGTTGATGATCAGTGCCAGACTGTTACCGCTGTCCCCCAGGCGTGAGAAGTAATCTTGCTGCTTGGTAGGGTACACAGAATGGACAACAGGTAAATTGTGAAATGTATCAATGGCTTATTTTTCTACTCTTTCTTTCTTGTTTCTTCCTCTAACCAGGATTCGCTTTATCCATTATTTATCTCCTACCTGCTGCGATAAAAACCTTTGTCTTACTCCTCCTTTCCTCTTCTTTCTTCCCTTTCCCTCATCAAGTCCATTGATTTTGGACTTCCCCTTTAGACTTCTCTTTTATCATAAGAGAAAATGTGACAAGCCATGTAATCAGCATAAAATAGGCTATCTTTGTCAGAAATGAAAATAAAAGTCTATGAAATCTAAAAGTGACTGCAACAGACTCGTCCAATTTTTACCCTATTTCTCTTCCCATCGGGTCCCCCGCATGTTACTTTTTGGGTGTGGACCATCGTTGTACAGTCTAGGGACAACCTGTGTCCTCCTGATTCTTTAGTGACCCAAAGAACCACTTTGCACGGGCCATCCAATTGATATGCCGAGGAGTAAAACATTTTTCACTGATAAATGAACTGCTCCGAAAAGCAGATCTACAAAAGTAACTTTTACTTAAGGACAGCATCGCTCCATTAATATAAGTGACCATCGGTCAAGGCCTGAACCATCCCTCTGACACAAACAAGACATTAAAAGAACAGCTTTTGGTCAGTACATTTGGGATTTTGGGTACGCAGTAGATCGCTCACCCTCACCTGGGCTGTGCGGCTGCAGTGAGTTTTCGTTAACAATAACAGCCAGACCATAGATTCCATATCTGTTCTCCGCTTACCCCCATGGAGGGAAGCTGATGTGGTCACAGCAATTCTGACTGCTTCAATGCAGTCATTTTCAAGAAGTGTCGATTACAGACGCGTCCCAGGATCCAGCCTCTAGTTCCAGGGCATGGCTTACACATAGGCTTAAGGAGGGCTTTGATGAGATGCGAACCATAGAGCTGCTGTAAAGTTGCATCTAATGTATCACACAATGTACAATACGAAGTGAGCTTTGAATTCATGCACCTTCATGTCAAGGGGCACTACAAAGGGTCCGTGACAAGCATTTAGTAACAAGTTTAAAGTTTACATAAATGCAAAGTGTCGAAGTTTGCTCAACGTTAATAAGAATGCAGTAAAATTGTGCAACTTCTGTCCCATGCTCTGTGGTAGTTTCCAAGTGTGGCAATTGGCACTTACGTCACTATCAACATGCATTGGTATATACTCCCAATTGCCTCTGTGCAAATTATACAGGCAAATTGTGTTTGATGCTATTGAGGAAATCACTGGGCATACCCCCCGAGCGATCACGAATGGTTGCGCTTTTAGGATATGTGAAGGAGGTCCCCACGGAGATGCGCAACTTGACAGCAATCCTGCTTTTGCTAGCTAAGCACCAGTTTGGGTGCCTCTGGGATGCTGCCTCTTCTCAGGAACAACTGACTGCTTATTGGGAGTTGATGCCCGCTAGGTCCCGCCCAAAGATATCTGGTCCCTATTGGAGTGTCCAGAATGGGCAGGATGAGGCTTGGAGATGTGTCTGAGTGTCCAGAATGGGCAGGATGAGGCTTGGAGATGTGTCTGAGTGTCCAGAATGGGCAGGATGAGGCGGACGCCATCACAGGCATGGTGCAAATGATCGGACTGCGGCCCCTCCGGGAGCGGGTCACATTCTTTAGGCTGCCAAGCGGGGTGTGTGGAGTGGTATGATTGCTGAGCTGTGTCTGGGTGTGCTGCGAGTGAGTGAATCTTTCCACGGTGGCTGGAATTTTCTACCCCTTGCTGAGTGGCTTCCCCCCTTGGCCCCCTGTTTCCTCCCCCCAATTGTGCAGTTGACAGAGCTGTCATTTGTCGGAAACGTCGCAATATGCATATTGACCTTGTATTAGAATGTGCGTCGTTACTTTTGCTTGGAAACCTCAATAACAAGGATTTTTAAAAACACAACCAAAAACTTCTGTACATGTAATAGACTAACCGTAAGTACCTCCACATATGTCATTTGTGCGTTCTGAAGATCTGCACATATATCAATTATGCTAACCTAGAATTATCGCTTCATGATGTAAGGATCACTTCCAGGGAAGAAATCACATTGAAGATCTTGAAGAGTGAATCTCAATTGCTAACCTATATCCAATAGACTGCGAGGGGATCTCAATGTTCAGCTCTGATTGTTTTTTAAATGTTGCATACTTAGCTCCAAGTCCCAGCACAGCATGGCACTGCACAGCCAGTATTTATTTTTTGCAAGATTTGGTTTGGGGTGGGAGAAAAAAAGTAGCAAATCAGGTGAAATTGGACTTTTTAGATGTGGTGGCATCCAAGAGTTCTGATTTTACTAATAGTTGTTTTCAGTTGGCCCTCTTTGTCCATTGGGCTGTTATTGTGTAAATTACAATTTTTCTTCTACCCATCATATACTAATCACTACTCTACTTTATGCCACTGCACTCTACTCTACACCACTGCACTCTATGCCACTCTACTCTGCACCACTCTACTTTATGCAACTGCACTCTACACCACGGCACTCTATTTTGCTCCACTCTACGCCACTGCACTCTACTTTGCACCACTCTACTGTATTCCACTCCACAGTTCGCCACTACACTCTACTCTGCACTCTACGCCACTGTAGTCTATACAATTCTACTGAACTCAATTCAACTCCTCTTCTCTGCACTACTGCACTCTACGTCACTGCAGTCTACTCTGCGCCACTGCATTCTACTCTCTACCACTCTACACCACTGCACTTTATGCTACTACACTCCAATCTGCTCCACTCTACTCTAGGCCACTGCACTGCATGCCACTCCACTCTACTCTACTCTAGGTTACTGCACTCTACTCTTCACCACTCTACTCTACACGACTGCACTCTACTCTACTACACTCTATGCCACTCTACACTACTGCACACTACACCACTCTATTCTACACCACTGTACTCTATGCCACTGTACTGTACTTTGCACCACTCTAGTCTATGCCACTGCACTCAACACCCTACTCTACACCACTGCACTGTACTTTCCCACCACTGCACTCTACCCTACTGCACTCTACCCCAGTGCTCTCTACCCCATTACACCCTACCCCACTTCACCCTATGCCACTCTACTCTACTCTGCACCACTCTACTCTATGCTACTGCACTCTATGCCATTGCACTCTACCTAATAGCATTGTACACCACCGCACTCTATGCCACCACACTCTATGCCACTGCACTGTATTCCACTGCACTCTACTCTGCACCACTCTACACCACTGCAGTCTACGCCAGTCCACTCTACTCTATGCCACCACACTCTACTCTATGCCACTCCGGCCACTTCACTCCACTCTATGCCACTCTACTGCACGCCCCTCTGCACCATGCCACTTCACTCTACTCCACACTGCTGTACAACATGGCTAAAATACATTGGCAAAGCTAATAGCTCTTGTGTAGGCGAAATCTACTGGCTTTGCCAAAGCTTGTTTAGACTGTTGTAGGCATATGTGAACACATGAAAATGGGAAAAATGATTCACATTTTCTTTTAAAAAAAATACATGATCTGCCCATGAGCAGCGCGAGGCGTGGTCATTTTGCAGCGGTTCGTGGACCGCTGCCCTTTGCCTCATTTTTTAGACCGTTTGTGCATCATGTCTAAATGCTGCATTCCTGTCCAGTTCACATTTGGTTAAAAAAAAAAAAAAAAGGCTTTTCCCTAGTTCTGGTTTTCCTATGAAAGGGCTTACCTGGATTCAAGCGGCTATCTTCTTTACTTGAGGTTCTTTTCCTCTCGTCCAATGAAAATGTCTTAGGGGACTCATCCTTTCATCCTGTACCTCTCTCGCGTGGTCCTGCATTCAGTGAGGCAGGCTCAAGTGAGGCAGGCTCCTCATTCAGTGAGGCAGGCTCCTCATTCAGTGAGGCAGAATCCTTGTTAAGTGAGGCAGGCTCCTCATTCTGTGAGGCAGGCTCCTCATTCAGTAACGCAGTAACGCAGGCTCCTCATTCAGTGAGGCAGGCTCCTCTTTCAGTGAGGCAGGTTCCTCATTCAGTGAGGCAGGCTCCTCATTCTGAGGCAGGCTCCTCATTCGGTGAGGCAGGCTCCTCATTCGGTGAGGCAGTCTCATTCTGTGAGGCAGGCTCCTCATTCGGTGAGGCAGGCTCCTCATTCGGTGAGGCAGGCTCCTCATTCAGTGAAGCAGGGTCCTCATTCAGTGAAGCAGGCTCCTCATTCGGTGAGGCAGGCTCCTGTTTAAGTGAGGCAGGCTCCTGTTTAAGTGAGGCAGGCTCCTGTTTAAGTGAGGCAGGCTCCTCATTCGGTGAAGCAGGCTCCTCATTCGGTGAGGCAGGCTCCTCATTCGGTGAGGCAGGCTCCTCATTCGGTGAGGCAGGCTTCTCGTTAAGTGAGGCAGGCTTCTCGTTAAGTGAGGCAGGCTCCTCATTCAGTGAGGCAGGCTCCTCATTCAGTGAGGCAGGCTCCTCATTCAGTGAGGCAGGCTCCTCATTCAGTGAGGCAGGCTCCTCATTCAGTGAGGCAGGCTTCTCTAAGTGAGGCAAGCTCCTCATTCGGTGAGGCAGGCTCCTCATTCGGTGAGGCAGGCTCCTCATTCGGTGAGGCAGGCTCCTCATTCGGTGAGGCAGGCTCCTCATTCGGTGAGGCAGGCTTCTCGTTAAGTGAGGCAGGCTTCTCGTTAAGTGAGGCAGGCTCCTCATTCGGTGAGGCAGGCTCCTCATTCGGTGAGGCAGGCTCCTCATTAGGTGAGGCAGGCTCCTCATTAGGTGAGGCAGGCTCCTCATTAGGTGAGGCAGGCTCCTCATTAGGTGAGGCAGGCTCCTCATTCAGTGAGGCAGGCTCCTCATTCAGTGAGGCAGGCTCCTCATTCAGTGAGGCAGGCTCCTCATTCAGTGAGGCAGGTCCTCATTCTGTGAGGCAGGATCCTCATTCGGTGAGGCTCCTGTTTAAGTGAGGCAGGCTCCTCATTCAGTGAGGCAGGCTCCTCATTAGGTGAGGCAGGCTCCTCATTAGGTGAGGCAGGCTCCTCATTAGGTGAGGCAGGCTCCTCATTAGGTGAGGCAGGCTCCTCATTAGGTGAGGCAGGCTCCTCATTCGGTGAGGCAGGCTCCTCATTCGGTGAGGCAGGCTCCTCATTCAGTGAGGCAGGCTCCTCATTAAGTGAGGCAGGCTCCTCATTCAGTGAGGCAGGCTCCTCATTAAGTGAGGCAGGCTCCTCATTCGGTGAGGCAGGCTCCTCATTCAGTGAGGCAGGCTTCTCGTTAAGTGAGGCAGGCTTCTCGTTAAGTGAGGCAGGCTTCTCGTTAAGTGAGGCAGGCTCCTCATTCGGTGAGGCAGGCTCCTCATTCGGTGAGGCAGGCTCCTCATTCGGTGAGGCAGGCTCCTCATTCGGTGAGGCAGGCTCCTTATTCGGTGAGGCAGGCTCCTCATTAGGTGAGGCAGGCTCCTCATTAGGTGAGGCAGGCTCCTCATTAGGTGAGGCAGGCTCCTCATTAGGTGAGGCAGGCTCCTCATTAGGTGAGGCAGGCTCCTCATTCGGTGAGGCAGGCTCCTCATTCAGTGAGGCAGGCTCCTCATTCAGTGAGGCAGGCTCCTCATTCAGTGAGGCAGGTCCTCATTCTGTGAGGCAGGGTCCTCATTCTGTGAGGCAGGATCCTCATTCTGTGAGGCAGGATCCTCATTCTGTGAGGCTGGCTCCTCATTCGGTGAGGCTCCTGCTTAAGTGAGGCAGGCTCCTCATTCGGTGAGGCAGGCTCCTCATTCGGTGAGGCAGGCTCCTCATTCAGTGAGGCAGGCTCCTCATTAAGTGAGGCAGGCTCCTCATTCAGTGAGGCAGGCTCCTCATTAAGTGAGGCAGGCTCCTCATTCGGTGAGGCAGGCTCCTCATTCAGTGAGGCAGGCTTCTCGTTAAGTGAGGCAGGGTCCTCATTCTGTGAGGCAGGATCCTCATTCTGTGAGGCAGGATCCTCATTCTGTGAGGCTGGCTCCTCATTCGGTGAGGCTCCTGCTTAAGTGAGGCAGGCTCCTCATTCGGTGAGGCAGGCTCCTCATTCGGTGAGGCAGGCTCCTCATTCAGTGAGGCAGGCTCCTCATTAAGTGAGGCAGGCTCCTCATTAAGTGAGGCAGGCTCCTCATTCAGTGAGGCAGGCTCCTCATTAAGTGAGGCAGGCTCCTCATTCGGTGAGGCAGGCTCCTCATTCAGTGAGGCAGGCTTCTCGTTAAGTGAGGCAGGCTTCTCGTTAAGTGAGGCAGGCTTCTCGTTAAGTGAGGCAGGCTCCTCATTCGGTGAGGCAGGCTCCTCATTCGGTGAGGCAGGCTCCTCATTCGGTGAGGCAGGCTCCTTATTCGGTGAGGCAGGCTCCTCATTAGGTGAGGCAGGCTCCTCATTAGGTGAGGCAGGCTCCTCATTAGGTGAGGCAGGCTCCTCATTAGGTGAGGCAGGCTCCTCATTAGGTGAGGCAGGCTCCTCATTCGGTGAGGCAGGCTCCTCATTCAGTGAGGCAGGCTCCTCATTCAGTGAGGCAGGCTCCTCATTCAGTGAGGCAGGCTCCTCATTCAGTGAGGCAGGTCCTCATTCTGTGAGGCAGGGTCCTCATTCTGTGAGGCAGGATCCTCATTCTGTGAGGCAGGATCCTCATTCTGTGAGGCTGGCTCCTCATTCGGTGAGGCTCCTGCTTAAGTGAGGCAGGCTCCTCATTCGGTGAGGCAGGCTCCTCATTCGGTGAGGCAGGCTCCTCATTAGGTGAGGCAGGCTCCTCATTAGGTGAGGCAGGCTCCTCATTAGGTGAGGCAGGCTCCTCATTAGGTGAGGCAAGCTCCTCATTCAGTGAGGCAGGCTCCTCATTCAGTGAGGCAGGCTCCTCATTAAGTGAGACAGGCTCCTCATTCTGTGAGGCAGGCTCCTCATTCTGTGAGGCAGGCTCCTCATTCTGTGAGGCAGGCTCCTCATTCGGTGAGGCAGGCTCCTCATTCGGTGAGGCAGGCTCCTCATTCGGTGGGGCAGGCTCCTCATTCGGTGAGGCAGGCTTCTCGTTAAGTGAGGCAGGCTTCTCGTTAAGTGAGGCAGGTTCCTCATTCAGTGAGACAGGATCCTCATTCAGTGAGGCAGGTGCCTCATTTGGTGGACTGTAAATTAAAGAAGTTTTGTGTCCTGTCACAGAGGACGTCAGCCTTTTTTGTCTGGGTGGATCCTTAATTAAATTGGAATTTGTAAATAATAAGAATACAGGCAGTGGATGACAGACTCCCACAAGCCTTTGTCCTCGAGATTGCCATCAGAATGTGCAGAGGTTGCTGCATCCTGCGTTTGCGGAAGTCAGAAATAAGACAGTCACGATGCAGCAATCAGGTGCAGGAATTTACACTCCTGGGCTCTCACATTCACAGATTTTTCAGTTATTTATCTAACACTAAAGAATTAGGACCCAATTAAGAGGAAAGAGCAGTTTAAATGTAATTGACACTAATTATGAAACCAATGTAACAGAATGAGGAGCGCCCTCCACAAAAGTCCTAACATTTACCTGATAGAGCGCAGATTTGCTCTGTCGTTGTAGGAGGCATTATAATGATGAGTAGTCCGCACCCACATGTAATCTTTATCGTGTTAACATTTGTGCCATTAGATCATGTATTGTAATAACGTGCAAGGTAAAGGGATAGGCATATTTTCGTAAAACGTGTAGAAATCAATATTGCAATTACGTATGGTGCTCATGAAAAGCGCTCTGATACCTGATCTCTTCGGGTCTAGTTCACGCTATATAAAACTCTAAAAAAAAAAGTTTTAAAAAAATAGATGAAAACCTTAGTGTGAAGAATCGTACATGTGACTAATGAACGTTATAATTCGTGATGCTTATGTGATGCATTGACTTAAATGGGCTCAGTAACAATGATCATGTATACACGTGTTATATGAATTTACGTGCAGTTTCTTATGTTGACCGAACTCTGTAGGCCTAATGTGTATATTTTTCCTGGCACTCTCAAGTTAGGGTTGCTAGTAGAATTCATGTGTATGCAGAATTTGCTCTTTATCACGTTTCTGTTACAGGTGGAGAAATGCATCTTTAATAGTTAGAATAATATCTTTGTTTTAGGAGTTAGGCTTAGGGATGAGAACATACATTGAACAGCGATGCTGATATTGTGGGATGGTGTTCTTTCTCACCGGAGAGAGCCTGGGAATCAAGGTTGAGCCAAGGCCTGGGAGAATCGCTGCCGCATGGAAAGTTACCTATGAGGAGGTGTCTTGCGTGAATGGGGTGATGTCGCACAGCACTATGGGAAGTCTCGTACCAGTTCTTGAATTGGAGTTAGGGACAGAGTCCGGGGACTTCTGCCTTGCCTTGAGAGAAGAGAGCATCTTAGAACGAGCTCTGTAGCTTTATGCTACTTGACCCATTCAACATGAATGGTCTTCTTAGGAAGCCTTCACGTGCTGTCACCTTTTCAGATCTTGCCTTTGGGAATGCTAAGTAGGGATGTCACGTTAGCAATAATGTAGGGACAGACTAATGCTTTTTACCTACGAACCTCCAATGAAGGGGACTCTTGACATCGGAGCTGTTATTTTATGTGTCCTGATTCTAGAATTAGTTATTTTGTGTATGCTGCATCGTCTTAACTTCACCCGTAGGTTTGGCTTTGTATTAGTTCCAATGTATTTCTACACCCTCATTTTGAGGTGTTTGTTTGTCCACCTGTTCCTGGCTTTGTAAAAAATCAAACTTAACTTTGGATAGAGAGTCTGTGATTCTTTGGAGTCATGATTCATTGGAACAGTGATGAGTAAAACTGACTGATTCTTTCTCTCCTCTACACTTTCAAGCAGAGAAAAAGAGACATCGGCCAGGGGTTCCAGAGTAAATCTGGAACGTGGAACCCGGCTCCTTCAACCCGATTCATGCACTACTACACCAAACTCTAAACACAGCCCTAAGCCTAACAATAAACAGACAGTGGCGGCTTCTCCGCCAAGGCGGAGGAGCATCGCCCCACTCCTTTGCAGCAGTTTAAATAAAGGAAAAATAAAATGATAACAACGTTATTATCATTTTATTTTTTCCTGCTTTGGCAGCTTTGCGGTGGGGCTGCTCTGCTCACAGAGCAGTGGTAGGAGTGGTGGCACTCTGAAAGTGTGCAAGAATGTTTGGCCTGCCGTCTCAGGCCGGCCAAACAGTAATTCGCACTTTGCATGTTCTCCATACAAGCTGCATTACATCCTGGGTGGAGAACATGCCCAGGCTCCCAGTGCCGGGCTGAGCGCTAAACCATGGCATTCAGACCAATTACAACGCTGCATTGCAGCGTTGTGATTGGTTTAGGGGAGCCTTGGTGCTTCCTGTTCTGGCCGGAGCAGAGGGACAACGGAGGAGAGATGCAACGACTGAGGTAAGTATAATTTTCTTTTTTTAGACCCCATTAATGGCTTCCCTCCTCCACCTCGCCACCCCCGATCTGTGCCTGCCGTCACTGCAAACAGAACGCTTATTCTAACTCTAACCCTAAATTTTAATTTAAATTAACACTAATCTTAATCACAAAATAATACCTATTCCCCAGCCACAGCCATCAGTCTAAACCATAACCACCCTTGCCCTCAACCATAAACCTGCTCATTAACATAACCCTAAAAACCTCTACCCTTAAGCCAAACTACCACCCTAATTCCCTTAATCTTCTCACTATGCCTAATCCTGTCCTATGATTTATGTACACGTTTGTTTGAAGAGTGACAACAGGGAGTGGGTGCCTCAGATCATAGGACAGCAGAAGAGCACATGCATTTGTGGTTCTTGCTATGGCGGCCAGACTGTGGCCCCACGCAGAGGGTACACTTGGGTTTAAACTGGAATGGTATGGGAAGCAAAAAAACGATGGATTTAGGCCCAGATCTCTGTACTGGGGTGAATGTTTGACATTGTTCAGCATTCTGTCCATTCATTATTCTTTTTGCATTTGTCACCCCGAGCTGGACAGGTATGCCAAGACGCGGGTCCAGTGCTCTACATGCCAGAGGAGTCAAACTAGACTGGCTAATTAGGGGTGATATTCCGAAACTGGGCTTAGGATGCTTGTTTACAGTCCAGGGAGGACCTGGCCTGGCAGTTCGGGCGGGACTGTTCCCATTGGGTGCAGGGTCAAGACTGATTTGCATATGGCTGGGTTAAACTGGAATGGCTTGGGGAGCAAAAAATAATGGATTTAGGCCCAGATCTCTGTACTGGGGTGAATGTTTGACATTGTTCAGCATTACGCCCATCAATTGTTCTTTTTGCAGTTTTAACGCATGGGCACACTGCAGTTGCCCGGGGCCAAGCATAGGGGCCCCATGCAGACCAGAATTTAACACTAATTTTCCGTTAAACATTTTTATTCCTGTGAGTGGTTGTGAAGGCAGGGCCCAGTGCTTTGCCCGGGGGGCCTATAATGCTGTTAAGACGGCCCTGGGGACGGCCCGTCACGTGCTAGGAGGGAGATGGGACAGATTTATCAAGGATCCAGCCAGAGCGTCAAGTACCAGCAGGGAGGCTGATGGTCAGACTGGTCTTCGACTTCTGACTGGTCCAGGGTGGGTATAGCAAAGTAAACAAAAATCCTAGAAATGGCGTGAAGGTTTGGCCATTACACCAAGATTTCATGTGTTCATTTTTTCTATTTTTAAAGTCTGACGTGTTGCAAATGCATAATGTGTATTTGTAAAGTGCACGGGCACACAGAAGGATATCTTGGTGCTGAATAACAGATGTTTATTGCTGCCCAACTCAATGGTACTCATTTTATCGACCTCAGAAGGATGAAAGGTTGAGTGGGCCCCTGGGATTTGTACCTGTGACCATGAGGTTGAACACAGGCCCCTATAGTGAACGCATTAGTCCACTAAGCCATCAGACCCTAATCATAGCCCCCCTAACAACCAAAAACATGGCTGCAAATGAAACCTTGTCCCAGATCACTTTTCTTCATATCTGTTTTTTTCAGACACTGCCATTTTCAGCAAGCAGACTTTGCACACTGAAGGGAATGTATGATGGGAGACTGGTGACATTTCCATTTGACGCTGAACTAAGCAAATTGTCGACATGTTTCCGTTCAATGTATGCTACAAAGGGAGAGCAGAGAGAGGCGGACACACAACCCCGGGCGATACCGCTGCAGTGGAGGGCAGGTCACTGGTGTAAAAGGAAGGCACAAAACAGCCACACAAAGGACTCAGACTCCATTCAACCCTGATTTACTGGGAGGACAGCAAACAATTGCCACCATGCCCGTGGCAAGGAGGACACACGGGGTGTTTCAGTATTCATTGTTCAAACTGAAACCTCGGAATGCATTATAAGTGACTCATTCTGTTGCGAGGCCCCGCCATGTTGTTGAACTTAAAGAATCTTGAGAAGTCCGTTTGCTTTACTTTCTAGTCCCACACAATGAGAGATATTTAAAAAAAAATGCGCAGTTTTGCAAATGTCTCACGCTCAAAGACTTCATGTGTTAATTTGTAAAGACTGGCATGTGTTGCAAATGGCCTACTCCAACACAAACAATGCTTCTCAGAGATTTTTTAATTTTTAAACATTGCTTTTCCAGCTTTACTGAGGCAGGTCAGATATTTTTGCGGGGCCGAGTCAAAAACTTTAGCGGGACAAATACATGTTGCAGCACGAGCATGGAGCCCTGAAAAAGCATGGGGTTGTGGGAATGATGCCTCCTCTGCTCTCCATTCTGAATGCCAAGGCACAACTTTATGTGTGGCAATGCACACAACGGCCCAGCTCAGACTGGACACAGTGTGAAAGAGCACAGTCTCGAGTCTCAAACAGGGACATAATGTAACTACATCTTTCAACTTCCCAGACTCGCCCTGTTAGCAATCCTCTTCTGATGTGCTACACTGTTCATTTCAGATGTTGTCAGTCAGTAACGATGGTGCCATGCTAGTCGTCAGTGTGGCTCCAAGGCAGCCGGTTCAGAGGGCACAGCAAGCATCAATAAACAGAGTCCAGTCCTGGCAAAGTAGGCATAGAAGGCTCAACAGTGGCAGACAGACAATAGGATACAGTAGAGTATCCTTTTACAAATCACTGTTTTCAGGCCTGTTAATTCAATTGTTTTAGATGAACTGAACCAACTCTACCTATCCCCAATGCACTGATTTGTTCAATTAACACCAGGAGCGGTTCCTCCCTTAGGGCGCTGGGTGTTGCCCCCCCCCCTCATATTTGTGTCCCCCCCTAATAATGTGAATTTAAGTAGGCTTTTTTTATCTGCCTGCGGCAGTCAGCTTTCAGCTACAGGCCGGTTGGTCAATCGTGAGCCTGAGGAGGCCTGGAAGCCAATGCGGGCCTGCAGAGGTGGGGCTTACAAAATATTGACAGCAGCAGCACCTGGGCCCACAAAATGCGTATGTGAGGTTGGACAGCTGCTTTTCTCTGGCCAGCCCGATATGCGCACTAGAGGCCTCTCTCCAGGAGCCTCCACCTGCACAATTAGTGAGCCGGGGTGGGGGGGGAAACACTGCAGCAGCACCGGTCTCTTAATGAGCAGTGAGTTTGCTTGCCCGAGCCAATCCTGGCGCTGCTTTCATGCTGTGTCAGTAACATGACAGTAAGGGAGCAGCGTCTGGATTGGCTTAAAAGATGCAGTTACTAGGCCTCTGGTGCAGTGGCACATGAGGCAGCGCGGGGTGGGAGGCTCCTGTCCACGGAGCATGACCAATCACTGTATGATTTTATTGTGAAGCTGTGCAGTGATTGGCCATCTCTACCCCTGCTGCTCAGCCTCTCTTTCTCTCCCCTCTTTGTGCGCGTTGCCAGAAACGGCACTGGACACAAGGGAGCGGTGGAGATGAGCGACACCACACCTGACCTCGTGGCCTTCAGGACTCGCACTTCAATTGTCCCCTGAGCCGCCTTGGTGATCACATCTCATTCTCAGTGCAGATCCCCTTTTGTCTGGAGTTTCTGGACACATCTATATCCTGATCCTGAATGGTCAGTACAATTTACAAATGATCTGTTAAGAGGTGGTCAGCCCCATCCCCGCTGTGTCTTTCGCTTGCAGCCTTTTTATTTATGTATCGCTGATTTATTTTTGTGTAGTCATGTTCCGCTGGGCCCAGCCCACCCGAAACAGAAACTACAGGAAGTCAGCACGCTCTCAGAGTCGGAGAAGCGGCCACGCCGCAGTGTAAAAAAAAGAATAATAAGGAGGTAAAAGAGGTATGAGTGCTTATAATTGGATTTCTGTGGCTGATTGTGTTGAACAGGACCGGACTGGCTACCGGGCTTTCCTTAATAAACAATGCAAAACAAATGTTTTATAAAGAAGGCTTTAAAGCTATTTGTTTTGCATTGTTCATTTGGAGGCGCCTGCAGCTCCCCAGCAACAAAATCGGCCCCTCTGCAGTGAACCTGGGCCCCACACTGCCACCCCAGCAAAAAACGCCCGGTAGCCAGTCCGGCCCTGGTGTTGAACTAGTATTCATATTCATGTATGTGGCATGCACTGCTCGGGTTTTAAATACTCAAAGACGGTATAGTAGTAAGGTAGGCGACGGGACTTTGTTACTTCCATTTACTTACTCAGATTTATGAATTATTTCTGTGTATATTTACTTTCTTTTATTTTTTATTGTGATTATGCCTCCTTTTGGCTCTTTAGTTCTTTTCTCACCTTCGGCACTACTTTTCCGTGTGCCCCTTATGAGTAAAGGTCCACGTCATGGTGGTAGAATGAGTGCTCGACGGGTGAGGCACAGGGAAGCACTGGAAAGGGAGGATTAGCGCTCTGACTCACAATGTGGTAAATCTTGGTACTTCTAAATCCATATCAGATCATCTCTGCTGTCATATCTTCCTTTTCCTGGACACAATGGGAAAGGGAGGCTGTCACAGCCGGGCCGGGATCTGCTGCCGCATCTGCTGGCTCCATGCCTCACCTGGCCATTTAATCAAACTCTGCCTCCTTGCTTTTCTGTGTGCTACGGTTTCCTGCACATCATGCTTAAATCTGACCTGTCTGCACAATCAATCAATCGTGATTTTTAAAGCGCCGCTAATCACCTGCGAGGGTATCCAGGCGCTGAGAGCCGAGCTGCTCGGGAGGAATCAGTTGAACAACCAGGTCTTGAGTCCCTTTCTGAATTCCTGAAGGGAGGGTGAGATCTAGAGGTGGAGGGGGAGGCTGGTCCTGGACTTTGCTGTGAAGTAGGAGAAGGAGCGTCCTCCACTGTTGCTTTGGCGGTTGTGGGGGGTGTGAGCGAGGGACAGGGAGGCAGAGCGCAGGTGTCTGGAGGACCATGATGCCAGTGCCTGATCCAGCTTTTCAAAGAGGATTGGTATAAAAAAATGGGAAAAAAGCATGCAGGCTCCCATGGAAGTGAGAGCCAAGTCGGTGTAATTTTTGTGTAGCCTTTTTCACCGACTTCTTTTTTGTCTAATATCATATACAAGAGCAGTTTCAGATGTCATCTTGGGGACATTCTGAAAGCTTCCCTGGCTATGCCTTCCACTCTTTGCTAACCATTGGCTTTGTGGTTTGTAACTCGCATTTGCTTGCTTTCTATTTGCTGGCTTAATTTGTTTTAGGCTGCCTAGTATGAGTTAGTCCCTCCCGTGGGGCATGGCCTATTTATCACCGCTCCTTGTATTCTTCCATGAGTGCTCGCTTTCTGTAAACAGGCCTTTACATTATGTTCTTATCTAGTAACAATTGCTGTGCATTCAAAGACAGAGGTCAAATGTCAGTGTCTGTCTTCCAGGGACCTAAGCATTTACTTTTCTTACTCTGACTTCAAAGTGAGAGGATTTATGTGACAATCCTACTGGCTACCAATATGAGAGGAAAGGCTGTAGGATGCAATTTCTTCTAGCACACAACACAATTTAAATGTCTGTAAATGAACTATGCAAATATTTGCAAATATGAAGCACATTTTTTGTAATTCAGAATTGTGGAGGAAACAAGGATTTTAAAACAATCAAAAAAATCAATACATTTGGTGATGCTATTTCCACATCTCATTTGTACGCTGAATAGTTTAATCAATAAAACTGTGTGAAAATACAATGGTCATTTGAATTGAAAATGTGTTGTCTGTAATGGCAGTGCACTATCACACCAAGCATACTCCACTCTATGCAACTCTACTTGACATTATACTCCACTATAACCCAGTCCACTCTACAGCGCTCTACTCCATGACACACTACGACACTCTACTCACTATGCTACGCCACTCAACTCTATGCCACTTTACAACACTTCACTCTATTCCAATCTACTCCACAACACTCTGCGCCACTCTGACACTTCACTGTACAATACTCCACTCTACGACATTGCACAACACTCTACACCACTCCACGACAATCCAATCTACGACACTCCAGTCTACGCCTCTTAACTCTACTCTAAGCCTCTCCACTCTATGGCACTTTAATCCATTCTATGTGACCCCACTCCACTTTACGACACTCTACTCAATTCTATGCCACTCCACTCTACCCCACTCTATGACAGTCTACACCACTCATGAACACTTCACTCTACGGCACTCCACTCCACTATACTCCACTCTATGACCCTCTACATCATTCCAATCTACTTCACTCTACTCTATGACAGTCTACTCCACAACACTCAGCTCTACGGAACTCCACTCTATGACATTACACGACACTCTACACCACTCCACAACACTCTAATCTATGACACTCTATGCCACTCTACACCACTTCACATTACATCACTCCACTCTATGACACTTTAGTCCATTCTATGTTACGCCACTCCGCTCTACGCCACTCCTCACTAAGCCACTTTACTCAACTCTATGCTATGGCATAACACTCTACGCCTCTCCAATCTGCATCTCTCCCCTCCCACAGAGTCATTATTGGAAGTAGTGTACACCAGGCCTAAGTAATTTCTATGAACTGAACCACAAAAAATACAAAAACAAGTATACACCAAACAAATGCTCAAATTTTTAATTTTGTTACTTTAATTGGAGATACTTTATTACTTTTAATTGTATTAGTTTTAATATTATTAAATGTTGTTAAACAGCAGACCTCTTGAGTAGGCCTTGCGGACCCTCAGGGGTCCTCGGACCACAAGTTAACAACCAATGCTCTACAATACTAGACTCCACTCTACGCCACTCCATTCTATGATACTTCACTCTACGACACTCTATGCCACTATGACAGTCTACGCCACTCTATGCCACTTCAGTCTAGGTCACTCTACAACATTAGACTCCACCATACTCCACTTTATGACACTCTACTCCATTCCACGCTGCTCCACTCTATAACACTCTATGCCACTTGACTCTACGACCCTCCACGGCACTCTGACCCTCTACTTCACTCTTAGACAGTCTATTCTACGACGGTCTATTCTACGACATTCCACTCCACAACACTCCAATCAATGGCATGCTACGCTACTTTACTTCACTCTGCACCACTTCACACTACACCACTTCACTTTACTCCACTCTGCAGCATTCCACTCCCCTCTACGACACTGTACTCCACTCTATGCTGTGCCACTTTCCGCCCCTTCCACTCTACGTGACTCCACTCTGACACTCTACTCCACGCCATTCTTCTCCACTCCATGCCACTCTACACCACTCCACTTCACTCTACGAGACTCTATGACACGCCATTCCGCTCTAACCTGCCCCATTATGTGCCCATCCACTCTATGCCCCTCCAACCTATGTTCCTCCACTCTACTTTACTCTACACCACTCCAATCCACGACACTTAATGACCCTCCACTCCACGCCGCTCCAGTCTACACCACGCCTCTCTACTCCACTCCTGGGCATTGCATTTTTTGAAGCAGCCTGCAGCAATTACCTATCTTTTTGGGAAGCACTCCATTCCCTGCCTCCCATTGCAGTGCATTAATGAACGTATCTGTCTTTGTTTTAGATTATCTGTTTTTGCGGTGCTGCATTATGAAAAGCATGGACATGCTGGGATTAATGGGGAGGTACACACTGAACCTGCTGTGGTGTTTTTTTCATATTCTACCCATAAGCAGTATGCTCCTGTGAGGGGTGGTTTGTCCAAAACCATGGAATGCTGTGGCAAGGGTTGAGGGAGCTGCAGGGTATACAGGCATTGAAAATAATCTTACACACAGTGCTTAATTTGGAAAATTAGAAGTGCCAGGGCCCAAGGTATTTACACGTCTCCTCATTCTGTAGGATTAGCTTTTACCCTGTGGTTTTAGTCTTTTCTTAAGTATATTGAACATCTTTCCTTATTTATGAGCTCTGTTCCGAATTAGACACAGGGCCGGACTGGCTACCGGGCATTTTTTGCTGGGGTGGCCGGGTGGGGGTCCAGGTTTACAGCTGAGGGGCTGATTTTGTTGCTGGGGAGCTGCCGGTACTTGTAAATGAACAATGCAAAACAAATAGCTTTAAAGCATACTTTTTAAAACATTTGTTTTGCATTGTTTATTACGGAAAGCCCGGTAGCCAGTCCGGCCCTGATTAGACAGCGCCACCATGGGGTGGACTGTCATAAGTAAGTGCCCGTGTTTAGAGACAAGTGCCAGTGCTAAGCACCGGCAAACACCAGCACAAATTAAGCACTGCTTACATGTCTCTCTGGTAAAGTTTTGTGGCGCCAAATGTATAAACTGGAAAACAGCCACTGTAATTCACAAAAAATGAACAGTGAAAATAGCAGACCCTAAACGTGATAACTGCTTGTGATTAGCACAGACCTGCAAATATGATCCTGGAGTGGGCCCCCAGGGAACAAAGAGGCCTTTAGGTGCCTTCCTCCGCCTCCCACAACCTCTAACTGTTTTATATTCAGGGCTGGACGTTAAACAAAGAAAATCAACCCAGGCAAAAATATATTTAATGCAGGCCCACACTGCAGAAGGCGGCACACTGAACGGGGCCAGGGCGCTTTAATCATGGTTGGGTCATGGCAGACAACCTGGCTCAGAAAGCAGCCCCAGCACTGGAGAAAATGTCAGAGAGGCAGTATGACCAGTCCAGTCCTGTTTAAAAGTACTCTGGGAAATATGCTTGCAATCTTACAACTGACACAAGGGCATTCAAACGCCACAAAAAATTATAAAACACCAGTAAACTGCAGCAAGCCGGGCACAAGCAAGAGAGAGTGAGGTTTTTCGTGCACTAGGAGGACTCTCGCATTTCCAGAACTGACCGTGTTGTCCCCCTGCACCTGTTCCTACGAGCTGTCTCGCCTCTGCAGCGCTCCCTTGCATGGGCCAGGCTGCAGTGTCCATAGCGCGTGGCAACAAGGTGACGCCCAATCACCAACAATGTACACAGCCTGCCTCATTCCAGTGACCGGCGCAGTCAACAAGGGCACTGATTGGAGGCGATAACAGTGTTTTATTTTATGACTGAAAGAGCCGAGCTGAGTTGACTCCACGAAACGCATAATCTGATTGGCTCTTACGGAGGCGGTTTTGTCATTGTGACGGGAGAGGATTCTCACTCATTGCAATCTAAATTCACAGGCTCAAATCTTAGCACGAGTAAGGGGTGAGCGAGCCACTGAATGCTCCAGGCAGCCAGGCTCGAGTCTGAAGCCTTGCTCTGGCTCAGCTTGAGGTCCTGTTGGAACTTCGAGCCCATAACGAGCCAGGCTTTCATGTGTCTTCGGCCTGCCACCCTCGCTCCACGCAAAATTGTGGTGTTACGACCAGACTTTGGAACTGGAGAACCAGGTTTGAGTCTCTGCTTCACTCAACATCTTGTGATTCTGGGCAAATCACTTAATTACCCCAGTGCCTAAACGAACAAGCATTTGCAATGCAATAGGTCTCGCGTTGCTAAAAGTTTGAGCTATTGGCGTTGCTAATAATAATGCAACGCCAATAGCTCAAACATTCAGTAATGAGAGACCTATTGCATTGCAAATGCTTGTTTAGTATAACTAATACTTCTGAACTGTCATACATTTCTTAAACCACACGCATTAATAATCCCTGAAGTTCTTCCGTCATGTGTTTTTATGGACTAGATTTATGTAATTATTTTTGGTAAAAATATACTGAAATTGTTGATAAATAAATAGTGTAAAAAGTAACAACAAAGGGTGGTATAGAGGGGGACAGGCTGTTGAATTTCTAGGGAGAAGCAAGCCAGAGCAAAGCCAGGGGTCTGGCTTGGCTCACAGAGCAAAGTACGAGCCGAGCCATGAAAACATTCGGCATGTAAGTTTTGCAACACACTGTGGTGGGGCGCTAGAAGGCAGTAGGCCGTAGCTGCGCTCCGCAAAATAAGGTGACACAGACACAGTTAGATATACTGGTTGGCGCAAAGACCACGAGCGGTCTTCCGCCGTTTATTTATCCCCTCGGGTCGAGCCCGCCCCGAGGGGTGTGTGTGAGTGAAAATGGCAACAATGTTCACGAGAGCCCGGATGGCTCTCTACACCCCTTCCTTCTTTTGGTTATGGTCACCAAAGTCATTTTCTTCTCATGGGGACATGTACAGGAAGTCCTTGAGTATTTGGCTCGGCACCGGGTTTGCCCGGAGGCCATACCTCTGGCTCCGGGAAATAACAGGGTTCCCAGTGCCGCCCGGGACGCCCACAGGCGAGCCAACATCGTCTTCTGAAATGGCAATGTCAGGTGTGGTGACTGCTGCTCTGGTCTCGCGTTACAAAAGGGGATGATGGACGGAACGTTTGAGCCAATCAAACACTCACCCCCAGTCAACTGATCTGGGTTTAATCCATCATCATTCTTTAGCTCACTCCACCACCCCAGTTCAGACATGGCCATATGCAAATCAGTCTGACCCTGTGCCTCATGGGAACAGTCCAGCCCGAACTGCCAAGCCATGTCTTCCCTGGACCGGAAACAAGCATCCTAGGACCGGTTTCTGGCATTCCAGCCGTCATCAGCCAGGCTTGCTTGAATCCAGTGGCAAAGTGAGCAAGGGACCCACGTCTGGGCATACCCCGCCAACTTAGGGCGAACAAAGCGATACAAAAGGGGATGATGGACGGAACGTTTGAGCCAATCAAACACTCACCCCCAGTCAACTGATCTGTGTTTAATCCATCATCATTCTTTAGCTCACTCCACCACCCCAGTTCAGACATGGCCATATGCAAATCAGTCTGACCCTGTGCCTCATGGGAACAGTCCAGCCCGAACTGCCAAGCCATGTCTTCCCTGGACCGGAAACAAGCATCCTAGGACCGGTTTCTGGCATTCCAGCCGTCATCAGCCAGGCTTGCTTGAATCCAGTGGCAAAGTGAGCAAGGGACCCACGTCTGGGCATACCCCCGCCAACTTAGGGCGAACAAAGCGATACAAAAGGGGATGATGGACGGAACGTTTGAGCCAATCAAACACTCACCCCCAGTCAACTGATCTGGGTTTAATCCATCATCATTCTTTAGCTCACTCCACCACCCCAGTTCAGACATGGCCATATGCAAATCAGTCTGACCCTGTGCCTCATGGGAACAGTCCAGCCCGAACTGCCAAGCCATGTCTTCCCTGGACCGGAAACAAGCATCCTAGGACCGGTTTCTGGCATTCCAGCCGTCATCAGCCAGGCTTCAAGCAGATCAGTTGACTGGGGGTGAGTGTTTGATTGGCTCAAACGTTCCGTCCATCATCCCCTTTTGTATCGCTTTGTTCGCCCTAAGTTGGCGGGGGTATGCCCAGACGTGGGTCCCTTGCTCACTTTGCCACTGGATTCAAGCAAGCCTGGCTGATGACGGCTGGAATGCCAGAAACCGGTCCTAGGATGCTTGTTTCCGGTCCAGGGAAGACATGGCTTGGCAGTTCGGGCTGGACTGTTCCCATGAGGCACAGGGTCAGACTGATTTGCATATGGCCATGTCTGAACTGGGGTGGTGGAGTGAGCTAAAGAATGATGATGGATTAAACCCAGATCAGTTGACTGGGGGTGAGTGTTTGATTGGCTCAAACGTTCCGTCCATCATCCCCTTTTGTATCGCTCTGGTCTCGCGTGGCACTACTTCTGAGACAGGGCCGCCGGCCCTGGGGGACCCTTGGGACGACGCGCTAGGACTCGCAGCAGGGTTGTCACCTTCTTCACTGTCTCGGATGCCACCAGCGATCAGTTTGAAACACGACACGTTTCTTGTGACTTTGAGGTGTCCTTTTTGAACCGTGACCATTGTTCCCTGCACCTCCGTTACAGTCCATGCTTCTGGCTCAAACGGTGTTCGGAACTTCCACCCGGGGTGTCGATCTTTGATCACCACTCGGTCTCCGATACGGATTCTGGGTTCTTGAGCCCGCCGGGTCTCACTGGCCTTCCGGTTGGTGACCTCTCTGCGGGCTTGAAAGGCATCATCGTCTCTCACTGGAGGGGCCCACGTTGGGTCGGCTGGGATACTGTCCCGTGGTGGCCGCAGAAACATCAGGTGTGAGGGTGCACACTTGGTGGTGCTGTGAGGCGTTTGTCGGTACACTCCGAGAAACTGATCCAGAGCTGCTTCGGCATCCTCCTCTCGTTCCACCGCGATGCGCAGGGCCCTGTTGAGAGTTCTCATCAGCCGCTCCACCTCCCCATTGGCTTGGGGCCAGAGTGGCGTGATCTTGCGGTGTCGGATGGCTTTGCTTTCCAAATACTCCTGAAACTCCCTGCCCTGGAACGGAGGTCCGTTGTCGGATTTGATCTCCTCGGGCAAACCTAGCATGGCGAAGATCCTGTCTAGAGCCCTCTTCACGTGAGGAAACGCCGTTGACCCCACGACTTCCACCACTAGAAACTTTGAGAAGGCGTCAACCACAACCAGCATGTGACGGCCGTCTGGGAAACTCCCAAAGTCAAGACTGACATGGGTCCAGGGGACTTTGACAGGATCCTCCGTGATTACTGGTGGCGTCGGGGGCTCTCCCCCTGTGATGGTACATTCATGGCAACTTCTGACCATCTCGTCCACTTTGGTATCCATGGCCGCAAACCAGACCTTTTGCCGTAGCCTCGCTTTCGTCTTGGCCATGCCCTGATGGCCAACGTGAGCAAGTTCCAGAATGCGTTGCTGTAGGGCTTCAGGGATTACGACAAGATGTCCTCTCAGGACAACACCATGCTCCCCCACGCTGAGCTAATGCCGCACCCTCCAGAGCTGCTGCCGGTCGTGTCCAACCTCCGGTCGTAGTAGGCGACTCCCATCCATGAAGCGGGCCCATGTGTTCTCCTCCAGGGCTCCTTTCACCCTTGACAGGGTTCCGTCTTCCGTCGTGGCCTGTCCGATTTCCTCCAGAGTCATGGCCTTCGGGCATGCGCGCTGTGAAACCATCCTCACAAACTCCTCCGTGCCCCTTTCCTCGGCGGACGGGTCCCTGGGCGATGAAGGGTCGGGGTGACGTGATAGGTAATCGGCAGGGTTGTGTGCTCCAGGTCGGTACACGACCTTGAACTGATACGCTTGCAGCTGCACGGCCCACCGCTCAATCCTTGGGGGCGCCAACCTTGACAATCCAGCAAAGAGCGGGATCAACGGTTTGTGATCCGTCACAACTTGAAAGTCCTGGCCACACAGGTATAGATGGAAATGTTGGCATGCCCACTTGATGGCGAGAGCCTCCCTCTCGATTTGAGCATATCTGGTCTCAGTGTCGGTGAGGGCCTTGCTAGCATATGCCACGGGCTTCCAAACTTCCGGATCATGTTCCTGCAGGAGCACCGCTCCTAGGCCCATGGGGCTGGCGTCAACGACCAACTCGGTGCGTTTTTTCGGATGGAAATAAGCCATGACTGCTTTGTCCTGTAACCTCTCCTTAATGTCGTTGAAAGCCTTGTTGGCAGCATTCGACCACTCCCATGGTTGTCCATGTTTCGTCAGGGTCCGGAGTGGCTCAGACAACGTTGCGAGATTCGGGATGAAGCACCCGCAATATGTTGCCATGCCCAGGAAGCTTCGCACCTCCGTGGGGTTCTTCGGCGTGCTGGCCGCCCGGATGGCGGCTGCCTTCCTCGGGTCCACCCGGAGCCCTTCCCGCGTGAACACATTGCCAAAGAATTCCACGGTGTCCTGATAAAATGAGCACTTCGCCTTGTGCAGCGTCAGTCCAGAGTCCTCTAGCCTCTTCAACGTCGCGCGGAGGTGGTTATGATGATCTTCCAGCGTGCTTGAAAAGACTAGGATGTCATCGCTCAAGTTGATCACCCCTTGCAGCCCCGACAACACCTCTCTGACTGCGTTCTGGAAAACTTCGGCTGCCGAGGATATACCAAAACTGAGTCTCTTGTATCGCCGGAGGCCGACGTGGGTCGAAAATGTTGTGATGTACCGGCTTTCCCGTTCTAGCTCCAGCTGATGATAGCCAGCGTTTAGGTCCAATTTGGAGAACCATTTAGCCCTGTTGAGGTCGGCCACAATGTCCTCCATAGTCGGGGTTATGTGTCATTCCCTTTTCACTGCCACGTTGGGCAGGCGCATATCTACACAGAGTCTTATGGCCCCCGGCTGTTTGGGCTTCGGGGCCACGTTCAACGGAGAAACCCAGGGAGTGGGACCTGAGACTTTCTCGATTACATCGAGCTCTTCCAGCTTTCTCAGCTCTTCCTCGACTTGTGGCCGTAGATTGAATGGCACTCTCCGGTGCCGGAGCGCCACCGGTCTGACAGCGGGGTCGATATGTAGCTTGAACCTTTTGCCCTTTAGTTTCCCCAGACCTGTGAAAAGTGCCGGGAAATCCTTCAGTATAGCCTCTGCGTGTGACTCATGTATCTGGTTCGCGAAGAACACAAGTCCGAGATCCTTAGCTGTGTGGCAACTGAGCAGGGTTCCTTTCCGTCCTTCTGTTATGTGGAATCGGGTGTTAGTGGTGTATGTCCCGCTGTCGATTTTGGCCTGGATGACCCCCCTCAGCGGTAGCGGATCGGTTCCCCCATACACGTATATCCTGGCCGTGGACGCCTCGAGCGGGGGCCTTGGTGACAGGCGATCGTACTGTTCCGAGTCCATGACGTTGACTGAGGCGCCGGTGTCGATAAGGGCCTGCACGTCAGTGCCTTCCACCGTCACAGAGCACATCGGGGGAGGCCTCCATCGTCGGTCCGCTCTGCTGACATAGGATACCACAAAGACGTCATCGTCTTCATCTTCCCACACTTGCCTGGCTTCTTCGAGAGGGGGCGAGTCTTCTAGGGATACCTGCTGGACCCGTTGCGAGATGCTCCTCTGTCTTGACGGGCCTTGCCGGAATCGTCCACCCCGGCATACCCTGGCGTAGTGGTTGAGCCTCCCACACCGGGAGCACGTCTTCCCTTTCGCCCCGCAAACTGCTGTCTTGGCATGTTCGTCCCCATAGTATCCGCACTGACCACCTCGCGGCGGCGTCTGCGCTTGCCAGACTTGGGTGGGGTGCCTCTGTATTGCGTCTACCCTTTCTTCTTTGATGACTGGGTATCGTGGTGCGCACGGAGCGTCTACGGGCGTGTGTAGTGCTGCTTCCATTGCTTCGGCCCGGACATCCGTTAACTCGTGGGAGCGTGCCAGGACAAGGATCTCATCCAGTGAGATCCCCGGTTGTCGCAGTATGAGTTTGCGTAAGAGCTTCGAGCGGCAGCCCAGGATGATCTGATCCCTGATCTCCGTCTGCGGGGCCACGAATGCGCATGTGCTGGCCAGCCTGCGCAGCCTCGCGTGGAACATATCGACCGATTCCGAATCGGTCTGTGAGGCCCTTCGGAACTTGAACTTTTCGAAATCCGGATTCAGCTGTGGGTCGAAGTGTCTATCGAGCGCCCTCACTGCCGCGTCGTAATCATCCTCATTTCCGGTGTTCGGAAGTGTCTCAAATAGATCATATATTTCGGGCCCACCGTAGTATATGAGGAGCGACCGCCTGACAGTGCCGTCCGTTTCCCTAGTTCCTTTGAAGTAATGATTCAGCCGCCCTACCCATGCCTTCCATCGCGGCGCGGCTGTAGCCGGATCCGAAGCCTCGCTGAACGGCGGCAGGGGAGCAATGGCGGTGTGGTGGTGCCCGGGGGGCAGCGCACCCTGACCTCTGTCCGGATCCTGAGCTCCGGCCTGTGCGCCGGCCATTTGGGTGTTGCTCATCTTGGGCGCGCTTCACCCTCCTCTGTCCCGCGTTGGCCTGCCACCTGCTGGGGGAAACCCTTCGTGTTTCACCTCTCCCGTGGCCTGCGCGCGGGAGTAGGGCAAATGCTGCCGTGGGCGCTGTAAGGCGGTTTGGGGCTGGGGTCACCCACTCCGGTGTAGGTTAGTGTGCAGGCGTGCTCTGGGCCTTGTCGTGTCTATGGCCAGGTTGCCCTAATTATTTCCTTGTGTTTTTTTTTTCCTTCTGTATATTGCCTTTATTTATTCCTCTTTTGTTTTCTTGCTTTCCCCACCCTTCTTTTTTTTTTTTTTCCACAGGCGGCCCTCCAGGCAGCCCTGGGGCCCTGTAGCAGCAGGGACGTTCAGCGGGGGCGGGGCCTAGGGCGCCGGCTCACACAGCTGCCCCGGCGCTCCACCGTCGAACAGGAGCCTCCCCTGTGGTCGCGCAGACAGGCGCACTCACCCGCTCCCGCACCGCCGATCGACAAGCGCCGCCGGCTGAACGTGCTCCCGATGACCAGGGAGGCACGTGGGCGGGCGCAGGCGGCAGCGGTAGGATCAGGCGCCTGCTTCCCGGACAGGCGCCGCCAGCTGAACACGCTCCCTTCAGGCCAGGAAACACGTGGGCGGGCGCCACTCACGGGTAAGCGACAGCACGTCGAGATGCGGGTGGGCACCGCAGAAGGCGAGGCGCGCACACGTGCCGGTCCGACCGGCCTCGTCGCCAGTGTGGTGGGGCGCTAGAAGGCAGTAGGCCGTAGCTGCGCTCCGCAAAATAAGGTGACACAGACACAGTTAGATATACTGGTTGGCGCGAAGACCACGAGCGGTCTTCCGCCGTTTATTTATCCCCTCGGGTCGAGCCCGCCCCGAGGGGTGTGTGTGAGTGAAAATGGCAACAATGTTCACGAGAGCCCGGATGGCTCTCTACACACACGTCTTGTAAAAACACGATAACTTGCCGTCCTGCGGATAGTGCTTTTTCCCTTTAAAGGGTGCACTACGGAGGGTAAAGTGCACTGGTAGAATGCGATGCTCAGGTGTAATGCCTGCATCTTCAAATCAATAGAAATTGGGATCTAGTGCCCATATTTCTATCATCACAGAAACAAATAGAAAATGAAATACATTTTTACAAAAATCTCCAGACTCGATAAAAACAATCTTACATTTTAAATATAAAAAAATACACTATGAACGATATTTTAAAAACAATCAACAATTCTTGTAAATCCATGTGCCGTATAATAAAACTAACAATACATGCACATACAGCGTACAAAACTTCATTCACCACGCTCCTTCAGTCCTATACAACAGGTTCGTATTTCAGAATGTAATGCATTAAAATTATATCTAACAGAATAAATCGGGGAGCTGCACACAGGAAAGAAACGGTGACTTTGATGTTAAATATTTACAGGCTGTGAATAAACTGTGATATTTTTGGGCCAGATTCTGTCTCTGGTAGGACTTTCATTATCTCTGCAGGTAGACACGAGGAGAAAAGGTTGCAGACACATTCATTCCGTTTTCATTCAAAAGTATGATAAGGTCTTCAACCCTGTACTGCGTGCTGTCTGAGAATCAATGGAAACGTGGCGCGATTTAGTTTGCCGTATGCGCATAAGGCGCCTCAACTCCTAAGAGACTCTGTTAGTAATCAGGAACTATGTAAGGAGAACATGGCTTATACCATACACTTGCATCACATATTCAGGCTGAAGACGTCACTGGCCGCCGCAGGGAGGCACCTTTGTTTCGTTAGGTGAGCACAAAGGCATTGCCCGGCCTCTTAGCTGTTTATCCGGAATATTCACTGATAGCCCTGGCTGTGGGTGCATAGGCAAAGTAAAGCTGGCAGGGCATCAGGAAAAAACAAGTATTGGCAAAGCCAAAAAAGCTAAAACATAAAGCACCGTGTCCCTGAAGCGGGTGCCGCGCTTAGCTTTAAAGTAAAAAAAAAAAAAGCAGAAACATAAAGCAAGGTGTCCCTCAAATGGGCGCCGCGCTCAGCTTTAAAGTTAAAAAAAAGCTGCAACATAAAGCGCGGTGTCCCTGAAGCGGGTGCCGTGCTCAGCATTTAAGTAAAAAAAAAAACCTGAAACAAAGCGCGGTGTCCCTGAAGCGGGTACCGCGCTGAGCTTTAAAGTAAAAAAAAAAAAAAAAGAAACATAAAGCGCGTTGTCCTTAAAGCGGGTGTTGCGCTCAGCTTTAAAGTAAAAAACAAAAACGGCACGGCTGAAGCAGCAAAAGGAGAGGGAGCTGCTTTTAGACGAGCTTCTGTAGTATGAGGCGGATGGGGGGGTGGTTTATAACGCAAAGCGGAAGGGAGAAGCCAGACTAAGCAAGCAGTGACTAGCGGAAAGCAACATTTATAAAAAGAGTTCTTGCAAACAGCACATAAAGAATGGTTGGGTATGGAAACTAATTGGGCGGTGCTCCTCACCCTTAAACGGAAGTGAGGTATTGGCTGCAGGAACGAATCAGGAGGCAGGAAAGAAGACTGACGCTGCACTGAGCTTATGGTAAGCAGCAGGCAGGGAATAGAGTTGTGTATGCTCACAGCACGTCTTGCAGAAAGCGCATGGAAGGTGCCCAGGCTCGACCTAAAAATTAAAGTGACCATGTCTAACATTGAGGAAGAGTTCTAAAAAACATCAGTTGAGCGCTGGCTATTTCATTGGCTTGACGTTTGAATTTCTGCTCCTGTATTTAAGGTATATTAAATGTTACCTGTTTCCAGAAGTACTGCCTCCATGCGTTTAAAACCTATTCCCTGATGGCTGCAGAAGTGTACGTATGCATTGAGACACATTTGTGTCCATGCACTGTGTTGTATGGCGGCCATTTTTAGTAAATCATTTTAGTAAGGCATACGGCTATATTATAACTGCAACTTAAAAATAAAATAAGTGAAAATAGTGTGCGCCAGGGTAAAAGAATGTAAAAGAGCGGCCTGGCAGTAATTTGAAGCTGCTAGGCCCTCATAAAAAAGAAAAATGAATAAATGAAAAATACAAAATTGAAATGGGGAGCATGACAGGGGGCAGGGAGTAAACACAAAGCACGAGAGGGCCCACTACCACTCAGCAACTGCCAGTCCCAATAATAATAATAATAATAATAAAACAGGGGCGGGTGAATAAAAAGAAAGTGCACAGGTGAACAGAAAATACGTGTTCTCCAATTGAGTGCTGTTTAATTGTGGTGGTGGTAGGAAAGAACCATATGCAAAAGAAGTTTTTCCAAAAACTTCATTTGATAAGACGCATCCATATAGAGCTCCCTGAACAGCGCCCGTTTCACTGGATCTCGATTCCAACTGCCCGAAGCGTCAGTTACGAGATCTGGAACCAGAACGTATAAGGGGCTGACCCAGCCCGCTCCATGTGTTTGACATATACTAGGAATAACAGGTCTGCCAACACACAGCTGAAAATGTCTGTAGCTGAGACCTAAAATGTTCCAGTATTCAGAGCCTGGTACCTTCTGCCTTTTAATACCAGACATCATTTCTAACCGCAGCCTATTCTAAACCCAGATGATGTGATAATGCATCTATATCGGATACGTTTTCCATGGAGCCTCGTCTATGTTCAAGGAATTAAGGATTTTATTTGCGTCTCAAAACCCTAACATCATCAACAGGGCCGGACTGGGAACCAAAACCGGCCCTGGCAAAGTGCTCGGCTGCCCCCCCCCCGGGGGTTGGGGGTGCGGCTGAGCACTTTGCCAGGGCCGGTTTCGGCCGATTTTGTTACAGGGGCCGATATTGCAACTATGCTGCAAAAACCGCCCTGTAACAAAAACGGCCCCCCAGGGGCCCAAAACCGGCCCCCACCCTGGCGGCCCACCGGGGAAACGCCGGTGCCCGCTACGCCCAGTCCGGCCCTGATCATCAAACAAAGGCACTTTCTAGAGTTTCCATCACTTAATCACCAACACCAGCGCTTTTTATGAGCACCACTTAAGGACACACTAATTTACGGGAGATAAAGTGATTTGCCCAGAATCACAGGATGTTGAGCCAATGCTGAGACTCAAACCTGCTCCCCAGCTCCGAAGTCGGCAGCTCTGGCCATTACATCACATCCTCTCCCCACTTTCATGGTTAGTATTTGGTTCTGTTTTAGGCGGCACTTACAGGAGAAATGGGGTGGTGCAAGCTGCCTCCTGACAAGAGCCCCGGCACTTATTTTTTTTTTTACAAATTAGCCACCGGTTCCTATTCTTACTAATTGTTATTGGAGCAGGAGTGCCTAAATAGGGCTGCTATGTTTGACTCCTACTGGGAGCCACTAGCGTAATATGAGATTCTAAAGTAGTTTATTCACTGCTATAACAGTGCAGCAGTGGGAAACAAAGCTGGTTTCCGCTGCATGTCATAAAGGAAGTTCAGGCCACCCTGATAGGGCTCTCAAAGAGCCTATCAGTGCAGAAGGTGGATTTGATGGGTGGCAGAACAGCAGGTGTAATGCAGGGGCTGAGGAGTTTAAGGACATATTTGGTTTAAAAGCAGGCGCAGATGATTTAGGGTTCCATACATAACATAAAATTATAGATTAAGTGGTGAACAATCCGGATGTTTTTCACCTCAGGGTTCTGAGTGACATTATGAACAACTCACGTGTCAGCTCTCATTGTCCATTTGATGTCACTCAAAACCCCATGGTGAAAAACATCCCTGTTACTCAGATACCTATTTATAATTACAGGATATTTTAATCATTTTACAGAAGGGCCCTTTAAACGGACAGCGCGAACAGGACCGCGAGGTTAACTCATGCACCTGGGAAGGTATGGCCACCAGTAATAGCTACAATCCGGAAAAATTAAGGTACAAGGGCTTAAAGCATTTCGAAGAAAAAGGGGTCAGTTAAACAAAAAACCCTAAAAAAAAAATCAAGACACAAAATTGGAAAAACAAGTTTGATAAAACTGGCCCTTAGCCAGGAACAATAATCTCTACAGACTGTGTTTTATAAATATCAGGGTTCTGTCAGCGGACCTAATAAAACAACTGAAATCACACTCCCAAAGCTCTGGCAGACAAAGGGGGCATTAATATCTCCTGCGCGCCATAATCTGCCATAAACGGAGCAGGGAGCCCTGAAACGGGCTCTTCACCAGGTGATGCCAAGCTGCCAGGGTGAAGCAAGGGCTCTCTGTTCAGGGGTGACTCCCCTGAGTCATCCCAGAGCATGAAGATTTACCTCTTGAATCCAAGTTAAGATGACGGCTTCAATAGTCCAAAGCTTGGCATTCGTGGCCAAAAGAGTCATAGGGACAGGGAAGAGAAGAGACACAGTATGGGGTCCATGGGACATGTGGGTGCATGGAAAGAGGGTACTAGCAAGTCAGTTGGGGTGCCAGTGACTAGGCGAGAGGAGGAATGTGACAACATGGCATGGATATACTGAGAGAGAAATGACTGGGTGGTGATACAGTGGCAGCTGGTGACATTTGAAAGTGGTGAGGCATAAAAGTTAGGGACGACTTATAAGTAGCGAGCAAGCACTACATTTACTTTTACTTTCGCTATGACATCATTATTCTGAAAAAAAGTGCACCCCATACAACCCATATGCACAGTATCACAATTACAACTGGAACACGTGACCAATGCCCTGCGCGCTCTACAGAGGCCCAGGATTGGATGGCCATCAAGATTTCTGAACACCTTTTTCACTCACTGACAGGCACTGTGAGAAACTCGCAGTACCCTCAGCCTCATCTCCAAAGCTCTTAAATGGTGCGACTCAGTTCAAAGTATGCACTGTACAAGCATAATGTGACACATAATTTTTTTTTTCCAGAAGCATCGTTAAAATAGCTAACACTTTTAAGGAATGCAACTATGCAACAGAAAAAGAATGCAACAAAAGACAGAAGAGAAACCTGGGACTGGAGTAAACCAGGCGCACAGAAAAGAAAGGTAATCATATGACAGGCACCAGCACTGAAAAGGATAAACAAGGAAGTGATGAAGGCTGCTGTAACGAGTCCTGGGCGGTAGCAGAACTCCCTGAAATGACTAAAAAACTCCACTGCGCTACACGGAGTTCCGCAAGCAGCAGAGTGCGCCGTTTGTCCTGATTTTTAGTGCCAGGTGTTTATCCAGTGCAAATGACACCACATGCAGTGCAAGAGGGCGCTGCTTCTTTCTGCCGCTCGAGTAGATGTTCTACGAGCGGCAGCTTCCTCAAGGTGAACGGAATGTTTCTCAACGCGAGCAGTAGCGACCATTCGCGACCGCCCGCGTTGAGAAATCTCGCTGGGAGGTGGTCTGGAGTAAGATTTTCTGTGAGCGATAGTTTTTTGTAACTCCACGCACTACGCGGAGTGGGAAAAACTCTACAAACTCTGCGAGCGGAGTGGAATTTCACGGCTAGGCCTTGCTGTAATGAGCCCGTTCTCTGACTTAATACAAGATGACATGCTGGTCAGTCGAGGTCAAGGAAGTATGTAATCCGAACAATGTGAACATCTCCTTCTTATTGGTACATATTAGAAATATCTATCCAAGGTTATTCAAGTGTAGACAATGCAGAGCCATCGAGAAAGGTCCACTTCCAGAGCCTTCCGCTGTTGAATGAATGCCATGTTATGCTTCTACTGAAAACCACTGAGTACCACAGTTCAGTGAGTTAAATGCTCACTGCTGACATCCCTTGTGGCCTACAAGTCGCGAGTTTGAATGCTGCCAAGACCAACCCTGTCTTTCATCCAAATGAGGTCGGTAAACTGAGTAGCATTACTTTGGAAACTTGGATAACTTGCTTCTTACAGCGCTACAGGTCAGACTTGTATTATGAACTGAGTTACACAAATATATATTTTAAAATGATGACCAAAAATGTGCGAACTACTAAACCCATAATGTAATTCATGAAATGAAACATGAAATTATCCTTCACGTTATCTGCTGACAGGACCACGGGGGAAAACGAGCAATTAAACACGTATGAGGACATCAGAGCGTGGCTCTGAGCATCCCAGAACAGAACGTCATTCCCAACCTAACCAATCCAGGAGCCTCTATCATGCTGCTTAAAATAGTAATCAGCATGAGTGGAGCATCCGGATTGGCCGGAGCAGGCTTGCTCAGCGCTCTGAAAGGCACTGGAGGCCTGTGTCTGATCTCCAACCCAGTTGTCTAAGACAGCTGGGTTGGAGAGATTTGAATTGTGCATGTCGGGCAGGCCGTAACAAGATAGCCGGCCAAACCGACATGTGCACTTCAAACTGGAGTGGCCAATCCTCATTGCTGCCCATCAGCACCAAGCACGCATTTCTGTCAAGTTGATGGATTATAATTACAGCGTGGAGTACGTCCCAGGTACCAAGAATCGTGTGGCAGATTGTTTAAGTAGGTTGCCTTTGCCAGAAACTGGGAGAGAGACATTAGACATTGAAACATTCTGCGTTGCCAACATCCTTGAAGAAGTGTCCTGCATTTCACATTCTGAATGGTCATCAGGCATGGAGGGAGATACCACACTACTTGAGGTAAAACAGTTCATAAGGGATGGTTGGCCTGCAAAAAAATCTGTTCCAAAACAGTTGCACACCTTCTGGGAACTCAGAAATGAGTTATCCATTGAAGGTGATTTGATACTTAGGAATGGTAAAGTCATACCTCCTACTAGTTTAAGAGTGAAACTCCTAGATATTTGTCATGAGGGACACCTCGGCATAGGAAAAACAAAAAGCAGAGTGAGAAACTCGTATTGGTGGCCGGGTTTTGATCTGGAAATCGAAAGAAAAGTCAGAAACTGCACAGCCTGCGAGAATTCTGATAAAACTCAACGTACATTTAGGCCACCCCTCCAACCCCTTGCCAGTCCTAGCATGCCTTGGGTTAGACTAGGCATAGATATTTGTGGTCCTATTTGGGAACATGGTGAACAGTTGTTCCTCATTGTGCTTGTTGATCATTTTTCGAAATGGCCTGAGGTTGAAGTGGTAAAGAATGCCGATGCGAGAACAATTGTAAGTTTCTTGCGGAGGTTATTCCTAAGAGAAGGTTTACCCAAATGTATTGTGTCAGAGAATGGGCCACAATTTATCTCGGCCATTTTCGAAAGATTTGCAAGAGAGAATGGGATTAAACATAAGACTACTTCGTTGTACCACCCAGCAGGTAACGGAGCTGTGGAAAGGTTTAATCGTGTGATAAAAGGCATAGTGCAACTAGCCAACCAGAACGACCTTTCGTGGAGGAAAGAACTTATCCACAATCTATGGGCGTTCCGTGTAACTCCCTGTGAATCTACGGGTACCAGTCCTTTTGTACTGCTTAGAGGCAGAACCCCTATTACCAAAGACAATGTGGGTTGGCTCACACCCAAGAGAGTTTGTTGGTCTTCTGGTAAGGTGAAAGAAAAGATACTACACTCACAAATGACCAGCAAAAATATTATGACTCAAAGTATGCATGCAAAACAGTGAGTTTAAAGGTGGGTGATACAGTCAGGGTAAAGAGAGCTGGGTTTGTAAGAAAGGGGCAAAGTCATTTTTCTCAACCCATGGAGGTTAGGAAAGTTTTCTGTAACTCTGCCCTCTTAAGTGATGGCAAAACCTGGCATTTTTCTTCATTGTCTTTGTGTAGGGGTGACGGGTATGCTTCACCCTCTCATGGGTTGTATGACGAGCAAGATCTTCCCTCCTCACCAGACTATGATTGGATTCTTGACGGGGGTGTCACTAGGGCTTCTTACCCACAGAGGATGGATATGTCGTGTTCTGATGGTGTGGGGATTCCTGATGATATTCCCAGTCGGGAGAACGGTAGTAGTACTCTCGGTGAGGAATCAGCAGAAGATGCACAACCTTTTCCTAATGTGTGCAGTGGAACTAGTGAACATAATAGTCATGATAAAGACGATGTTTCCCCCTCTAGCAGCACTGTTGGGAAGGAACCTATGGTGAGCAGACACGGAAGGGTTGTCAGACTACCAGCCAAGTTACACGACTTTGTGTGTGACTGACGCTATTGGTGCTGCGGTCCTTTTGCCTGTTCCACTCTAGTTCATCTCCTTCCTCTTTTCTTCTGGTTTCTTCCATGAGAGGGAGATGTGTTATGTTTAGTATTGTAAATACATTGTGTTGCGCCGCTTTGCCTGTTGTCCTTCGCTGGCCTCGCGCTGCTTCTCCTGCCGCGTGCCCATGCCCAAGTGTTCTATGACGTCCCTTGATTCCATGGTAGAACCTTGGGCATGGGAGACGGTTGGGTGACAGTTGCCGAGACCTTGTACCCCTGCGAGGACGTGCCCTCTGGTGTTGGTGGAAGAAGAAGTAATAAAGAACTCCAACCTACCTACTGCGTTGGGTCCATCTTTACACCCGCCTTGCCCTCGCACTCAGTTCGGTAGACAGTAAAAAATAAAATGGTGTGGAGATAGGTGAACGAAAGATCAGAGGAAGACCAGGAGGAGAACATGGGATATAAGGGCATGTGAAGGGAGAAGAAGGTGGAAGAATAGATACAGAAAGAGGGCATGGATGGGAAGTTAACGGAGTCCCAGGGCAAGGAAAACAATGTGAGGCAGGCATACCTGTCAACTGGATGAAGGAACGGGTTGAAAAAGGGTACTGGACATATAAGATAGGGAAAAGGTAACTGAATGGTTACAGAAGAGAACAAAACTGGCAGAGATAGGAAGAAGAGACAGAACAAGTCTAAGGGTAGTTCCTAGGTGCCAGTCGAAGAGCGGATGAACAGGTGACGTGCCGGAGACATCGAAAGAGATTCGATGATTGGGACAAGTTGAAAGAGACCTAAACCCTGAAAGAGCAGTCTTAAAGCATATCCCACCCCAGGGTGAAATATGTCAGTAAACATTCATTATTGTCTTGGACCACAATCAGGCTTCGGCTTAGAAGACTGCAGGATCTAATAATAAATGGGCAGTCACACCGCAGACTTAAAAAAAGGAAAAAAGAGAGAGAGAGAGAGACCATGCCTCGGCCTATAATTTCTTCTTATGAGGCCTCCACCCACTTTCACGAGTGGTGTCTCCCACGTCCTGATTAGACACAGCCCAACGTCTTAAGTGTCATTACCTGTCTGGCAAGTTGTTCCGTAGGTGTGGGAGAGGGAGGGAGAGTGTGTTGTTTAATTTTGACTTTGCATCTTTAATGTTGTTCTTCTGGTTCACACAACAGAATAATCCCTTGCCAAACCCTAACCAAAAGGGTGCACACTCTGGTCAGGTAAACTGCAGGATGTGGCTAGCATGCTGGATCAGTGGCTTCTGGTGACCCTTGGAAATGATGGATAATGCTGGCCTAAACTGCAGCAAGCAAAAACCCACTTTTCTCAACGTAGGTTCTGATGGGCTTTTCTCACGAGAAAATATTGAAAACATGGGGTCAAATAGTACTTTTCAGGGCACAGTGATCAATTTAAGTAACTAAAATGCCATAAGCTCTAAAAGGGGCCTCGTGAACTTTCTCGTACTTTCAAATGTTGGCAGACCACCATACCGCCCAATCAAAGCGTGAGTTCTTCTGGTCTATGACCCCCTATTAAGCCTGATTTCAGCACTTAAAACCGAACACTCATGTCCCTGTAAATGTCTCAAGGACTCGTCTCTTCCGCACAAACTAGTCTGGCGTGGCCTAGGCCTTGTGAGTAAAGCTCAAGTTACACAAATACTATTGTCCTTTCTGTGTGACCAGTTAATGAGCGAGTATTCTCTTAGGTGTTTTATGAATCTGACCTAACATGTATATTGCCTTAGAACCCTGTTGCCCATACAAAGAGTAACTTTGTTTTATGATGCTTAAGCTTGTCAAAAGTATTTGGGGTCCTAGCTTTTGAACAATGAATACTAGACACGCTTCATACTCAGGAAGTGTTGTTCTTTACTTCTAACTCATATTAAAGGAATATTTGTGTCAACAATAATGCACCTGACTGGAATTTGTTTTTTTCCCCCCAAGTGTGACAGCTTTATTAATACTGTATCTGAAACCAACCTCCACAACACTGGAGATTCAAGGAATGTAGGTGAGTCTTGGCTAACATTTGTACAGGCTGTCTTTATCTCCAAGCCTGACCAGAGCTCCAAGCACAATCCAGGAGGTGAAAAAATGTCAGTGCCAGTAGGACCCTCCTTTGACACCCTAAGAGTTCCACACACTGCTCTGCAGCTCCTTTGCCAAGACACCCTGTGGGTCCCTGCCAGCCACGACACCGTGTAGTGTCCCAGGAACTGCATGGCAGGCTGAGAAGTCCCAGCACTGTGGTTACACCCTGAAAGGCTCTTAGCAATTACATATTAGCCTACTTGGCACTGTGATATTAGCCTACATGACACCCTAAAAAGTCATGTGAGGCCTCTGCAATGACAGGGCACCCTGCAAGGTATTAGGTCCTGCAGAGACACCACCCACTCCCTTTGCCTCCCACCCCTATCATGGTGTCTCTGGGTCTGCTGTGACACTGTGAGGTCTCTGGGCCTATCTAAGTGCTCGTAACACTCCCTTGCTTGGTTGTGACACACTGACAATTATTCATTTATTGTGCAGCTTTATATAGCATGGACTACGCCCGAATAGGTGGCATAGCGCTTTACATAAATAGTGATGATACTTAAGCACTTTATATTTGTTACATTATACTTTGATGAGTACAGGTTGCAATTTAGATAGGTAAACCTTGATTCCAAAGGATTCAACAAAAAGCAGGTGAAAAGTTTATGATGCTAGGTACCTGTAGCCATTCAATACTAGGACCAGCTCTCCTCGATTTTCGTATCGTGACAAGCAGCTAGGTGCCTGGCAGTGATGTGGCATGTCATAAGGTCCCTGCCCACCTTTACACACATTGAGATACCCGAGCAGACACAGGAGACGCCTTCATTGATCATAAACAAACTGCTTTATGCTTCAGCTACCTAATACAACCATGACAGCACCTAGAGGTCACCTGGAAGGAGCAAGCGCTTCCTGTGCAGACGCGATGCCTAGAATCTACACCCAGACTAGCAGATACTGCACCCAACACTCAGATACTTGCCCCCCTAACCACGATTAGCAGATGCACCCACCAATTAGATATCCACCAGAATCCGCAGAAGAGATATGAGGAGGTCAATCACGAAACTTCAAAGCAGAAGTACTATCCTACCTGCTGGGCAGACTGGATCAAACATGGGCAGTCTGGTACTGGCAGTAATCCAACCCCTGTCCCACCATGTGCCCCTGTCTGAGCTAGGGAGGACCTGGCTTGGCAGTTCGGGCTGGACTGTTCCCACAAGGAATAGGGTCAAGACTGATTTGCATATGGCTGGGGCCAAACTGGGATGGTGTGGTGAGCAAAAGAATGATGGATTTAACCCAGACCCTTGTGACTGCGGGTGAATGTTTGCATTGTCCAGCATTCCGTCCATCAATTGTTTCTTTTGCATTTGTCGCCCTAAGTGGGAAGGGTATGCCCAGACGTGGGTCCGTGCTCACTACACCACTGGATTCAAGCTAGCCTGGCTGATGAAGGGTGATGCCTTGAAACCGGTCCCAGGATGCTTGTTTCCGGTCCAGGGAGGACCTGGCTTGGCAGTTCGGGCTGGACTGTTCCCACAAGGAACAGGGTCAAGACTGATTTGCATATGGCTGGGTCCAAACTGGGGTGGTGTGGTGAGCAAAAGAATGATGGATTTAACCCAGATCCTTGTGACTGGGGGTGAATGTTTGCATTGTCCAGCATTCCGTCCATCAATTGTTTCTTTTGCAGGGGTCGACAGAGCAGCTGGTCACTGGTCCACTGGCCCCAGCTTCAGTATCCTTTACTCTCTGGGTGCCACCGCCCCAGGTTGGGTCAGACAGACAGATACGGACGGCTCCTCCTAAATGGCAGAGGAGTGTCGCCCCGCCAGCTGCGAGCAAAGCAGGCAAACGCTAATAAATAAAATGGCATAATAATGCAATTTTATTATACCACCAGCTTGTGCTGTGTACAGCGCGAGCGTGAGGCAGGGGGACGGGGCTGAATCCTGCTATTGCAGGATTACTGCTGCCCCTTTCAGTGTGCAAGTCGGGTTGGCCAGCTGGCTACCTACGGGCAACCTGACATCAGCACTGAAAGGGGCCGTACACCCAGCAATCCCCGGGCTGTGATACAGCCGGGGGATTGCTGCCACAGGCCCCCAGCCTCAAAATGAGCCCTGGGTTAGCCTGCTCCCACCAATCCCGGAGCTGCTCTCATGCTGAGCAGGAAGGGAAGTCCTTCCCTTTCCTGCTCGTGGACGTCACACCACCATCACCAGGAGTGTCACACTGGGAGTGAGAATCATTGTGACGAGTTGGGCGTAAGGCGCCCCACCCATATTTTTGTATTGCCAGCCGCCACTGCAGACAGATTAAGCCAAGGATGCAGAGTGGACAGGCTGAAGGCTAGTGGCTATCAGTGGGGCTGCAGAACACAGCAATAGGACCACTGTCAAGAGATCATTGAAGCGGGCAGGGAATAGGGTACCAGTGCCACAAGTGCATTGTTGGCCACGTGATGCCACAATTAGCAGCCATGCGCAACATTAAATTAACCAATGTAAGTCATCGGTAGCCTGAGGAGGCGCAGAGTGGTGACAGCCGCGCGCCCCGATCTGTTTTGATGGATCATGGGAATTACTTGGGGCTTTTTTTTGGACAAGGTGTCATGTTTTTGGCTCTATATGCACAATGTGAGTGCATGACTGGATCTGGGCAGGTACGGAGGGACTGGACACGCATTCTTTTGGGAAATGACTGATATTATGAGCAACGCTGCATGCAGGATGAATGGAAAAGTGTTTGGTGCCGTCCACTAGCAAAATGAATATTACCACAGCGTTTCCATGGCTTACCCTGGAGTCTCGAGGGCTTGGGTCAAATTCCTGGGTTTTACTGTGAAAAGCAATTCCTCTGGGTCATCATCTTTACATCTAAATACATCTCAATTTTTCTAATCCGAAGGAAGGTGTTTCATGTTAGCTACATATTACACAATTTCCATATTATATCAAGTAATAATAAAAAACACTGGAAAAACAATTCTCTGTAAAGTGCAACAGGAAAGGCACCAGCTGCCTCTGTCGAGAGACACAAAGAAGTGGTGACCTGGGCACTAAACTGATAAGTATTCTAAAAAAGCGCCTACCATTTGGCTACTGATCCTGACAATCTTAACAGATAAGTGAACTGAGGCATAAAAGGTGAATTTGTTTCAGATAGATCTTACAAAGTGGTCAGATGGGGAAGCCAGGATTCATTCCAGGCTCCACTCTCAGCAGACACTAGACCACATCTCCTTCCTAAGTGGGCATTTGTTGTTAGGCAAGGGTGCAAGTTCTGGGACAAACACTTTAGATAATGGGTTGAGTAGGGCAATTATTGTAAATTAAACCTGCCCACTCCAAGGACCCGCCAATGGTGCATACCTAAAGTACAAATACAAAATTAAGATGAGAGCAATAACTGGTGTCTACCTTTTGTTTAAATCGAATGCATACAAAGATGCTCATAAAGTGGAACTTTAATTGTTGGAAATTGGTAGATACAATGTAAGAAAATTCCTTCAAGCACTTTTTTCTCGGTAAAGTAATTGTTCTCCTTGTTTCGCAACGTTGTAGTAAAGATTACAGTCACCTACGATATTTTTATACGTTAAAATTATAATATGAATGTCACGTGTGGGAAGATACTGAATACTTAAATTGTAGGTCAGCATTTGCGGTGTGTTATATGTCATGTAAAACATATTTTTATTAACAATTATGGTTTTTTCACATTTGCACTACACAGTATTTGCTACAACAAAATTTCGATGTAAGTCTCATTTATCACTCTAGACAGGTTAACATACATTACAATTGCAATCTTGGGGTAGGACGTATCGTCATCAATCTTATGTTCGAGCCTAGTGACTGTTTGTCCTTGCGCGCACACTAGCTCGCCGCCCCAATAAGCGACTATTATGACCCCTGTCTAATGCTGCTTCCTCGCCCTGTCTCGGTGAGCAACTCCATACCCGGGTTCCGGCAAAGTCCTCAACGATTGTACACACAGTCAACTGAACTTGAGCATATAATCTAGTAACATGAGAAATAAACCAAAGAAACAAAAAGAAGGAAACAAAGAAAACACTGCATGCCAAGGGGGGACAAGGGTGCACCTGCTTCTGAGGGTGCAGTCATGATTCTCAATAGTTATGCAATGTATGCCGTACCTCGCATGTGTCACCTGGGAGGGAAAGGGGGGGAGGAAGGGAGGAGGAGAGGAGCCCCCACTCCGCGGGACTTGGTCCCACACCCACCGCTTATGGTTCCCCACCACTAGCGCCGCCTGTCCACTCTCCCAGGAGGGAGAGGCTGTGTGTTGTCGAGTCCACTTCTGCCAGGCCCATCCGTGCAGGCAAGTGTGGATCACTCGCTGCCACTCCCCGCCTCCTCACTAGTATTTTGTGCGTGTTCCGGATTTTCCCAGATCGCCAGCACCTCTTTCCATAAATCTGCTCTCGGCCTTCTCCGGATGCCTCTCGCCTCCTCCCAACTCAAGGCTCTGGCTTCCGCTCCCGCCCAACTAATAACCTCACTGTTCCAACTAGCCACCTGCGGTCCCATAGCGGATTTCCACACCAGTGCAATCCGTCTCTTAGCTAAGCTCAAAGCCAGGTCTATAAATCCATTCCCCACTTTCCGTTTAGGAGGACGTGGGAAGAGCCCTAACAAACAGACTTCTATAGACAGCACCAGGTCCCTCCCCAATGCATCCTTTATCCTAGGCAAAATTCCTTCCCAGTACAATTGTACTACGCCGCAACTCCATGTCATGTGTATGAAACCGGCATCCACATAAGCACACCTCGGGCACTTCCGCATCTCGCCCCCGTATGTAACATTTAATCTAGGAGGCGTCATGTACACCATATGTATATAGTTGAATTGCGTATATTTAAGTCTGGTGTTCCTCGAAATTTTCTTGTGAGATCTCAGTACCTTACCCCATTCACCATCTGTCCTGGTCTATCGCTCTTTCCCACTTACTCCGGAGAGCCGCCATGGGGCCAGTAGCTGCGGCAACCAGTGCTTCGTGGTGCCATTTCACTTGGTGCCCCGCTGTGCCCAACGTATTTCAGCCCATGTAGTACCGGGTGGGTCGCCGGCTCATCCCCTCTTTCCCCCCATAACTGTCCAAAGGTGCGAACCAAAGCTTCATACTGCAGGAACTGGCCGTGAGAAAGGCCATAGTTATCCATCAGGTCTGTAAACGGGACTAGTGAGCCATCTTGATAACAATCGCCCACCGAGTCTAAGCCTGCCTCTGTCCACACCTCCAGCTGTTCCGCCGTGAACACCTTCAGCAGGTCACCATGAGGGAGCTAAAACAAAGGTAGCGTGGGGGAATACCACGGGGTCCCACCCAGCGGGAAACAACCTTTAGAACGCATGCATTACATCGCATGCCATTAGATCGCGTTTTTTACAACGCAAGTCGTTACAACGACTTACGCTGGAGGGCGCTATAGGACAAGGGATAGTTTAATTTACTATCCAACACCTTCCCTACTGTACGTAGGCTGGAGTTGGAATAGTAAATTAAACTACTCCTAAGTCCAGCGCCCTCCAACGCAAGTCGTTATAACGACTTGCGTTGTAAAAACCGCGATCTGATGGCATGCGATGTAATGCATGCGTTCTATCGTCATACATTCCACCCAGCTTACGCACGCAGCGTTTCCAGGTGTGCATGGCTGTAAGCTGCAGCACTGACTTATATGGAACACTGATTGCCTGTCTCAACAATTTGGCCAGCAATAAAGCCGGGTCACCGTCGGGTTCCATTAGCCAGGTGCCCTCCGCATTCACACCTTCCATCCACTGCGCCAGCCACTGCAACTGGGCAGCCAACATATACAGTTCGAAATCTGGCACCCCCAGGCCTCCTTGCTCCATCGGACGTTGTAACGTCTGCAGGGAAACCCGGCGTCTATCATCCCCCCAGATCAGATCCCTCACCAGGGCATTCAAAGGACTGAACCATCCCCGGGGCATCAGGGTCGGTAAATTAACAAAAAAGTACAGCAATCTCGGCAGCATAACCATCTTTAGCAAAGAGACTCTCGCCATGATAGGCAGCTGCAAAGTGCGCCAGACGTGCACACATGTCCAGAGAGACTGCAGTGCCCTATCCAGGTTCCCACCCCTTAGGTCTTCCAGGGAATGAAAGACATGTATCCCAAGATATTTGAATGAGTGGGGGGGCCCAATTGATGTCGGCTGGTAGACATGTTGGCCGAGGTGTCGGACCCACCAAAGGAAACAAGTAGGTCTTTTTCTTGTTAACCTTCAAGCCCGACAATGCCTCAAATCGCTCCAGGAGTGTAAGCGCAGTTGAGGTACCAGGCACTGCTGCCTCCAGGTATACCAACAGATCATCAGCATACAATGAAATCATATGTATTCGCCCATCCAATCTAAGACCCAGTCCTGCTCCACCCTGCCGAATCAACTCTGCAAGGGGTTCGATCGCCAGTGCAAACAATAGGGGCGAAAGGGGGCATCCCTGCCGGGTCCCCAGTTGTATGTGATATTGGGAGGATACTGATTTCCCGGTCTCAACCCGTGCAGTTGGTGAGGCATACAACAGCTGAACCCACTTCACCCACCTCTCCCCAAGCCCCAGCCGCAGCATAGTCTCAAAAAGGTACTCCCAGCCAACCGTGTCAAAGGGCTTCTCCAGGTCGACTGACATCGCAGCCGCCGAGGGCATGGATCTCGTCTCTTCATGGAACAAAACATAATACAGCCTGCACAGATTATAGGAGGTATTACGGGATGGGATAAAGCCGTTCTGATCTGCATGAATGATGGTGTGCATATGCGGGAGCAATCTGACCGCCAGTATTTTACTAAGGACCTTGAAATCAAGGTTGAGCATTGAGAGTGGTCGGTACTCTGTTACTGGAGCGTTGGCCTCCTTAGACTTGGGGAGGGGTATTACCAACGCACTCTGGGTCAATTCAGGGAGGGCACCCCGGTGTAAAGACTCCGCATATAGGGTCACCATTCTGGGTGCCAATTGATCCACGTATGCCACATAAAACTCAGCCGGAAGTCCATCTGGACCCGGTGTCTTCCCCTTTGCCATGGCCGCGATAGCAGCCCTGACCTCATGCAGAGTCATTGGACCCGCCCAGGTCATCCTGCACCTGCTCATCCAGAGTCCGCAATGGCAATTCTTCCAGAAATTCCCGAATGACAGACCAGCCCGGGGCTAGAATATAACTTTTCGCAGAAAGTTCTTAACAGGGTGTTAACGGCATCGGGGTCATGGAGCAACTCCCCGGTGTCTGTCTGCACCTGCGTAATCGGTGCTCCCCTGCTTTTGGACTTAATCAACCACGCCAATAGACGGCCGGCCCTCCCCTCCTCCTTCTGCACCCTGTCAAGGTATTCTCGATAACTGTGGCACCTCAGTCTTTCTAACGCATCGCTGTAGCTGGCGTGGGCCTCTTGCAGACGCTCTGCAGAGTTAGCCTCCAGCCCCTGAACATTGTCAAGTTGCCGAATCCGAGATTCCATATCTAATAACTCTTGCTTAATTTCCCGCTGCGCACCGATTGATTGCCCTAGGCAATGACCCCGCACCACAACCTTAAATGCCTTCCATTCCACTAATACGGAGGACGCTGATTCGGCATTAACTAGAAAATGCGTCTCAACGAGAGCCTTCAGGGAATCCCGAAAAGGCGCATCCTCCAACGCAAGCGGGTACAATCTCCACAGCGGGATCGGGGGCCCATCTACCAAGGGGCTGATGTGTCAACAACAGGGGACTATGATCTGAAAGGGTCCTACCCAGATACTCTGTGTGCGTGACGGACGTGCTGAAGCCTGGTGTGCACAAAAAGGTGTCTAACCTGGTGTGAACTTGGTGCATAGGGGAGAAGTACGAGTATTCCCTGTCTGTCGCATGCTGTAGTCTCCAAATATCCTCTAGGCCCCAGTGACTTATCCAGCTCCGAAACCCTGCTGCGACGCGGTGCGTCTGCGACCTCAGCAAAGGCGGGTGGGATCTGTCCGCCGCAGTATCCGCCACACAGTTAAAATCACCACCAATGACAGTGTATCCCCCCACATAGTCAACCAACTGAGCCGAGAGGGAGGCGAGGAATACCAACTGTTCTACATTTGGTGCATACACACCCCCAAACATCACCTCCCTCCCAGCCAGCCTCCCGGTTACCAGAACATACCAGCCTTCACTGTCAACCTTAGTGCGGGTGTGTTCAAAGGGAACCCCTGGCCTTACCCATATCAATACTCCCCTAGCAAAAGCAGAGTAAGTAGTGGCATAAATCTGACCCCTCCACCTCCTGCGTAGTTTATCCACTTCTCCACTAGTCAAATGGGTTTCTTGCAAGAGAGCTACATGCACATCTCTCCTCTTCAAATACGCATATATCTTATATCGTTTGGCCATAGACCCCATTCCCCGTATGTTCCTGGTAATGAACTTGAATGGATTATGAATTGATTAAAATGGTTCCACATCCCCCCATCCACCCCCACTGCACCCCCAATTGTCAACACTCCAGTCCTCACACCCCCACCCCCCTCCGCATGCATAAAACAATAAGCAAGAACAAACATCCCCAATGGGACAACTCCCCGACCCCAGGACGGTCTAGCAACGGCCATCCGCCCAAACCACAGACAAAACTGCATCAACAAGTGAAGGCCCAGAGCTGCAAAGCTAGGACCTAGGGGGAGCGTGGCAATCACCACAGGTGCCCAACAGAAGCACCAGTATTCGCCCAGAATGCGTCAGCCTTGATTGGCAGGTCCAGCCCACACCCAGGAGCGCACCTGGCCACCCTCACCACCCTCCTAAGGACCCCAATCAAAGGGAGAAGGCACAGTAATAAAAGACAGGGGGGAGGGGGGGAAAGCCAGCACAAGAAAGGAAGAAGGTGCAGGAAAAATAAGTGATAACCGGAGACAACGTCCCACAGTTTAGATAATCTCATCGGCCGTGTTCGGGGTCACATCCGGCAGTTTAACACTGCCACTACGGGACGCATCTGAGTCCGATTCATTAGTCCCTTTCTTCGAACCCGTGCCTCCTTCCGATGACGATCGCCGACCCTGCATCATGACTGCCACTGCCTGTAACGCCTCCGCTCTTTTTCAGTCTGTGACGGACTCGGTTTCTTCGAGCTCCCACGCCGCCGTCTCCGCAATCTCTTCCCGGACTCTCGGTCTCCAGGCTGAGCCACCTTTGATAGTGTCTCGGGCCGGCCTTCCGTTTTATAGGCTTCCAACCACTCCCAGGCTGCCTTGGGATTTTCACAAAAGTGCGTCTTCCTGTCCAGCACTATCCACAGTCGAGCCGGGAACATCAATGAGTATTGGATCCCTTCTTCACGCAGAGCCCTTTTGACCTCAAGGAAGGAGGTGCGGCGCTTCTGAACCTCCAATGTGTAATCAGGGAACAATTACACTTTGCTATTGTCAACCACATATGGTCCCTCCGTGTGCGCTTTCTGCAATAGCGCATCTCTGTCTTTGTGGTGGAGCAGTCTGGCCACCACCGGGTGCGGGGGCCTCCCCGGGGCAGGCGGCCTGGCCGGGACGCGGTGCGCTCTCTCTAAGGTGTAAAATTGGGACAAGCCCTCCAGTGCAACCACCTCACGGAGCCATCCCTCCAAGTACTGGATCATATCGTTACCTTCCACTCCTTCCGGCAGACCCATGACTCTCACATTATTCCTACGGTTCCGCCTCTCCGAGTCCTCAGCCCTCCGCTCCAGAACAGCAACTCTGTTGGATAATTCCCCCATCTGACTGGTCAACGACTGTTGCGCCGGGGAAATAACTGCCAGGGAGGATTCGGTCTGCTTGACCCTGTCCGCCAACTTTGCATGCTCCGTCCTCAACAGGCCCAGGCCCACTGCCACGATGCTGATGTCCTGGTGTAGTGTCGCCTTGGTATCAGCTTTGGCTGCTAGTATTTTAGCCAATTGCTGTTGGACAGGGACGTCTGAGGGCTCACTCTCGGGCTCCTTGTGCACCTGGTCAGGTGCCGTGGCCTTGTGGTCTGGAGGAGGCCCCATCTGTTTCCCTCTGGGTTTTCCCATTGCGAGCGGGGTAGAGTATCCAATGGAGGATCTGGTGCACCCCTCCCGAGGTGGTCGGGGAGCAGCCACCAGGGTGCCAGCTACCCACCACTCCAGTGCGAAGTCCCAGAGTCCCTACGTTGTGGGTGACTCGTCACTGCACCCTGCGCCTTACAAAAGCACCCCTCACCGTTAAGATTCCGGGGTCTTCTGGCCCACTGCGCTTGTGTACTACTCCCTTGTCCTGCACTCGTGGTGCCTGAGCCTAGACCTTAGAACCAGGTTCACTCGCATTGTCCAAATCCGTTGGCAAGTTCAGCGGGGGCCACACATCTCTACCGCACCTCTGTGTCCCTGCGCCAGGGCCATGTCCCGTAGTACCAGCCAGAGACCTCACTCAGCCCCAAGTCTTTGCCGTCTGCGTTCCAGGGCCCAGGCCGGTCTGTGGCTTCTTCTATCTCCCGAGGCCCCCGAAGCCCCTCTTCAGTCGCCTCAGCACTGCGCATCCACCCAAACAGCCAGTCATCTACTAACCAGGGCCAGAGTCTTCCGCTTCCGGGCAGTTCACCCGGGTCCCCAGTCCTCTCAAGGGCTTCCTGTGCAACTACAGTACCACTGGGTCCTCCACCGTTTCCCCCCAGCCGGGGGGACACACTCAGGCTTCAAGCACGAGCCAGGCCGCTCCCTCCTGGCTCCTGGGTGCCGGCACAGGCGTATGCACGGGGTCCCCAGGCAGGGCAAGGCTTCACTACACTTCCCAGCCCAGCCACGAATCTTCACTGGATGGAGCGCGCTCCTCTCCAGTTTCCAGCGGCGTGCGCGCATGCCCAACTCTGTACTGTAGGCCTCCGGGGCCACCAGTAACTTGCTCAGCCCCACCAGGCCTCCAATTAAGGCTTAGGCTGCCACTGCTTCACTCCGCAGTGGAGTCAGCCCCAATCCTGCACCACAGCGCCGCTGCCCCCTTCTGGTGCGACTCACCGAAGCGCTAAGCCCCTCCGCCTCACTCACTCTGCCGGGGCGTCTCTGGCGTCACCAGCGCTCTCTAACGGCCGGGGGATGCCAGCTGTCGCGGGGAGCCTTCCACCACAGTCGGACTCTCTCCGCCCCAGCCCACGGGCGCGGGTGAGGTGCAGCCCGCAGCAGTCCGGCCAGCACAGGTCCGCCTGATGTCTCGGCCGCACACCAGGCCGCCGATGCTGCACCACGGGCCGCAACCCACCTCAGGCAGGGCGCGCCGACTTCTGTGCTTCGGCCGGGCCCGCCACTTCTCTTTGCGGTCGGATGAGACCTTAGGCCGCCATCTTGCCCAGTCTGCGGCAGCCGGCCTCTGTGTCCCATACGGCGCCCCCACCCCACACCTCCGACTGGGTAATACCTCGAGGGGGAGGGGGGGAAACTCAGCCACCGCTTCTCTCTCCAATGCTGCAGTCTCCCCAGGTGTCTTCACCGCACTCCTCTGCTCCCCGGGCGTGGGGCGGCAGCTCGAGCCTCCCGGCGTATTCAGATTGTCGCCTCCCCGATGTTCGCGCAGCAGTGCGTCACACGGGGGACCTGGTCGGGGCGGCGGCGCACTCACACAGCTGATCAGTGACGGCCCCCAGCGGGGGCACAAGGTGTCAGTGTTGCTCCGTGCTCCGGAGTCCACAGTCTATCAGCCTCCTCGTACCCAAGCTCTGGCCGCAGCTCCTCACCTCCTCCGCTGCTACGGGAGCGTCTCAGGCCGCCATTTTGCCTCAACCCCAGCAACTTTGCACGCCATCCCGATGTTGATCGCCTCTCACCCCCAGACATCCAAAAGGCGAGATCTGGGTCCCAGCTATCTCTGGTTGGTCGGGCACTCAACAGCACGTTGGACAGGATAGTCCGCACGGCTGGCGCGGAGCTCTCAGCTCATGCGTCGCCATCGTTGCCTCCTAAGCCACGCCCAGCGGTGTGTCATATGTCAGATACTACTTCCCGCACATGGGCCCCTATTGCTTTCTATCATTTGTAATTAAGTGGTTAAAGAAACGCAGGGGCACAGAAATACCTGCCCTTCAACAAGTTCATCAAATCAAACATTTGTTTATAGGTTCATATAATCTATAAAACATACACAAATAAAATTATAACTCTTATACATTCCAGGAAAAAGAAAAGGCAATGTTCAAGAAATTCATGCAGATATGACGAAAAGGAAATTCACAGAAACAAAGCATTTGCAACAACATTAAAAAAGAAACAGGCTATACCAGTAGAGTCTACAATATTTAAAACATATGGAATTTGCAAAGGTTTGTGTTCCCGATTCGGAAGGGGTACATACGAAGTTTGAATCAGACTCTCGGGGTTTTTATCCCCAATTAACTGCCCAGTTCCCGTCGCCCCACCTCTCTTTTGATCGGGTCCAATAATACAACGATGCATAATTCTTATCTGAACAAGTCTTTAAAATTTCAAATCACAGCCACTGAATCAAGAGTGAACCTCTGCAGAACATCAAAATTAGCAAGCAAGGCTTGAGAAGCATGCACAAAACTGGGAGGACTGTCAGCCTCAGGAAGTCACGTTTAAAGACTCATGTCCTTAAAGCGTCATGGATGGGGAGAAGATGGGAGATTTACCTAAGGTGTTTGTGGGAGCACCTTCCAGATCATAGGTCTTTCAATGCACTTGTATCGTTTAATGTTGCACACTCTCACTGCTCCACCATCAGCAGCTTGGGATTGGATGACCATAGAGTCTGCTTTCAGCAGCATGGAGTGGGATGACCATAGAGTCCACAGTTAGCAGCCTAGAGTGGGTGACCACTGAGTCCTAGACGGCCGTTCCAAGCCAGCTTCTCTTCAAGATCCTGAGCTCCTTTGCAGCAGAAGGCCTTTTCGGTGCAGCATCCACTCTGTGGTCTGACTGTGGGGTTTCTATGGTTGTAGGTAACTCCTTCACAACAGACTAAATCTTCTGATTTAATTCCTCCCCACATTGTGTTAGCCATTGCATTGTACGTGAATTACAGTAATGTACTTTAGCTGGCAGCAATAGTCATCTTACGGTACAGTGGTCATACTTCAGTAACAAATAGCTCATGTCCCTGTACAATTACCGGTATATCTGATAGAAAATATAACAGCGTTGGCTTGTAGATCCAGTAGCTGTGAAGCATCCAAAACAACTCACAGAGTCTTGCATGGCCCAGGTTGGGCAACATGTCTAAGAATGGAAATTGAGTTATGTCAATAAACAGAAATCCGTATTTGTGATTCTTCGCGATAACAATTTGACTCCATTCCGTTTTTTTTGGGCTGTCAGCATATTTGGTACCCGTTTCATCTTCTCACTGTGGTTTCCCAAGATTGCCATACGTAGAATGGCATCAGTGGGATGTATGTGATTTCTGCAATTTTTTGCACTTTAGTCTTCGGGTTCCCCGGTTCACCCCGGCTTATGCCGTTTGAGCGGAGGGAGCCAGCAGAACACTTTCAGACAACTGTGACCGCTATTTTAAAGCACGGTCAGCAGTCTAGTCTTTCTGACACTGAGGGTTGCATAAGAGGCTTCCTGGCATGGATGGACCACTGGTGCTAAAGGCAAGCCCATTTGTGCCCGTCCCCGCCCGAATGCTGCCAGGAACTCTGCTCCTTTTTTTTTTTTAAACGTAATTTAAATGCCTTCTTTACGATACACTAGTGCCGACTTAACAGATATTAGGGATATGGCTATCCTTTTTAGAACCCCTAGCCTGCTCTGTACTTTTGGAATTTGATGGCCCCCATTTTTGCAGATCTTGAGACTTCGTGTGCTCTCTATCTATCCCTCAGGAGAACTGCAACATTCAGAGTGACGTTAATCCCAGTCAGCCAGAGCGCTTGGATGTCTCATCTTCATGGCTCTGCAAAGGCTATCCATTGAACCACGCCACAGACCAATCTCTGCTTCGTGGCCTCTACTGTAATGCTCGATCTATTCCCAAACATGCTGTCGAACTATGGTATCTTTTTGCCACTGATCAACCTGACATTTGTTTTGTTTCTAAACATGGCTCCATTCCTCAGCACTTCCCAGGATCCCAGAAGGTTGATTAGATTAGATAGAGAGTCTAAAATTGGAGGCGGAATTTCTATAGCTTTCAGCAATCCGGCAAAAATAATTTTATTGGATTCTCTCCTTACCGAGGTTGAGCTCTGTATTTTTAAACCGTAGACACTTCGGGTGTTGTCTGGAAGAGCGCTTTAGTTTACCGCCCTCCGGGACCTAAAAAAGATTTCATTAATAAGCTGGTTGAATATCTAGCCCCGTACATTCTTGCTTCTGACTACTTTACGCTGATGGGTGACTTCAACTATCATGTAGAGCTGGACTCCGACCCGGAAACTGTTCTTCTGCTTTCAGATTTTGAGTTGCTAAGACTGAATCAAAAAGTTTCTGGCCCCACTCACAAAGAGGGTCATACTTTGGACCTTATATTTACTAACTCACCCAATCTAAAGGTGGACTCTCCAATCCCACTGGTCTGGACGGATCACTTCTCCATAAACTTCCAGCTCTACATAGGGAAACTGATTGGCCACAAGATGGCGGGCCCCAGAATGATTAGGCAGTGGTGGTAGGTCTTGCTTCCCTCTTTCATGCCTTTCTTTCCTACCCAATCCTCCACAATGCACTCAGATGTTAACATTGCCCTGGAAGATTTCCAAAGCTCCTTTTCACAGGCATTGGATAAGAATGCTCCAGCTAAACGTAGCCATCCAAAGCCGATTAAAACCCTTCCCCCTGGTATTCAGAGGATCTCATAGCTGCCAAGGTTTCAGATTGCTATGTGTGACATTTTCACAATTTCAATAAAATATGAGTGACATTTCAACGACTATGAGTGACATTTTCTCACAACAGTCAATAGTTACAACTACTTTGACAGCGGGCCCCCGCTATATGCGTGCAGTAGTATCAATGCTCAGCCAGCCCAAGTACAGGGGCCCAATTTCCCTGCTTAGCTCAAAGCCACTGTTCCTGCCCTTGCAGCCAACTGGGTCTCGTGGCGCCATCGAGTACAAGTATTGGGAAGTCTTGTATGCTCGGATGTATGGAGAAAACCAACACGCTGCTCTCGGCCTGCAAGGGGGAGGGGCCTGTATTCCGATGCCGCAATCAAAGGTGTCCTGATTTGCCAGGAGGGCAGAGGTGGCGTCATCATCTGCCCCACAAATATGCACTGTAATCTAGGGCCGTGGCGGTCAGAAGTGCAGAGGTGCCGCTCGCCTGTAAAAGTTACCCCAAAGCCAAGCGGTCCGGCCCGGTTGGCAGCACAGATGAGCTGCCTAAGTCAGCACATGACACACGCAACTCTGGGACAGCCGCCATATTAGCACGGGGCATTGATTGAGGGGGCCTCGGGATGGGATACAAATAGCCGGGCAGCAGCCTAAGAGTATGCTAGGGCGCGGTTTACGTTGTCTCGCGAAAACTACAGTGCGAGTCATATAGTATTATAAGTGTGAATGTCACTAAGCACATTTTTATTAACAGTCTGACTCACCTTGCGAGCCGGAGCCGCGGCATTTCAGTTTAAAGGGCCGTGATGACTGACTCCCAGGGCAAACGGCCCCGCCACCTGCCTGGGCATTCAGACTCGGCTAGTAGAGTAGCTCAGTAGCATGCTCTGGGTTCCAGCGGCCGCCGCGGTCCGTGGAGTTGGGTCCAGTCGCAGCAGCGCGGAAAATCATTCATTTAAAAAAATGACCACAGCCTCCAGAACATTATAATGAGGAACTGCAGCCTGAGCAGACCATAGCGCTCGCGCCACTTTGAAGTCTGCGTCACAAGTGCTGACGTCGTGGTAGCCATTGGGCACTGTCTATCCTGACGTCAGCCGCATGAAGGGAATGCCGCGCCATTATGTCGGAAATAGCCTATAGTTACTTTGTAGCACTGCAACTCAGTAAAGCCAACCCCCAATCATGCTGGGAGCAGTGTGCCTGCCAGAGTGCAGCTGCAACTCTAGTTTTTAGTTTCAATCACAGCATTGCTGAATTATTTAGGAGGGCTACATCTTCATGACAGCCTTGGCAGGCTATGCAATTTATGCGTGACTTTGCATTTCAGTGCGGTGATGCGGATCACCACACTGAAATGCGTTAGTCTAACGCCTGATGCGTGGCACTTGACAGGGCTGGGATCTTAAAGTGGAAAAATCGGCATGTAGAAAACTTGAAAGGAAATGGCGAACTACAAAATCACTCTCTGTTAAAATTGCCTATAAATCGGCATTAGGTACCTACAACAAAAACATTAGGGAAACTCGGAGGTCCCTTATAGTGAAGAGGATTAATAATGCTGGAAACTCAACCAAGGACTTATATAAGGTTCTAAAACAGTTTACAAAAAAAAACTGCCCGCATCCTAGTTTCTGTGCGATGCTCTCGAAGATCACTTTGAGGAAAAAATATCCAAAATCTATAGTAACTTTTCCAGCGGCTTTACACAGGCAGTATTTCCCTCCCACGCTTTCTCAGCCACTAACCACTTGGCTCTTTTGGAGGAGTTTGAACCCATTACTTCAGAACAAGTTCTAACCCAGATGAGCAAAATTAAATCAGGCTCACCATCTGACTCCTCCCCCACACACTTTATGGCGACCCTGGCTCTGGCACTTCTCCCGGCTCTCACTTGTCTGTTTAACCACTCTCTTAGTACTGAAAGCCTTCCTTCGAGCTGGAAAGCAGCTCAGCTCGTGCCAATCTTAAAGAAACCTAATGCGGACCCCCTTGAACTATTCAACTACAGGCCGATTGTGCTGTTTCCATATCTCAGTAAAATAATAGAGACTTTGGTAAAACAACGAACTTACGCCATTTCTGGTAAACCATTCCCTTTTGGATTCTTCTCAGTCAGGTTTTCGTGCCTTCTACAGCACAGAAACTGCACTGGTGGCGGCATTAGACACCTTCAGACTATCTCTTGATGAAGGTCTCCCAGCTATGCTGATATTAGTCAACTTATCCACCACATTCAACACCGTCTCACACTCTATCTTGATCCAGAGACTCCTCGAGATTGTGGTCAGTGGAAAAGCACTTAGATTGCTTAAAAACTTTATTAGTAACCGGACTCAAACTGTGAATCTAAAGTCCTTCAACTCCCGTACCATGGCCCTAGACAAGGGGGCGAGCACGGCTTCTCCCTGAGCCCCACACTTTTTAATATCTACGTGGCCCCCTTGGCTCAAGTGGTAAGATCATGCGGTTTTGAAGTCATTTCTTACGCAGATGACACTCAATTGATCGTCTTTATGGGACCCAACCCTGAATCTACAAAAATTAGATTTAGTGATTGCATGAGGACGATAGCTTTCTGGATGACGTCGCACTGCTTACAACTAAACAGCGGCAAGACAGAGATTTTGCTTTTCGGTAAGGCCCATGCTCACTGGTCAGATGACTGGTGGCCCCTGGAACTGGGCACACCCCCCCTCCCTAAAAAGGTAGTGAAGAATGTGGCCAGCCTGATAGATGAGAGGTTAGCTCCGCTTATGGTGCCTGCTACGGGATCATGCACCTGCTCAGGAAGGCTTTCCAATGGTTGCCCCTCCAAACCAGGAAAACCCTCACTCAGCACTGATTGTAAGCCGCCTAGACTATGGCAACACTTATAGTTGCAGCAAATGATGCTCTTTTGTCTAAACTTCAGGTGGTTCAGAATAAGGCTGCCCAACTGGTCTGTAAACTCCCTCATTGTGCCCCTTCCATGCCCACTGTGAAATCCCTGCACTGGCTGGGAGTGAGAAAACACTCCCTGCTCAAACTTCTTTCCCTAGTTCACAAGTCTCTGTCTGGCAATGGTCCCCTCTATTTAGAAAAGAAATTGCAACTTTGCCTGCCCATTCGTAACCTCAGGTCCAGTGGGCAATCTCTGTTACGCCCACGCCGTATATGTACGGCCAGATATGGTGGGTGATCTTTCTCTTCTCTTGCTCCCCACCACTGGAACAGACTGCCTTTACACATTGGGTCCTGCCCTGAAACTGCTCAAAACTTGACTCTCTCTAATTCTATCTTTCCTGTTTATATGCCCCAGCGCCGAGAGACACTTTCAGGGGTGATTCATTCTGCGCTTTATAAACCCATTAACATAACCATGCTGATAAAGGTGATACCAAACTGGCTAGTTCTAATAACTCAAACCAGTGGTTTCAATTGTTAATTCTGATGTATGTGCTATCCGCTCCAGTGTATGTGAATGCCCCCTCAAATGTATTTTACAAGCCCTGTCTAAAACATTTGATAGTACACTGAAATGTATGTGATAGGTCATTCTGATAAATAGAATAGCCCACATCTTTCTTTACGTTAGAGCGATTAAGTGTCAGTGAAGCTCCTTATCTCCAGATATCAAGATACTGGCCTTGCTTTTATAGATCCCTGTGTCAGTCTGAACTAGAGCCCAGAGAACTAATAAAAATTATTCCAATGCTAGCTCTGACCCACCGGAAACCTGCTGCGGCAAGATCTTGTGTCAAGAACATCAGCCATTGCTGGAATGTCGAGGGAAGTCAACAGCGCACAAGCTCCTTTAACAATTACATTTAGCATGTCTTTGGTAACACCAAAAGGGCTGTCCGCCTCCACCAGAGGTGAGAGCTAGATTGTAGTGGATCTTGGGCATTTTGTTTAGATTGACTGGAGACCCCAGTTTTAAGGTTGGGCATAAACAATACAGTAGGCTGGGTCAGAGGTTGAAAATTTGTTGATATTTTGGATTCTTAGTTACTGGTTTTACAACTGTATTTGTAAGAAGTGTGGTTGTGTTTCTCTTTAATGTTGCTGCTGCCCAGTCGAGATATTGCCCGCAATATTTACCAGATCTCCCTCAAGAAAGAAGCCGGGCAAGAGTCCGGCAGTGTCGTACAATGGTCTAGCAGTGTCTTGCAGCTGTAGCCTTACTTGTAGCACTTCCTCCTGCTCTAGGCAAGGTTGGCTTTAATTTCAGCTTTCCCGACTGAGGCGAGGAGGCTCTGCTCATTTACATTTGCCGCAACAAAGTTGGATACAAAGTCTGAGTCTGGCATTAATTGAATAATTACTTTGTTTTGGGAGTGTTTTTGTGATTTAAAGTACAATGGTTTGGCTATATTTAGTGTCCTCCACCTCACCTCCGACAGGAAGTCTTTACAGTCATGCCAAGCAAAACATATGGTGACAAGATGTATGCAAACAACCCAGATGAGCAGATGCTAATTCTACAACACCCTTTGAACAAAGCAGCTCATCCTATCCCCCGCATATTGCCTGGAAAACACGCCAAACCTGATTTGCAGGGCCTTTGCCAGCACTGGTGGCATAGCTGCAACAAGTTTTAGATTCCCCCTCTGGTACAGAGGCTGTGCTGGTACCAGGGTCCATCCTACAGAAGGCCAAAACAACTGTAAAGACACACACGCTCAAACACTGACTTCCAGATATCCTGCAAACCGTACAAGAAGAATATGGCTAGCTGTTCTCCTAACAAGGATGTAATATGTAACTCTAATCCCAGATCACAAAACGTTCAAGAGGCACTGAACAACTATCTCTTCAAGCTAGCTTTCTGCAACCTCTGTGCTGGACAGCACCATGTTTCTCCTCTCTTCCACCTACCAGAGTCTTCAGTCTTATAGCCCTTCCTAACTCCTCTATGCTAAGCTAAGCAGCAAGAGGTTGGAGGTGGTTCCTGCGATACAAACATGCTCTATAGATGACCTTGATGACTGGCATTAAATACATTTACTTTGACTTGTCTCCACCCACAATATTTTTATAGACCCTACACACTTTAGTTTGATTCACACAGGTGCTTGCTATTGAAAAGTTTTTCTCTTGTTGTCCATGTGTCTTTGTCTCTATGTTTTACACAACACAGATCTCGAGGACGAGCCACACACACCACAGGGATGGTGAACATGAATCATCTACATTAAGAAAGTGACGAAGATTAAAACATAAATATGCCCCCGATGAGGGAAATAGTTTATAAAACATGGAGATTTTTTGTCACTATTTCTAAAGAAATAAAAAATAGAAATAAAACATTTGATCGAAACAGAAGAAATTCCACTGCAGTATAACAATTCGACATTCCTTGCCAAGGTCATGAATTTACAAAGCAGATTTCTTTACGCTATTGTAATGAATAATTTGATTTTGGGGAGCACTGTCTTTTGGTCTGTCTGTGATTGGGAAGTCTAGATGCACTATGAGATATTCCCACTGCTGGCAGATACTCGCTCGCTCACTCACTCACTCTCTCTCTCTCAGTTCATAATAAAAGCTCAGGGATCTGGAACCCCTACTGATACAGAAATAAAGGAAGAGAAGATTCCAATGTTATGGTGAAAGAGTTTGCTGTGTGGCTGGAATGGTGCACAGTAATTTGTGTAATGATGGCGAGGCAAGATGAATGATCGGTCAAATATTGGAAATAAAATGCTTGAACAGTGCATGCCTTCTGCCTTGGCCATGTTTTCAGAAAGTGTTCCTGATTTTCTTTCAGCCGTTTGAGTCTTTGTACAAATACAACACCCCTTAAATGAGAGATGGAATATTTGAATTAATCTCAGTCACTGGCGATCACCCGGGGCCACATCCCAGTTCATTGTTTTTCACCCACCATGCCACTCTAGACAAAGACCTGACCTATACCACAGATCAGTACCAATCCTGCTCCCCATCATAGCGGTCTGTACGAACGGCCAGGGGAAGCCCACCTCTGGAAGAGACCACAAGCACCCCACTGCCAGGGGAAGCCCCCCTCTGGAAGAGACCACAAGCACCCCCCTGCCAGGGGAAGCCCCCCTCTGGAAGAGACCACAAGCACCCCACTGCCAGGGGAAGCCCCCCTCTGGAAGAGACCACAAGCACCCCACTGCCAGGGGAAGCCCCCCCTCTGGAAGAGACCACAAGCACCCCACTGCCAGGGGAAGCCCCCCTCTGAAAGAGACCACAAGCACCCCACTGCCAGGGGAAGCCCCCCTCTGGAAGAGACCACAAGCAAACCACTGCCAGGGGAAGCCCCCCTCTGGAAGAGACCACAAGCAGCCCCACACTGGTTTCGCCTTAGTTGAGGCTCGTCAGTGGACTGTAGCTTTAGTCATATGGCACAGTGAGTACAGGATCCATGTTTGGACATACACGCTGCACTTCACTTTTTCATATTTTTCATTGTAACACCCTAAAAAAGATGGGTATCCCCATATTTTGGTCACATGCTCACTGAGCCAATGGCTGAGATTAATTCAAGCATTCCACCCATCATCCATCCATTGTGAACAAATAGAGGCACAGTAGTGGGAAATAAGCAAACAATAGGCAAAAAGCACCACACATTCTGCAGAATTCACTGAATTTTCAGTTTTGGAAAAAAGAAAGAAAATGGCGTTGACCAGTTTCCCTTATCTCTTGTATAAACACCATTAGCTAAATTCATGCTTCATTCCAGTATGCGCATATATTTAGATGATATGGCACTAAAGCATGCAAGGGGATTTAATGAGATAGGTATTGAACATCTGAATTAGTAGCGTGCAAAGAATTGCAACACCTAAAGTGGTCATTCATTCAAATATATTATGCATTTACTCAGAACTGTTCTTCTCCTTGCAGCCAGTCTGTGGCCTCTGGAAAATATTGGTTAAACAGAGGTCAAGCGTTTGCAATCTCAAAGCTGTAAATGTTTTGGCAAATTTTAAAATGTAGTGGACACCAAGTTACTACACTAGGCCCAAAAAGGCTTTACAGTGATGCTGCAGGACAGGGATTCTTCATGCCACTGTTGCCCCAGTGTAATGAGCCAGCAGCTGTGCCAAACCTGTCCTTCTCTAGGTTATAGTTCCTTCTCCAAACATAGGTAAGGAGTACACATGAGTTAATGGAAAGTTAAGAGAGGTAGGGACAATGTCTAAAGAGACAACAGAAATGGTGTAGGATAGCTATCTGCCTGCAAAGCATCAGCATCAATTCAAATAATGGACTGTATAGCGCCTACATACGAATTTATTAAGGCGCTGCATGTCTTGAGAAGGATAACTCAAATTAATGAACTGGCAAAAAGTTTGTCTCAATTGTCCGAGAGCAGCCAAAGTTTTTCCCCTCGGCCATCCTCAGCAGGGCTAGAAAAGACTGATTTCAGATATTTGATGGGCGTGCACCAGCCAGTGGTAGAATCTAGTGGTTGCACACTTGCTGATGTAAAAATGTATCAACGTGTATTCCAGAAGCCAGAACAAAGAGCACAGGACTGATGAAATGTAACTATACCCACCGTGCCACTCTAGACAAAGACCTGCCTTATACCACTGATCAGTACCACAAATACTACAGCTGTAATGGACCAAAGAGCCAACACCATTGGCAAAGACAATTTTAAAAAAGCCCGCTACATAAAAAAAAAAAAAAAAAAGAAGATTGCTTTCATTACACAATGCATTTTTAGATAAATAATTTAGGGCCAGATGTAGGTAAAATCAGTTTAGCGAGTCCTTAATAGCGATTTTTAGGGAATCGCTATTAAGGACTCGCAAAATGCTATGTAGGTAGGAATCTCAATAATTTTAGCGATTCCTACACATTCCTTATTTCTGACTCGCAAATTGCGAATCGCAAATAAGGAATGGCTTCCCATTCATTCCTATGGGCCAAGAGGCCCATAGGAATGAATGGGAATTGCGCGCGCAATTTCAAGGGTGCAAGGGTTCCAAAAGGACACCCTGTTGCACCCCTGAATTGTGCATGTGTGCACTTGTGGCGCACATACATGCCCTAAGGGCATGTATGTGTGCCACATGGCACTTTGAAATAAGCAAAAAAGTGCTTTTTTAAAGGAATTCGCAACTTACCACCAACTTCAAGTTGGTGGTAATTTGCGATTCCTTAACCCCTTCGCCGCGGGGCAAATTCCGCCGCGGTGCGAGAGGGGTCGGGGGTTGGGCGTGGTGCTCCCGTACTCAGGACGGCTTCCGGCCGTCATAAATCACGGTGGGCGTGTGCTCATGATGGCCAGGAGCCGTCTGAACTCCGCCCACTGATTAATTCTCCCGCACAGGCGGGGAATTAATACCGCGTGGGCGGAGCGGCAACGTTCGGACGGCTCCCGGCCGTCATGAGCACACGCCTACTGTGAATCATGACGGCCGAGAGCCGTCATGAGCACTCAAGGAGTTAAGGCAATATCGCAATTTGCGATGCCTACTAGCATAGCATTTAGGGAATCGCAAATTGCGATTCTCTAAATGCTTGTGCAAAATAAGGAATCGCAATTTTTGCAATTCCTTATTTTGCAAGTAGGTATTTGCCTACCTACATAGCACACAGCTAAATTGCGATCGCAAACGCTGATATTCTGCGAATTCCAGCGTTTGCGATCGCTATTTCACTTGCTACATCTGGCCCTTAGTGTGCGATAAGTCAGTGTAATTTAGAGAAGTAAATGAGTTCCTCATGCATTGCAATGCAAGCACTCCATAGAAGGCTGAATGATACACAAAACAGCCAACTGCATGAGGTGAGAGAGAAATAATGCACTGGGCGGAAACAAATCCCACTGTATGTATATTTTAAAACATTGGTAACAGTCGGTAATAGAGATAGTTGTGCTGTAAAGCCAGGCCTAAACATTACTCGAGCAATTGAGGCCAATGCTTGGGCTTTAAGGAGATATTGGTGGTTTGATGGTGAAAGGAATATAGTAAGCACATGTTTACTCACTGCATTGGCCTGGTTTTCAAAAGATAGGATGGGGTGAAAGTAGAAACCCAAAGATTTAACGGAGTTAGTTGTAGGGGCCAATTCAAGAACATATCCGTGGTTCAGTAGCGTGGACACCGTTTATCTCATAGGTGCTTGTGTTATAGGGTCAGGATCGTAAGGTGGGCTGATCTTGTACTGAAGATAGTGCTTAATTTGAGCTGTGTTTTCCAGGGCTTGGCACTAGCACTTCATTGTCAGCGCCGGCGCTTGTGTCAGTCTGCCACAAGGTGGCACTGACTGGCTAATTTAGAGATGAGAATTCAATATATAGTAAAATGACTATTACCTGCCACCCAAGCCATTCTTATAGAATGGCGGGCCTGAAAAAGTCTTAATTGTCACACTTGTAGGAGTGTGATGGTTAGTAGCTGTGTTGTTACTATCATTGGCAGCATGGCAGGGCAAAGTGTGGTGCAAGCTACAGTGGCCTCTGGTTAGAGAGCCCTGGCACTTAGTTTTTTTACAAATTAAGCACTGATTGATGAGGGTCGCTTATAACAGGCACAAGTCTCCCACTGGGAGACATGGGCAGAAGGGGCTTCGAGAGTCAGGGGTCGTACAGAACTAAAAACACGCAACACTGGAAAGGCAGGCCCAGTCTGTCAGTGTTGCCAGTCTGATTAAAGGGTGTACACACACTCTCAAACCCATGAGCTAACGAGCACCAAGAAGAAGATAGACTTTTAAATTGGTGCACACGAGTGGCAACTAGTTGTGGATTATATAATCAAGTGGTTGAAAAGTAGAACACTATTTTCTTCTGCACTCTTGAAAATATGTTGCTCACTTCTCGCCCCGCTGAACTATACATCTGTGCACACTTCATGACGTATGCGTGAACAAGGAACATTGTGCGCAGCTGCACCAGTGTTTTAACACTAACTGGCACCCAGCGGTGGCCTGTCCTGAAGGGCGGAGAGGCTCTGCAACCCTACCTTTTTCCAAACATGAAGAGTGTGTCAGGCTGAGCAAAGGTCAGCCTGACAGACACTCTTCTTGTCCAGGTCAGGCAACTAGGTGCTGTACTTTTGCTAAATGCTCAGCCGCCTGGTTGCCCAAGCTGAACTTTGCCAGCGTGAAGATGTCACAGCCCTGTGGGCATGATTTCCTCAGCTCGGCAAAACGCTTGGTGGTCCTCCCTCATTATGAGGGGAAGCATCACAGATAGCTTCCGGCCAGGGCACTTCATTTTTTAGGTCTCGCCTGAGCCAGCGCATGCGCTGCTCTGGCGAGACTTTTAGTAAGTGGCTTTTTAGAGTGCTACCCACAGGCTTTTGCTGGCCTCCAGCTTGCGTTCACGATCGCGTGCACGCGCGATCAGGCGCCATCTGGCTTCCCTCGCCATCTGGCTTCCCACCCTTACACTCGCAGCGGCTTTCATCGCTCGCGATTACTTTCACTTTCGCGGCCGCGCGGCCGTGTCACTTTCACGGCCGCGCGGCCAATGCTTGTTTCAAAGTTGCTCTCTGTAATTTCCACATATGTCTGTAAGTTCCACTTTTCTGGTGAGGTTTGTGGCGGATTTTACTGCACCAGTCATGTCAGTTTCTTTGGTCATTTTATGTGTTTAAAAATTGAGCAGCATGGTTTTAGGGTATTTTTTTGACATAGGTGCATTTCTCAAAAAGCTGGTTGTCGCTGTATTTGTATAATTGTGTTGACGCCTGGTAATGTATTCCATATCCGTAAATTGCCAAACATTATAGACTACTTGTATAACGTGTGCAGGCAAAGCACTCATAGACAGACATACATTTCGTGAAGTATGATCTGTATTAAAGTCATTCATGGCCAGAAACATCATATTATGTTTTTGGAAATAAAAACCTGGATGTTGCCTAGTAATATACCACAATGTTCTTGTCTCCTGCCACTTTTGGAGCAGAATTTGCAAGGCAGCTGACAATGTTTTTGGTTTGATTAACTTCTGTGACTTAGTGAATTGGTGTAATGAGGGGAAGAGACTTGGGAACATTTTCAAACAAGCATTGGCATAGCCAATAGGTCTCGCCTTTGGGACCTTATAAGTGTTTAGCCATGCAACAGTTGATGTTGTTGCACCAAGGATATTGTGCTGCATAACTAAATACTTATAAGGTCCCAAAAGCGAGACCTATTGGCTATGCCAATGCTTGTTTTTTCCAGTTATAAGCCCGGAAGTGCCCAGGGTCGAGTGTCTGTGATGCGCTCACAGAGTGGGGTGGGGTTAGCAGTCTCATTTACCCCTTCCCACTCTGTAGCAAGTAAGGGAATGCTGCCTGATCTCACTGGCAGACCCATAACAAGGTCAGCCAATGAGAGGCGGAGGCAGTCAATATCGTCAGGAACCACCAAGACTTCCCTCCCGCCACTCGAGATTAACGCTGCGGCCAAGTAAGTGTTACTTTTATTTTGTTGTGTTTCTTGCACGCGTGTGTGTGTGTGTGTGTGTGTGTGTGTGTGTGTCTGAGTAATGTATGTGTATTTGGGAGTACGTGCGGTGAATGGGTGTCTGTGTGAGTTTGTGAATGTGTGGCCTGCCCCCGGCTCGAATGACCGGCTGCCACTGGTGGCACCTAATATGGGAAAACAGACCTGGAGAGGAAGTAGAACCGACAGACTACGGTGTTGCTACAGGCGGGAAATGAGCAGGCAACATATGCTTTGCAATCCAGATCTGCTGTCAATATGTCTGTGTATATGTATATTAGTACTAAATAAATAAGTACATTTATTTTTGCATCAACTCATTTACGAATCTGCGTACCTAAGTATCTTTGTGTTCCTTTATGTCTATGCATATCTTTGAACCTATACATACTTAACTACATATTTGTGTACCCCAGTATCTATGTGCTTCTATGTATCTGAGAACCTATTTACCCACGTATTTATACAACTGTGTACTTCTGTATCTACGCATCTCTGTATCTCTGGACTTCAAGCATCCGCATAATTACAGTGGTGCTGGAAAAGAATTCGGAGTGGGGTGCTGCCATCAAAGATACATCTCTGAAGTCATAGGGATTATGAATAATCTGTGAGTCACACAAAGATGTGTAGCAAATGCCTTCAGCAGCAGAGCTTTAAGGGTGTGGCATGTAACCGGTGGTGCATTTTGAAGCACATTGGCACATATATATTCCTAAAGGATGGTGTGGTCACGCACTGTCGCTTGCAGGCAGCATGTTTTCTATTGAAGTGGCAACAAATTTAGCACGGACATGCGGTTTTACGGATAAAAGTATATACACACCAATGATAAACTATGAAAATCGCGTTTCAGCAAATATTTATCATTTGCATAATATCAAGTAAAACGTCTTGATTTGTTTTGATCCCATTAAAATCTTTATTTCATCACACTTCAGAATTACAAATCTGCTGATATGTTTTGAAATCTTTACAGTTCATTTACAGGTATTTAAATGCTTTTGTGTACTAAAAAAATCTCACGTCCTGCAGCCTTTTCTTTCTCACATCTGGTACCCCAGCAAGATTGCTAGATAGTACACTTTACAAAATCCTCTAACCTTGTAATCAGAGAAAGAAAAGTAAACACCAATCTCCTTATTAAAAGAATAATCAGCAAATTGTCAGCAACCATACACTACACAAACTTGACAGCTAAGGACCAGTGTACCGCACTACCAGTAGGTTCCCTTATGTATATTAAATTGTTTCCCTCCTCCATAGGTTGGCTGTCAAACAACCTAACATAAGAAATTATATATCAAAACAAAGAGGCCGGATATATTTGTTGCCTCTCCATTTTGTTATATAATTGTCAGAAAACCTAGCCTGACATTTGGCCCCTATCTTTGAACGCACAGCAAATGTGACACTATAAAATCATTTATAGGCATCTGTAGTGCTCATTCACCTTCTGAACTCCAGCTTGTTTATTTTGGTGGTTCTGCAGCACTCCTGAATCCCAACTTCCAGCGCCTATGCTTAATTTTCTATGCAGACCCCCAAGACTCTGGCGCCTCTAGAATTTCCCTGGTAGAACTCAGGCTTCTGACGCTTCCTGGTGCAACCCCCCTGGTAGAGATCAGACCTCTAGTGCCTTCTAGTGTACCCCCTCCAGTAGAGAGCAGGCCTCTGGAGCAGCCCTGGTATAACTTGGGATTCTGGAAACTCCAGGTGTGTCCCCTTCGGTAAAGCTTAGGCCTTTGGTGTCTGCAGGTGCAGGTCCTCTTGTAATGCTGAGGCTTCTAATGCCTCTAGTACAGCTCTGGTCTATGGTGCACCACTCTAGTAGATCTCAGTCCTCTGGCACCTGCTGGTGTTTCCCCTTCCATCAAGCTCGGCCTCTGCCTCTCTAGTAGAGCTCAGGCCTTTGGTGCTTCTTGGTACATCCTATGGTAGAGCTTCAATGGCCGCTGGTATCTCCTGGCATGTGCTGTGTCTGATACATCTCAGTTCTCTATCAAGGGCGCAACTAGACCCATACTTTGGGGGGGGGAGGGGAGGCTAACACTCCCAGCCAGGGCTGGCCCTAGCACTGGTAGCGCACAATGCAACAGTCTTTTTTTGGCACCCCTCCCCCATTTCCTCCTTCTCCATGAATTCCCTCACTACCACTCACCAACAATGGACCTCATCTCTCTATAGCTCCTTTCTGACGAACATTTCATTTTTTTATAGCGCTACTCATAGTTTACTCACACTCAGTTCTGCGATCTGCATGGTACACGTTCTTTGTAGCAAGCGCATAAACCCTCTGCGTTGTTTGGGTGGCAGGGATGCCCATGTGAGTGCACGGTGAGCAATGCGACAGTGTGAGAGTAGGGTGATAGGAGTGACTGCAGGGTGAGTGAGGTGACCATATGAGTTTGGGTGCGGATGTAAGTGCAGAGTGGGACGAATGAATGCATGGTCAGTGATGGGCTTGTTTGAGTGAGATTGCAGATTGAGCAGTGAGGGGGACAGGTGAGTGAAGTGTCACATGAGTGCAGGGTGAACAGCGCAAGTGCATTGTGAGTGATCACTGTGAGTGCAGAGTGAGCGGGTGAATGGTGTGAGTGCATGGTGATCAGTGTGAGTGCATTGTGATCGCTGTGAGTGCAGGGTGAGCGTGAAAGTGAAGGGCGAGAATGAGGAGTGAGTTGTGTGAATGCAGGGTGCATTCCCAGAAACTTGAAGTAACTCAGCATGTTATTGACGGCGGCGTAGGGTTTCAGATATAAGTTAAACTATTGCTATTATGGCATTAATCAGGGATCCAGGATGGAAGAGATACATAATGTGCTGATCCTGCAACAAACTTCCAGTCTTATGATTAGAGTTGCCACCTCATTATTTTGATGCCCCAGATGGTACAAAAATATGCAGTCACCTAAAGCCATATTTTCAGCACGTATCTGTGTATACTTCGAACAGCAAATATAACTAGAAGGCACTTTTAATTGTGCTCTAGGGCTGCCTGAATGATCCATGACTGATAATTAAAGGGAACAAAGAGAGAAAAGTCACATTACAAATGAATACATACTTTTTTATTTATAACCCTATTTAGTGTCAAGCCGAGGATTTTGCAGGCTCTTTAAACAACACATGGCTGGCATTTTTCTTTTGGCAACCCTACTTTATATTTTTTTTCATGAAATGTATTCTCACACTACGGCAGTAAATGTAAAATACAACTGTAAGGAATAGGCAGAGTGGGGGCCCAGGGGGTACTGGAACTAGAAAAAAACTAAGCCTCGGTAACCAGTTAACAGAGGTGTGTAAATATGCAAATGGTCATTAAAGACCTGTGAAAAACTCGGGCGTGCCGGAGATAAGACTCCAGACACTGCCCAGCCGAGCCCACAGCAGCTCAAGCTTCAGCAGCTCGGGCTGAGACACACGACGGGGGGGGCTGAAGCCCTTTCAGCCCTATGGGCGTTGCGCGCCTGATCTCTACTGTCTCCTGATGCGCCACTCTGGCACCTCATGTCGTGCCTCCTCAGCAGAGCTCAAGCATCTGCCTCCTGGTGTGCACACCCTACCAGAGCTCAGACCTCTGGCAATTCCTACCAGTGCCTGTGTGGACAGAGCCTGCCTTTGCTAAGATAGCGCTGGGGGCAGACAGAAATTTGGCATCCTTGCTGATGGCAGTGAATTAAATGAGGCAGCAGGCGGTTCCTTTTGTGTTCACTGGTCAGTACCTGGATGAGTAGAGACTGGCCCCTGAGCACAAACAATCCCGGACCTCCCCAAGCTCACCTAAATCACTGATAGTTTAGCTGCCTCACACAGATGATGGTTTTGTTGATGTGTGCCAGCAGGGGTCAGAGGTTGAAGGGAGGGCAAGGAAGGGGGCTAAAGGGGCGTTAAAAACATCGCCGCCATATGATAATGAAAAAACTAAAACCACTTTAAACTGGCAAATCAGACAAAAACAGACAGGGACAAGAACAAGGTTGGAGCAAGATGAGAAGGGCGCTGCCATTGGCATGAACTTAATGCACACAGCTCTGTGCGCCCTACAGAAATTTGGCGGCCTGAGCCCAGCTCGCCCATGCCAAAGGCCGTCCCTTTGTGCGGGGCCTCGTGGCACACCCCTCTAGTAGAGGTCAGGTTTCCAATGCCTCCTGACGTACCCCCTCAGGTAGTGCTCAGGCCTAGGGCTTTAAGTGGGCCGGGATGTGCCGGTGCTCAGCACAGGCAGCTCTAAAAAGCAGGTGCTGAGACATGTCCCTATCGGGCTCTCCGTTTTTTTCCTCCACCTCAGTGGGGAAAAAACGTTAATTCTGCAGCAGTGCCAACCTTCACTGCCTTGGATGTAACTTCAAAGATACTTGTTATAGTTCTTTCACATGCTTATCATTTCAGAAGTTTTTTTTTTGCAGAGTTATATAGCGCGAAGTGGACCCACACTGGAGCACTTTACGTGAGCACCAGTGACATTACACAAGGGCATATTCGATTTTTGAACCACAGGAGGTTGAGCTGACTGTAGAGGCTTTAATCTGCTTCCCAAGCTCCAAAGTCGGCAGCTCTAACCGTTCTCCCACAAAAACTGAGGCATTTTCAATATTTTATACAACGAAGCATAGTTGTTGCTCATTTATCTTATGCAATTAACAACTACTGGCAAAGTCAACAGTCCTGCCTTGCTGTAGGAGTAACGTTACTTGTTGTATTATATATCTGGATGCAATAACAGAAGCAGCAAAATACTAGTCGGGTGGCACACTATGCTAAGCACGGATCATTTACCTTATGTGTTTTAAGCCACACCCTTAATTACATCGGCCACGCCCCTCCGCGAGACCCCAGTCTTTTTCATCTCACTTAAAGCCCTGCTCAGGCCTGTAGCACCTTCTGGCGTCCTCTCCCTGGCAAAGGTCAGAATCATATTCTTTCTGGTGCACCTTCTCACTCCACATAGCTCAGGCCTTTAGCACTACATGGCAGGTGCCCTGTTGTAGAGCTCAGGTCTTTTGTGCCTCCAGGCTCACTGCCTTGGGTAGGGCACAGTGCAGCCCTTTGCCTCCTGTCTTATCCCCCCGGAAGAACGCAGGCATATATGATGCTGTGGCGCTCCATCTCTGGTGCAGCTCAGGTCCCCAGACAACCCTCGCACTGTCGCCCATCCCCAACCTCCCCTCCACTTCCCCCCAACTCTGTAGAGTTCAGACCAGGGCACGAGTCGGGGGTACACGCGAGTGGACGGTGTCCACCCACTATTTTCACAGGGTGGACACGGTCCACCCTGCCAAGAAGTTGGGCCCTACTGAAAAATATTGCTTAATTCGTCCCGGTGTAATTTTCAAACACCGGGACACATTCAGCAGCGCCTGCACGTTGTTGTCCGCTTTCGATCCGCAACAACGTGCAGGCGGGGAGGGGGTTTTCTTAGTTCAGACTCCTGCTGGGCCCATAACAAAGGCCGAGTCTGAGGGCTTATCAGGCCTCCTTTTGTTTGAGTCTCCTGGCTGGCAGAAGTCAGGAGCCTCACACCTGATGTAAATGAAGAGGAGGGGAAACAAAGGCTCACACCTTGTTAGCACTTCACACATACTTAAGAGAGGCAGCTTTTCACTTTGTTCAGTCCCTGTTTAGGAGATATGCATGCTCTGTAAGAATGTCAGATGTGTTGGTCTTTCCCTGTATTTACACAAAATAAATAGCATTTATATAGTGCTTACTACCCCTGAGGAGGCGTTGTAATAATTTAAATATCACTATTTTTTCTTGTAAAGCGCTACGGGTGGAGGAAGTTTACGCTGACAAAAGGCAACATTGTATTATGTGTAGCTTAAAAAATGTGAATCTTCTGCCCAAATCAGGAGGGTTTGCATGTGTACTCGAAATGTGCTCCAATGTACTCATGATAGACATGTTAAACATATATGCGAGGGCTTAAGATCTGATGTCACTTCTTATGATGCCACTTCCTGTGATGTCACGCGCCGTGATGTCACTTGCATACTAATTAACTAGGTTAGTCCCCCACTTATTTTTTTAGGACTTGTGCCCTGGTTCAGACCTCCGCCTCCTGTCGTGAACTCTTTGGAACGCAGCTTTCTGGCGCCTCCCGGGGCGCCCCCTCTGGTACACGTCAGTTCTGGCACTTTCTAGCGCAGCCCTACTCATTCCATAAAATTAAGGCCGTTGACGCCTCGTGGCACGTCTTAGAGGTCAGGTCTCTCTAGGCTTCAGTCTCGCGCCTCTGGCGCATGTGCCCTCTGGTAGGACGCGCGCCTCCGGTGCCTGTCACACTGTTTCCCATTAGGGACTGGCGTTGCGCCAGTGTTTGACTGTATTTAGTTGACTCGCACACTTCAAGCGGATACCATCTGTGGGAGCTGCCTACCTGTAAATGTCCGCACCTAGTGCGTCAGCCGAGCAGGAGAACAAGTTCTGCGCTCGGCAGCACCTACACTGGACCCGGAGGCTTCCCCGACCCGTTTAACGAGTGAGACACGGGGCGAGGCCCTGCTTAATCCGCTCACACTCCGCCTGTCAATGGATACAACTGTGCACGTGTACGCAAGGGCCGTGAGTAAACAAGACGTGTACGCAAGGGCCGTGAGTAAACACGGTCCGCCCCCTCCGGCCCTCTCACAGGCCTTTCTCCATTCTATCTTCATACCCTCTCTCCTCCCGCCTCTCTCATCTTCTTGCTCTTTACTAACCTCTCTCTCCCTCCCTTTATGTCTGTTTCTCAATCGGTGTCACATATGCGTCCAACGCACACACATGACCGTCATGTGTGCTGAGGTGGAGATCAAAAAGCTACAGCTTGCTATGATGAACTCAAGGCAAGGACACACGGTATCGCAAGCCACGTAACTGACCTTTCTCCATCCCAACAAATGTAGAGTGAAATGGATGATGTTGGACGCATGGAGCTTGAGCTCTCATAGCACTACTGTAGGCTCGGTCTGTTACTTTAATTACCAAATTTGAAAACAGGAGACCAGCTTCTAATCCAATCATATCAGCTTCTCCAAAACTTTGTGCTCCTGGAACATCATTTCACTTCGCCTTAGTTAACTTCTTTGCCCACATCAGAGAGGTTTAAAAGAAGCTGGAAAAAGTATTAAACGAAAGAACAAGCACACTAAACGTACTTTTTGAGTATTAAACATCAAGACATTCACAGTTTGAAGCAATTTCAGATTGCAGTACTGTGATAATTAAAGTTGTTATCTTCACTTTCCTAAACACATCTCATTTCCTGTACCTGGGAAGTAACTTAGCAGATAAAAAGGTAAATTCACTGTGCTCTTATTAGGGCGTGTTTTTGTTTCTCCAATATATTCAAGAGTAAAGTTAGGGTTAAAAATAGACTAGTAAGCATATTGTTGATCATTATCAAGCAGATATCCTGTTGATGTGGCTGTGTATGCAGGAGTTGTGCAACTGAACAGTGCAAGAAACTGGGTTCATACCTCTAGTAATAATCATAATCCTTGTCAGATTGAACCACTAAAGTCACTAAATAAACCCGAGCTCGCTCGTCCCCATGGTAGCTATGCACAGAGCAGAGAAGCTTAATTTACAGGCAATGTGTAAAGTTTTTATGCAGCACCAATACAGCAATAAAGTCAAAATGCAAAACAATTCATATCCCAAAATTAATTAGAAATATTGAGTAAAATCTAATAAACAAAACAACATAAAAATAATTTAAAAAAAATCCAATAAGGGGAATCGGAAATGAGGATTTATAAAGTTTTCAGTAGAAATAGCGCCATGAAGCACAAAGTGCCAAGGATAGTCAATTGTCAAGATAGAACAGGACGCAGGCACAATTTGAGATGGAGCACAGGTCGGATACACTAACCAGGATTGTCCTCGTCAAAGATTTTACTTTCTGACTTTAGTCCTGTAAGTCCCAATCCACCATAGGAGTACACTTCTGAAGCCCCCCATGACTTTATGGGAGGCGCTACAAGTCTCAGAGTGGGGTGCATAGGCCAACAGGAGGGTCCAGTCCAGGTCCAATTGCCTCTGGTTAGCTGGGCAGTTGCAGAAAAAGGACTCTTGTAGCTTCTTGTGTCCCAGTAGCTTTAGCAGTGTGTCTGTGGGGGTTCATTATGGTAATCCTAGTGTTCTCACATGTCTAACACCAAAATCCAGTTTGTGGCCGTCCCTGCATCCACAATAACCTCAGAGGCAGAAGTCTGGTAGAACAAAGAAGATTTCAGCAACAAGACATGGGATACACAAGAATGGTTTTGGTCTCCTTAGGGGTGGTATAAATACTTTTAAGGTGTGTTTAGGGATATCAAAGGGGGTTATTTTGATACATCATAATTCCAATTAAAATCAGAGCAGACAGGATACTGGTGACAGACCCCCAGTCATGTTTACATTGTCACTGTAGTGGATGACTCAATGGGTGCTGCAGCCCACTTGTGACATTTAACTTAGGGGCCTTGGGAATACATTGGTACCAAATACTAGGGACTTAGAGGTAAGTTAAATCTGCCACTCAGGTGTATACCAATTTCATCATGTTGAAAGGAGGACCGCGGGCAGTTTATCCCTGTTTAGCAGGGATAAAGTGCACAGAGTTCTATAGCCAGCCAAAGTAGTGTTCAGCAAAAAGCAAAAAAAAAAATCAAGGCCTAGACCCATATTGTGGCTAACACCCACAAATTCTATTTACACCTACAAATGAGGCTTACATCTACAAATGAGGTCTGTACCCACAAACCAGGGTAGTGTCTGCAAGTGAGACTTACACCCATACATGAGGTTTACACCACTGAGGTGTGAATTCACAAATTAGGTTTACAATCACAATCTGGGAACATAAAATGTTTCCATGAGTACCCTTCAAAAACAAGGTGGGCAATTTTATTTCAATGTGGTGTTAAAACAGCATTTTGAGCAATTGTAAGAAATTCTTATGGCCTACGCTTTTATTACTTATCAGTGGAACACTACAAGTCCTGTGTGAATGAAGACACAAACCAAATGCTATACCCTTGGCACTTGGTGGCCACGAGCAAGTTGCTTACTCGTTCTAGGGAAAAAAAATGTTAATTTGTTTGTGTGATTTGACTACATTTGCATGGGGCGATGGAAATGATACGCATATTACGAAGAGATGCATTTTATGCTGATGACATTTCCACCTTTGGGAATTGTGCTTATGGTGTCTGATAACTGAAAACTCACACATGCTAGCATTAGATAGAAAAAATTATAAATTTTAAATGCAAATAAAGGACACCACCTAGAAGCCGTCTACTGTTTGTTGGAAGGAATGCTGGTGGCACGGACCACATTTTGAAAACAAAAAGCGGGACATTCCTCACACATTGAAGCAGGACTGCAAATTTGCCTCATCTGAGAAGCACAGAATGGCTTAATTGGCTACGCTCACAAATATAAACAAGCATTAGAAAAGCACATTTGTCTGGTGTTGGCAGCCGACTGCTTAGCTTTGACAATGATTGTTTTGTGATGGTTTTTGCAAACCTTGCTTGTATGGAAGCTGCTGGGCCCTCATCTATCTATGCAAAAAAAATTGGCTAAAAGGAGATAGGAGTGTGCAGTTTTAAAACTCATTTCGACTTGGTAAAATAAACCTTTTGTCAGGCTCAAACGTTCCTATTTATTAATACATACAAGTTGTATGACTTATATGTATTAAAAAGTCAGGGTAGGTCCTGGACAGCCTAGAGGGCAAGGTGCGATGTACTTGAAAAGTAGGACATGCACTTTTAGGTTTTACATGTCCTAGTGGTGAAAAACTCTCAAATTTGTTATTCACTACTGCAAGGCCTACCTCTCCCTTAGGATAGCATTGGAGTTGCCTTATTACATTTTAGACGTGTAATATCCAAATGGGAAGATATGACCAGTTTATGTTTGGGGTCTAAGGAATTGGAATTTAAAATCCTAACTTATAGCGAAGTCGGATTTTAAATTTTAGAAAGTTGCCATTTCCCTGCCCTTAGCCCTTTTGTGCCTGTAGTCTGGGCTGGGTCTAATGACTGGGTGAAGCTGACAGTTTGACTTTGTGCATTCCTCCTACACAGCCACACACAACGGGAGCTTAGGTGTGACTGAGTGGGCCATCACTGGCAGGGAGGGAGGAGCTGGGCACAGCCCCACTTACACTTGAATAGGCTGTGTCCTGTCTTCAGGCAAAGGGCCTAACAACCCTGCATTGTCACTTCAGCCAGCTTGGATCCATGGCAGGAAAGGCAGGAAATTCCCTACACTTCAAAGCCACTGTCTATAAGCTTCTTCCACCCCCCAGAACCAGAGCACCAGTGAATAAAAGAAGGACTTCAGACACCATCACTTAAGTACACTTCTGAACCTCTGGTTACTCTGGCAGGAAGAAGGACTGCTGTGCTGCTCCCAGGACTGCCACTCTGCTGGCCTGCTACTCTGAAGGGGTTGTTGCCCTGTTGTGCTGGCCTGCTGGCCTCGTACCTGGGGAAGAAGAACTGGACCTGCAACCTCCATCTTGAACCCAGGACCCTAGAGTGACTCAAAGGGCTAGTCTGCTGGCCTCTTGATATGAGCCTCAGAGGCATAAAATTCTCCCCTAAACCTCCTCTCTTCAGTGAGTTCCTGACCCCCAAGTGGTGCTCCACAGGTCCTGGTCCCTTCGTGTGGCTCAGTGGGCTCCTAAAACAAGCTTTTGGGCTCTTCGTGACCGGGCCAGTTCGCACCGGAACCGCGCCGCTGGCACCGAAAATCAACACGAGCCGTCACCACCCTGTCTCTTCCCACAGCAAGCATCGATCGCCGCGGAGGACTGCCAACTCAAGGCTCCAGTCTGCCCACCCACACCGCCCACCTTGCTTCTTGCACCACGCTCACCAGCAGCGCTCTCCTCGCTCCCTGCGGCCTTCCCCAACGCGAATGGGACTCTTGAGAAGATAAACCTTCAGTGGGACTAAGCTGGGACCGTATCCGCTCCATGGTCCATCGTGGTCGACCTGAATTTTTGACTTTGACCCGGTCCAACGCAACCAAATATCCCCGGTCAGGGCTTTATGCTTTTAGTCTCTATTTTACAGTTTATTCTTTAAAAACTCATAACTCTGGTTCTACTGACTGGATTTTTGTCATTTTAGTTTTGTTTTATTTACTAAATTAAACTTTTTTTTTCTAACCTAGTGGGGAAACTTTTTGTGTGGTGTTTTCACTGTTTACTGTTTGAAGTGTTGCACCAATACTTAACACATTGCCTCTAAGTTAAGCCCGACTGCTCTGTGCCAAGCTACCAGGGGATTGAATACAGGTTAATTTGGGGTTTTCTTGTGCCTTACCCTGACTAGGATTGTGGTTGCTGCCTACCACGACTCACACCCCAGTCAACTAGTAACCCAAATTCTAACAATGTGCATCTTGTGAAAGAGAAGAATGTCATCAGTCACAGTGAAGTTAGCCAATGCCACAGATGGGCTAACCCATTGCCCCCTGTTGTACACTGCAATGGGTCGAAGAAAAATGTGAGTGACACAATAACAGTCTAACGGAATAAGAGGGCTTGATGAAAGCCCCTATAAGTATATTATACATCATATAAGTTTACTAAAATCAAAAGGTATTTGCTAACACCAGACCTACAAACACAAGCAATGAGGCACCAAGGGGAATTCAGAGCAAATTCTCACACACAGCATCATCTGTGTTAACTAGATTGCTTTCTGCTAGGGCCTGCTAACTAATCCTGCCCTGGAACACGGGAAGATTTGCCTCCATCTGTGTTCATTTGACAATCTGCAAAAAACAGGTATATGATGGATCTGGCGGATTAGTGGACTAATGCGTCCACTGTAGGGGCTGGTGTTCGACCTCATGGTCACAGAGTCAAATCCCAGCAGGCCCACTCAGCCTTTCATCCTTCTGAGGTCGATAAAATGAGTACCATTGAGTTGGGTAACAATAAACATCTGTTATTCAGTGCTAAGATGCCCACGATTAAACGTGCACTTTACAAATACACGTTATGTTCTAAATTTACAGGAATTAGCCTGGACAGCCTGTTAAAAAACGAGTTGTTCTGGTAATTCTGGGGCACCTGGTCACCGTAACTTGGGGTGCCTTCAGTTCATTGTTTTTGTTCATTGTGCCACTCTAGAAAGAGGCCCACTAAACTCATGCAAATTAGTCTCGGTCCTGCTTAGACAGCAACAGTCCAGCCCAACCAGCAAGGGCTGTCTCTTCATACAGGAACACAAGCACAGCCTAGTTTCATCCTAGTTAGGACATCAGCAAGGTGCAGTTTGAGTCCTGTGGGTCAGTGAGCACAAGACCCCATCTATACATACCTGTCAAGCCTGGGGCATGCAGTACAACAAACAAAGTGGTGGAACGAATGCTAGAACCATTTCAGCCACTGCTAATTGCTCCGGCCACATTCCAGTCCACCGTTTTTTGTATGCTGTGGCCCATGTGGGCAGGTTAAGCCCAACCTGTGACGGCCAATCAGTCATGACAGGAAATAAGTTGCAGACACTGGAAGCCCAGCTGTGTCCCTGCAACTGGACAGGGGATATACAGCCTACACTGCGGGTCCAGCTTTCGCCCTACAACTGGACAGAGGATGTGCGGCTTACGCTCTGGCCCAGCTTTGGCCCAGCCATAAACCAGAGGGTGTGTGGCCTATACTTCGGGTCCAGCTTTGGCCCAGCCACTGGACTGGGGATATACAGCCGATACTGCGGCCCAGTTTGGCCCTGCCACTGGACATGGGGTGTGTGGCCTACGCTGCGGCCCAGCTTGGCACAGCCACTGGACAGGGGAATGTGTGGCCTACGCTGCGGCCCAGCTTGGCCCAGCCACTGGACATGGGGTGTGTGGCCTACGCTGCGGCCCAGCTTGGCCCTGCCACTGGACATGGGGTGTGTGGCCTACGCTGCGGCCCAGCTTGGCCCTGCCACTGGACAGGGGATGTGTGGCCTACGCTGCGGCCCAGCCACTGGACAGGGGATGTGTGGCCTACGCTGCATCCCAGCTTGGCCCAGCCACTGGACGGGATGTGTGGCCTACGCTGCGGCCCAGCCACTGGACAGGGGATGTGTGGCCTACGCTGCGGCCCAGCTTGGCCCAGCCACTGGACAGGGGATGTGTGGCCTACCCTGCGGCCCAGCTTTGGGCCTGCCACTGGACAGGGGATATACAGCCGATACTGCGGGTCCAGCTTTGACGCTGCCACTGGACATGGGGTGTGTGGCCTACACTGTGCCCTGCCACTGGACATGGGGGGTGTGTGGCCTACGCTGCGGCCCAGCTTTGGCCCTGCCTCTGGACAGGGAGTGTGTGGCCTGTGCTGCACTCTCAGCTGCTGTCCTGCTAGTCGGACAGGGAATAGGCGGCCTGCATGCCAGACAGGATATACAGCCTACTCCATGCGCCCATCCACCTCTGTACACATGTGCCACCGTCACTGCCCCGCTCCCTCCCTGAGTCTGGCATCACCTCTGAGCAGGAGGCAGACAGGGAGGGGAGCCGGCCCGGTGTTGATACTGAGCTCCAGGAACAACACTGGTTCCTTTCAGCCGCTGTGAATTGGATATTCAGCCTCACCTTGCAGTGACACCCAGTGCGGGAATGAACACACGTTTACAGTGTGGCTGTGAAAGTGCAGGCAGCACCGCGCGGGTTGATCTTCAAACAGGGAGCCCTCTGTCACGCGGCCGCTTCTACGCCACCAATGAAGGGCACCAATAAACAGGCTGCAGTGATGTCACGACACGAGCCGCACGACCTTATTGGCTGCTTGATAACTCACAAGTCACAAAGCCTTATTGGTTACCCGATACCTTCCTCCACCCCATGATGTCACAACACAAGGTACATGGTTTAATCGACTACCAGCTAACCTTCGGCAAGCTACAAACCTAATCAACCGTGGGTGTATGCGTGACCAACCTGCTGGCCACTGTTCAAATCCTAGCCTGTCCAACTCAGGAATCCATTCTTTTTAGATTGATAAAAGGAGTACCATTAAGGTGGGTGATTCTAGTCCCCTTATACAAAAAAAAAAAAATCAAGTTCCTGATGAGGACTGACAGTGAAACTCTGAAGACAAACTTAAGACAGTTGAGTTCATTGCGAAGGGGGAGCAGTAGGGAGTTCTAAAAGTAGTAGCCCCGGCAGTATATGGGCCTACAACGTTTGTACTTTATCTGGCATGTGGTTACAGGGTTTGGGTACTAACATTAGTAGGTGGAATTAGATTAGTCTATAAAACATCGATCCCTGATGAAGCCACAAACACTGTGAAACATGTAAACTACACGATTTTACAGAAAAAGTGAGAGCTGACTCAGGCTTCTAGGGTATCCCAAAAATGATTAGGTTCTCAAACATTTCTGCATGAAGGTCCCATTTTTCTCCAACACAAATGTGCATTACCTGGTGGCTAGAATTCTTATTTAACACTATATAACAATTAAATTATACGTTTCACCAAAGTTGGCATTCAAGTATTGATCTTTTCAGAACGACGTACCATGTCATCAATCATTTCATGGTACCTAGACTAAAATTCACTATTGTTTGCATGTACCCACACACCTAGATTCCTCGGCTTCAAGATCTGAATTTGCCTCCCCACATATTACTCGATTGTAATTATTTCAGTCCCTGACTTACTCTTTTTTGTCCGTTATGGCTATTTTCTGATTTGTTTTGTATAAATATGACCAATAGTGTTGACATACCACGAGTATCTGTTGTCCAGCACACCCAAACCTGAAGTGGCTGATTCACACTAAACAAAAACAAAAAAGTTAACAGATACAATCTATGAGTACCATTTACGTATATTCGGCCTACCCTTAAATTCTGACAATCCGTATTTGTACCTTAGAGTCTGCACTATATCAAAGAGCCCTGAAGCTGCAGCACGCGCTACTGCAAAAATGAATTACAGAAATATATGCTCAGCATATCTCCACGGAGATCCCAGCGCATACACTAACAAACCTAGTGACACGGCATTTAATAAGTGAAGCACTTCCGACATCCATATTTCTACTTCGTGAAAAATAAATGTTAAATATGGTCATCGCTGAAGAGATCCAGATGCAAGGCAGGGCAGCTTGGCAAGACAGCTCAGAAGGTTGACAGGCCTGCTGCCGAGATCTGTGTTAGTCCTGAGCAGGGCTGGACTGGTCGTAGCGGGCACCGGGCGTGTTCCTGGTGGGCTGAATGGGTGGGGGCCGGTTTTCAAGCTCTGGGGGCCGGTTTTGTTACTGGGGCCGGTTTTGCAGCAGTGCTGCAATATCGGCCCCCTATAACAAGATAACAAGAGCGACAGCAGTGCTAAAGCTTCAGCAGTGCTTCACATTAGGACCCCCACCACCCGCCGGTGCTTCTCAGTAGCACCCCCCCCCCCCCCCACCTCCCCTCCCCCTACCTCTCCAAGGGGCTGGGCCTGCTGAATTGCCAGGGCTGGTTTGTGTTCCCTGTCCGGCCCCGGTCCTGAGGGCAACCAATTCAGTGGTTCTTATTTACAGGGCAGATAAAACAAGTGCCAGTGCCTTGCTTAACAGTAGCCCCTTGCCAAGAAGCACAAATAAATCATCCCCGTGTCATTCGCTATATAGCGGGAAACATTTTCAATACACTGACGGCCATAGGTTAATAAGCATATTATGACAGGGCGATGCATCTGAGAGGACTACAGGCGTGGGGCACAGCGTGTGGGTGACCGGTCAGTGACGTAAGGAAACCTTGGAGGCCTGAGGCCTCAGTGCAAGGGATGGGGGGCCCCGGGCCCTGGCAATACCCATCCACTCGAGTTGACAAGCTGAGGAGACCCCACTTAATGCATAGAAGTCTGCAACCCGGGCCTCGCGAGGGCTGTGGTGGTGTCCGTTGCGCCCCTATGACCGAATGTACCCCACCCATAACTATTGGCCTTATAAAAGCACTGTCCTATCACGATATGTCTCGATATTCGTTTACGGGAAAGCACTCTGTAGCACTGATCGTGACTACAGGCGTGCATCCATCCCTCTGTGGTTTCTTCCCCTCAGTAAAACCCCCCTTCCGTGTGGGGTCCTGAATTCTCTGGCGCGGGCAGCGGGCAGTGTTTACACCGCCTGGCTCCTCTCGGTGGACCGTGGTTGGCCAGCAATGCCTGGAAAGGACCCCATACCGGTCTCCCGCCTGAAGCGGGGAGCTCCAGGCAGCAGGAGAATGCACTGACAGGTTTGGCATCTACTTCCGGCGCGGCGCTTCGAGGCTGAACATGCTCGGCATTAAGCGCTATGCCAGCAAACCTACGTACTCAACCCTATGGTAGTTAAGCTGGGCGGGTGGTAATGATAATATTACTCTATCATACTAAGAATAATTCTAAAATACGCCAGTGATATTAATTATTAATAAGAATACCAACAATATTACTGATTAATGATGAACATGATAATGAACCGCCCTATGTGGGAAGCTTTGAGGAAGTTTACATGCGATTTGTGTAGAGAGGTTTTTTTCCCCTCACGTAATTCACTGCTGCTCTGTAGTAGTTGTATGGCTCTTGAAAGCTGGAAAAGCTTCGAAGCACTGACTGCAACTTTTACATGGAGGTGCCTGTGGGGGTCGCGGGGAGGGGATGGTGCATGTCATTTTTTGCAACATTATACCGTGCTGGAACCGGAGCGTGTCATCATGGCATCAAGGCGCCTTAACAGCACATGTAACGAACCGGTCACTGCGATTGTCGGATCTAGCCAACAACTGTGATAACTGAATAAATATATATAAACGTATGTAAAAGATGAATAGACAGACACCCAAGGACATGAATGAAAGAGTAGCTGCATCAATGAGTTAACTGATGTATAAATATGATCGACAGGCACGATCCAACATTCGGAATAAATACATAAATAAGCCAATGAATGAATGAATGAATGAATGGAAGGGTGAACACACCAACTACATAAAAAGAGCCTTTCTCAGCTGAATGAACATATAGATCAGCACATAATAAGTAGGTGAATGAGTGACCGGCTAGATGAGTAAATAAACAAGCAGTCAGTCGTCCTTGGACTGACTGCCAGTCGGACACAGCAGTCCCGGCGAGGTACTACTCACCATCCTTCTACTCTCCCTGTTGACTTTCTCCGGCTTCTGCTGGGGCTCCCGTGAACGTAAACCACTTCGAGTTTCCTTATATCTTATTTCCCCAAAACGCTGCGTTTCCCAAAAAATGGAGGAAAAAAAATTAAAACCAATGCGTGTAGTGCCCGAGGCGGCGCTCCATCCAGACGGGACCCCGAGTCCAGCAGAGCCAGAGAGAGGGCCGGTGGCTAGCAGAGGGTCTTCTCTAGGCGCTAGTAGTACAGCGCTGCCTGCAGGCTCTGGTTGAGGCAGCCGGGTGCAGCTCCTGGCTGTTGTGACGGCGCTGTAGTGTTGCTCTACGTCGGTCTCTATCGAAGAGCCGGGCGCTGCGTCTGCCCCTGGGAGGAGACTGTCAGGGCAGCCTTCCTGGAAGACTAGCGGCTCTGTGTGCCACGGCCCTCCTCCTCCTCCAGCCCGCCAGCCCTCCTCTGCTGCACACATGCGGCGCCGTTTCCCTTTTCCCACTATTACCGTAGTGACTATAGTAGACAAGCTTTCAAATTGTTGTGTATTACCTAAATAATAGAAACTACCATACTCTCTACATTTTTTGCCTGCCTATTACTGCAAATTTTTGTAAACGTCATGAGACGGATCACGAATTTTCGATATATCTTTATTGGACTGTTAAGTTATCGATCTGCCTATAAAAGTGGCAGATGGTGCCCTGCACTAGAGTGTGAGGCTGTGACACTTTTCAGAGTTGGGGTGCTGCCCTGTGGCGTCTGTTCACAAAATCACAAGGCTTCTGAAAAATCTCAGTGTTGACACAAGTGCTGCTAGTAAATTAGGGCAACCCCTTAGAGAAACCCCGTCCATTGTCTCATATTTTATTTTTTTGGTAAAAACTCGGCTCAGAGGTGCATTTTGGACTCCACATTTCTCAATTTATGTGTGAAAGTCATGCACAAGTGGTATGGCTGTGTGCGGTATAGGGTTAGCAGTGCCCTTGCGCCCGCCCCTAACTGAGCCCTGCAGGAAGAGCAGGCTCTGAGAGAGACCAGGTATGTCTGCAGCATTCGGAGGATACACCAGCCAGGAGTGTCAAGGCTTTCACAGGGCACCTTAAGCCAAACCCCAGTCATTAGCAACCCAAGACAGAGCTAGTGAGACAGCTCATGGGGCTAATACTGCTCCTTAGAGGAAATGGAATTTGATGAGTGCAGATTTAAATCTCAGTGAAAGGTAGCTCAGTTAACTAATGTACTTGCCGAGGTCTGCACAAACAGGATTGAATGACAGCTGGTCGACTTATTTACTTAAGGCCTTGCAAGGACTGCATTCCATCCCACAACTCCCCTCCCTTCTTATTCGATGTCCAACATTACAGCCCTTCCATTCCATGTATCAGCCTCTCCAACATGACGGCGACGTCCGTTGCCCCCAGTTCCTCGCCCTTTCCATGGCTGGCACCAATGCTTTCAAGATCAAATACCCAACAAATCTTTCTAAATACGCAATGAAATCCCTGAAACATAGGACCTTGAGAGAATACCCAGAAACCCTCTTCACAGACCAATACCATTGCCAACGCAAAGGCGCCCTCAAAACCGACCTCCTCCTCTTCACACACAACACTGACCTATGGATCAGGTTCTTACTCCATTTTCTCCCATTCTCCTGTCTCTCCAACATACCCTTTGGATGCAAACTCAAATGCTTTACCCCCCTTTGGTCTCTTGGCAACCTTTCTATCTCCATCACCAACAACGGGAAAATCATGTTCTAAGCCAATGGCACAATCCTGGCCACAATTGACTTCATTTACCTCACACTCAAGCCCTCCAACGATCCCCGCGCTCCCCTTCTTCTCTCATCCCTAACACCAGTGCTTAATTTGAGCCGGTGGTTTCCGGTGCTCAGTCCCAGCACTTATAGCTGCCACATGGTGGTGCTGTTTGTGTAATTTAGAAATGAGCAGAACAACAGTTGTTTATTCATTCAATATGCATTCAAAATTACTAATACGTGTTGCCCAAGCCATTCTTATAGCTTTGCGGGCCTCAAACAGACTGAGTTGTTACACTTGTAGCAGTGTGATGATTAGTAGTTGTATAGATACTGTCATTGGCAGTGCTGGCAATGGCATTAGGTGGTGGAAGTTTTGGTGACCTCCTGACGACAGTCCTGGTACTTATTTTTTTACAAAGTAAGAACTGCCTAACACCCCTCACCATGCTCCACCCCTTAAGGTCCACCCAGACAAACTCTCTATCCCTGGACTCTCCTGCAATACGATATGCCCCCCCCTCAACCCATTGCTCACCACCAACACCAGACCATAAACACCCCTCAGACCATCTCCGCACTATTCAGCTTCAACGTCCCACAAACCATCCACTCCCTCTCCGGTCACCTCCTCCACCGTCTTCTCCTGCTCATAGTCAAGCCAGAAGCCTCCACCTCCCTTATCCTCCACCGCCATAACTTCACCCAAAACCAGATACCAACAACCTACATCTCCCCCAACCATAATTGATGAGCAAAACTGGCCTCCGCTCAACAAGCTCCTTTCCTCGTTTTCACACCTCTCTATAAGAATTTCCACTACCCTGTCCTCCTCTCTTCTCTCAGTGGGTGCCTGATTTCCACCATCATCTCAGACCGCAGTCAAACTCATAAACACCATCCCGGTGCATGATCATCCCCTCTTAACTTGATACAAATCCCAACTTCCCTCCATGAACAGTCAAGTCAAAAAGACAACAGCTTCTTCCTCAACTGCATGCTACACAATTGTTGGCCTGCAGTCAAACACTGTCTAGAGATATCGGACTAGATCCTGGCCCATCTTGTTATCCTGATCCTCGCCAAAACATGACTCAATGACTCATCTAACCAAGCTCTAGGCCTTCTACTCCCTCCCAATTACTCCATTTTGCGTTGAGACCGGGAAGATCGACAAGCGTCTCGTACTCATTCACAGAAACTCCCTGAGATGCAGGACCCTCCCAAGGACTCAGTTTCAGTCTTTCGAGTGCATGTCGGTGGAAATGCTCACATCCACTACCTCCCAACATCATACTGAATATGATTTACTTTCCACCAGGTCTAAACAACTCCTTCATTGAGGAATGCAGAAATCTCTTCACTTCTCAACTTATCAGCTGGGACAACACTGTTTTCCTTGGAGACTTCAACATCCACTCGGGAAATGACAGTAGCAGCTATGTGGACACTTTTACCTCCTTTCTCAAAGATAATGATCTCCAACAACACTGCCATAAACCCACACACACACCAAAGGTGCCATTCTGGACCTGATGATCTCCAATTCCCCCAACCTACAATTATACGACCCCATTCCAGTCAACTGGTCCGACCACATGCAGATCCCAAACTCGCCCTATCCAGCATTTGCATCAAAACATCTGGGCAACACAGAAAAATAAAATATTGTTCAGGGACACATCCAACTTTGACACAGAAGCCATGGCCATCATGACCCTTCCTACCCTAATTTCAATTACTCATCACCTTGATATTTATTAGGCCACGACAAGTACAACCACTGTATGGAATCCCTTATCAACAAAAGTGCACACCTGAAGTGCAAATTAGCCAGAACAAAACCCTCTGGTTCTTGGTTCTCAAAAGAACTTTATGAAGAAAGAAAGCTTATCAGAAAATGTGAGAAAGAATGGAGACCAGCACCCTCTCACCTAGGATGATTAAGCTGTGTCAAAGCTCGAAAACAATGCAAAGACCAAATCTTCAGAGCCAAATCCGCCCATATCAGAGCACTCGTGAATTCTGCAAAGAACATAGCAGAGCGCCTGTTCAAGGTGCTCATACTGGTAACAAACCCCTCCACCACTTCAGCTTCTGACTCATCAGTGGCCCGCTGCAACAACTTTGCGGATTTCTTCAATTAGAAAGTTAGTGAGACAGCTCACTACACATCAGCGACTCCCCAGAAACGAAACAGAGATTCTACCATGCAAGGTGCTGCATTCATGGTCATCTTTCTCCCCAGTTTCCAAACGGGACCTACAGCAAACAATCTCCAAAGTAAAATCCTCGAACCACTTTCAGGATGCCATTCCAGGCTCTACTACAAATCTCTTGCCACACTCACTCCCCATATGGACAAACTTAGTCAACTCCTCCCTCCAACAGGGCCTATTTCCAGAATGACTAAAAGTGGGGATAGTCTCGTCTCTCTTGAAAAAACAATCTCTTGACCCAGAGAGCATGAACAACTACTGCCCAGTTTCCACACTCCCATTTTTAGGCAAAGTCATTGACAGTTGCGTAGCGTCCCAACTGGTTTCATACATTCCAACAAAGAACCTCCAAGACACTCTCCAATCAGGTTTCTACCATGGCCACAGTAAGGAAACTGCAATCCTCCAAAGAGTCGATGACTCCCTTAGAATCCTCGACTCCGGTACCTCCTGCCTCCTGGACTTGTCCACTGCATTTGACAATGTCAACCATCTGGATCTCCTTCGCACTCTTGAACAACTCATGGGATGTGAAGGTACAGTCCTCAGCTGGTTCTTCTCATACCTAACCAACCGTTCTCAAATTGTGAAAATGGGGAACTCGTTCTTGAGACCAGTCAGCGTACATCAAGAGGTCCCTCAAGGCTAGATCCTCACACCAACCCTCTTTAACCTCGACCTAGAATCACTGTGTGTGAGTCCCAGGAACTCTGTGATTCTCTTCCACCTCTACGCCAATGACACTCTAATAAATATACATGAAAATCTCATCTCCTCAAGACATTGCCCTGCTTTCAATCACGCTCCTAAAGATTCAAAACTGGATGTCTAACTGCCATCTAAAACTCAACCCAACCCAACTAAAACTGAATTTATTTTGATTTCACATTTGTAAGCAAAAACTCCAGTACAAGAATGGATGGCTAACTTTCCCGCCCTGGATGGCTGCCCTGACATTGTCCAGAGTGCTAGATCACTTGGTGTCACCCTTGACAATCATGTCAATCTTCACAGCCACATTACAGCCATGGCCAAAAGCTCAAGACACCAACTTAGGCAGCTTTGGGGTATCAGACAACTGATCCTGGAACAAGACCTCAAAACAGTGGTGCAGTCTCTCATTCTCTCCAGACTAGATTATGGAATTGCCCTTTTCTCAGGAATTCCTAAAGTTCACCTGGGCCCACTGAGAGCAACACTACATGCAGCAGCACACTTCATTTTAGATTTCAAGAAATTTGACCAAATTTCGCCTGCCCTGCTAACCCTCCAATGGCTTCACATTGAAGCATGGGGCCAATTCAGAACCGCCTGAGTAACCCACAGAGCGCTGCACTCCTCTTCACCCTCCTATCTAAACGAGAAACTGAAAGTCTCTGAAGTTTATAGAAGTCCCAGAAATGCCCAATCCCCGATCCTGGAACCTCCCAACTTACGTCGAGAACGGTACCTGAGTCAGTTATTCTCTGGTAATGCCACAAGAATCTGAAACTCTTAACAACCTGCATAGCCACCTTCAAAAAGGATCTCAAGCTCTCCCTATTTGATAGACACCTTGGTTAATCATCCTCGACCAAACTTAAGTACTCTCTCTGCCAGGATACGAACTACCTTTATGTGACCCCACCTACTTAATCGATGCTTGAACTGTTTACGATCTCTTACTATGCTAATGTATGAATTTAATTAATGTAACTCGCTGTACCTTTATATTCTGCTACTGTTGTAAAGCGCTCTGATGCCCTACAGCCATGTCTGTGCTATATAAAATAGCAAAAAAATAAAAATTAAATAAATAATGACAAAAATTCTTCACTGAAATGCCTTTGTGAAGTAAAAAAAAAAAGTAACAACAAATACTGAAAGGTTCACTCGAGTCTTGCTTGGAAATACTTCCAGGGGTTTGTTTTAAAACGGGTGCACAAACGGGCTACAGCAAACACAGTTCCCACTACAAAAACAGTTTTTGCACTGAGGCAGAAACAGAGAAATTGACTGAGCATATGTTGCTAATCTGTTGCTTTTAAATCATATATGCACAATAGAGATTTTACCTAATACATATTAGGCCAAAAGTTATCTTTTTAAAAAATAAAAAGTACAGCAAACATTAGCTACTTATAATAAATGGACCAAACTAAATTGCCTCAAACTTTGCGCAAAGAGAGGATATGCGAATACTTAACATTTTCAATTCTGCTTGTATATGTTGAAATATGTGTAAACTTTAGAAGCAAGATTGCAACTTGTTTTAGGTTTCATCTACAATAAGCTGTTGTCAATACTTGGGAAATATTATATGGAAACAGCCTTTACAATGATGCCTGTATCATGCAATGCCTTCAGAACGCAGCTTTTATCACGCAGGTATTTGAGCTTTTGCCACACATTCCTTTACCGCCCATGGTAAGTATATTTAAGGTAAGTATATGTATATGCCCCCCTCCCCATACCTTATTAGGCCCCCCCGGAGCCCATCCCCTGGGACCGAATTGAATGAAAAAGGGGAGGGGGGACAGCACTCCTCCCACTCCCCAAACCTCAATTGGCCCCGGGGACCCCATCCCCCGTGGATGAACTCAACTTTATAGAGTTCTCCTCTCAGAACCAGTAAAGGCCCGGTGACCCCATCCCCCAGGGCCAGCTCAATTACTGTGTACCGGGGAGGCCACTGGGGGGGGCAAATGGCTCCCCTCCCAGAGTCAGTAGAGGCCCGGTGACCTCATCCCCTGGGGCAGGCTAAATTACTGAGTCCTGGGAGCCCACCCCCCCTAGGATGTAGTGTTTTCCCTGCCTGCATCAGAGCATTTTTTAACCTCCTGTCAGGTGGGAGCAGACATACTTTTCCTTGCTGCAGGACCGCAGGTAGGGAAGGCATATCTGCTCTCACTCGGTGGGAGCTTTAAAATTGCTCTCGCCGGGTGGGAGCAGACTTCTGGCTCTCTTCCCACGCTCCTGTGTTAGGAAAAACCACATAGCTACCACCCTGCGGGAGCATGCAGAAATAGCTGCTCCCGCCAGGCGGGAGCAATGCCGTCTCCCACAGTATGAGGGGAAACCAGCTGGGGCCCGGGAACCATGGGGTTCTGCCCCTCAGGCCCTAAGATGCTGCTTGGTGGATGCCTTGGTGCCCATTGGATATAAATAAGATAGACCCCGGGGAATCGGGTCACAATAGTCTTGAGTAGAGGGCCGTGCAGTCCCGGGGAATGGTGTCCCCAGGGCCTATAAGCCTCGAGGAAGGGGGGTACGGAGGCTCCTCCCCATTTTATTGGAATTCGGACCAGGGGGATGGTGTCCCCAGGGCCACTATTGGCTCGGGGAGGGGAACTAACGCCCCTCCCCTTAATGGCCCCAGGGGAATGGTCCCCGGGTCCCTTCTATCTCTGGGAGGGGGGCCACATGCCCCCCCCTTTACAAATATAGTAGGCCCCAGGGGATGGGGTCCTTGGAGCCCAAAGTGGTATGGGGAGGGGGGCTGTGTGCATGTGGCTTGGGGAGGGGGGGCATGCACCCCCTCCCCTAAAATGTTTCAGGGGATGGGATCCCCGGGGCTCCTTCTGGCTTGAGTGGGAGGTTATGTGCCCCCTCCCCTTTGCAAATATTGTTTGGCTTCGGGTATGGTGTCCCCGGGGCCCGAAGTGGCTCAGGGAGGGGGGCGCTCACCCCTTCCCCATAATATATATATTATGTCCTAGGAGGATGGGATCTCCAGGCCCCCTATTGGCTTGGGGAGATGGGCTGTGCACCCTCCTCCACTTAACATATTTGGTTTGGCCCTAGGGGATGGAATCCCTGAGGCCACTATTTGCTCAAGGAGGGGTGCCATGCGCCCCCACCCCTTAAATGCTCCGGGTAATAGGGCCCCAGAGGCCACTTCTGGCTCAAGGAGGGGACACGTGCCATATTCCCCTTTAAAAATATCGTTTGGCCTCGGGGGATGGGCCAAAGTGGCTTGGGGATAGGGGCTGTATACCTCTTTAAAAAAAATACCCCAGGGATGTGGTCCACGGGTACACCACGCATCGCACTGCAGGCCAGGTCCTGCAGGCAATCCTCCGCCACGCATGGCCTAAGGCTGTGAGCAGCAGGGGAGTGACTTTTTGTATGGTAAATAAAATAATATTTTACTTTAAAAAAAAAAAAAAACTAGAAATTCACTGAAGAAACCAAAGGTTTAATTTACCTGATAGTTAGGAATTGTGATTATATCCTATTTTATATTAAAAACACCATAGAAATTCACTGAAATAAATATGTTAAAGGACGTTATAGTTAGGTGAAAATATCAGTTAAAACATACCCTTTTAAACCAACAAAACCACTGAAATTCACCAGTTATACTTATCTCAAGAAACTATAGTAACTATAGTGCCCTAAAGTAACTGTAACTTGCGCCCTAGCCATGCACTGCTAATTACCCCACCTATTACGACATTACTGATTACATCACTGCAATTTCTGAAATTGTGCCTGACAGGGGCGTGAGTTATAGCTACTTTAGGGCACAAATTATAGTTTCTTAAAATAATTATAACTGGTGAAATCAGTGCTTAATTTGAGCTAGTGGTTTCCAGTGCTCGGTACTGGCACTTAATTGTCCACACTGGCACTTATGACAGGTGCCACATGGTGGCGCTGTTTGTATCATTTAGAGATGAGCAGAACAGCAATTGTTTATTAATTCAGCAAGCATTAAAAACAACTAATACCTGCCACCCAAGCAATTTTATAGCCTCGGGGGACTGGAATAGGCTGAAATGTAGCAGTGTGCTGCATATTAGTTGTGTACGTACTGTCATTGGCAACGCTGGCAGTGGCAATGGGTGGTGCAAGCTGTAGAGGCCTCCTGACTAGAGCCCTGGCGCTTTTTTTTTTTTTTACAAATTAAGCTCTGTGTGAATTTCCGTGGTTTTGTTTGTTTGGAAGCTTTTCAGATCGAGATTCGTTACACCAATATGTTCAATGCAACAGACCTAAGACTACAACTCCCAGAATCCACTGACTTGTTAATGAAAGCCCAGACCCGGTGATGTGGTGTCTCCGGCACACGGAGTTAGTAATAGTTACCTAGTAACGCTACTTATAATGCGCCTGCTCTTTGTAGCGTGTATTTACTCAGTAAATATGGCATAAGATAGAACTGTCATGCCGGGTATTTGTTTTTTCCCACATCACTGGTTCAGAAATAGTGATGTGGGAAAAAACAAATACACGTGGCTCTAATCATTTTTGCCTCCTGTTCGAAAGGGCTTTACTTCAGCACCTGAGCTCTCTTATCTCTTCCTCGTTCCTCGGCTGAGAACATGATCTTCTGTTTTGTTTTCTCATTACCGTATTAACTGTAATAGACCGCCTAACACTTTGTCTTGAGCATCCGCTGCCTGGCTGTAATAACAGGTATATAACACTCTGACCCTTTTTTGCTAAAAATTTACTTCTTGAGGAAAGTCGAATTCATGCTTCCATTTCAATGATTTTGCCGTGCTCTGTTTTATGAAAATGTTAAAAGTATTTATTAACACTTTGCGCCAGGTTTGCATTAACCTGAACAAAGTATTGTATTGGGATTTACATTACAGCGCAAAACTTGTTTTCTGCAGTAAAGTAGCCCTACAGTAACACACATTTGTGTCAAGAGGGTATACCATGGGTGGTACCTAGTCGTTTTCATTAAACTGCCCACGCATTTTGACACAAATCTTTATCTACTAAAATTAGTAGACCGGGATTTGCCTACAAAGAACACGCCTCCTCGAGGCAGGTGTAACATTAGAGAAATCTTTTCTCTAAACTTTTCCAACTTTGCATGTGTGCTGTAATGTACAGCACTCATAGGAACTTGGAAAAGTTTTAAACTGTGTCTAAGCATAGCATGCCCTTCCAGTACAAAACCTATGCTAGACATCATGCACAAAGCCTTGTACTAAGGTGCAAGGGTGTGTGTGACACTAGGCAGCCTAATGTGCACCGGGTTAGGGGGAGGGAGATACAGCGCAGTATCTTAGCAGATATGGCGCTGATCTGCTCTCTCCCTTTCACACAACGCAGAAACTTTGATGCATTAAGTGAAAAATCAGTGCATCTGACCAATAGTCTTCTTCTGGGTGTCGAGGCTACAGCTGGTGACCGGAGGCAATGTTGCTGGAGGTTCTGACACTGAGGGAGGCAGGGGATTGACTGTAGGAGCAGCGGCTTAGCAAGAGCGCCATTGACCCTAATGCAATCAAATAAATTGGGTCTCTTATCCTCATGGGTTTGTATTAAAAAATAGCCACTGACTGGGGTGAAGTGGGCCCCTCACACCCCTTGGCCCCAGTGCCCCTGCACCTCCTGCACTATTGATGGCTATGCCCCTGGGTAGGAGGCTGGCTTGTGACTGTCCAAAGGCTTTCATTTGCATTACTGTAGTTTGTCCTGCCGGGTGTGACTGCTCTTCCCTGTCAGCGATGCTTACGCTTACTTTGGGCACATGGCCTGGCAGTGCGGGCTGGATTGTTCCTATTAGGGGAGGACCAAGACTGATTTGGATACGTCTATGTCCTGAATAGCACATGGGCAAAAAACAATGGTCTGGAATGCGGCCCGAGCGATTGCCAGTAGCTGAGATTAATTCAAACATTCCTTCCATCACTTTGTTGTTTTTGCAGTTTACGCTTGGTGCAGACATTGTGTCCTCAGCTGTGGAAGGCGCGGCTCGCGTGCTTGGAATATCCACAGTGCATTATCCGCGTTCCCCACCATGCAAATACCTCGAACCACTACAGGCACAGAACATGGAATCACCACACCCTGGACTCTAGATTTGTTTTGTGCTCTGCCCTTAGCTGAGACCTGACTCACCCAGTCTTTCACTGGCCCTCTCCTTCCCTGTGCCTGGTTACTCCACCTTCAGCCGCCCAAAAGGCCTTTCTTAGTGACGCCTTTCTGTCACTCAACTGTTGCAGGAAGACATTTCTGAACTGATGAATCTGTGAGACACAGGGCAGCCATTAGATTCAGATGAGATATTTCAAATATCCCGGCATGTGTGTCAATTATAGCTTTGGTTGTCGCCTGTGAGGTGAGAGTCTTTTACAAACTGCCCTCTTTTCAAATTCTCTCCCTCTTTTTCTCTTTCACCTCTCATTCTCTCTCGTCAACTTTTCTCCTTCCTCCTTCTTCCTTCTCTCTCTCCCTCACTCCCTTCCTTCTCTCCCCTCCATCTCTCTTTTTGTGCTGGAAAGTAAATATCCTGGCAACAGTTTGCACTGCTTTATAACAATGTGTGCGACTTTTTCCCAGTACAAATCCTAACCAAATCTCCTCCCAGTTTCTGTTAAGAATACTCGGCTGTCAAATAAGAGCAACCATTTGCAATGCAATAGGTCTCGCATTTGCGAAAGTTTAAACCATTGGCATTGTAAATGACAATGCCTTTTATTTATGTGTTTTGAAAACCAACACATAAATAAAAGGCATTGTCATTTATAATGGCAATAACTTAAACTATAGAAATGCAAGACCACTTTTGATGGTGGCCACGCCCCTTTCTTTAGACGCTGCTCGCCGTTTCCAGCTTACAGCGAGCTCACTGTAAGCTGAAGTGAAAGCACTGCATGGGGCGCTTTTACAAAAAAAAAATTTGTTTGTGAAGTTCCCAAACAAATGCTTATTTTTTTGTAAAAGCGCCCCATGCAGTGCTTTCACTTTAATGGCTTCCGCACCCCTTTTTTTAGACGTGGCTCACTGTAAGCTGAATATGGCGAGCAGCATCTAAAGAAAGGGGCGCAGGCACCATTAAAGTGAAAGCACGGTATAGGGCGCTTTCACAAAAAAAAAGCTCTTTTAAGTGAATGCTTCCGAAGCGCAGCTTCTATAGTCAAAGCGAACCGCGCTGGCAAATACAATCAAGAAAGGTGCGTGGCTACTATAGTTAAAGCAGACCTCGCTGGCACAGAAAAAAAAATAATGTTGACGAAAAGGTGCAAGTTGGGTGAGCTGCACATTTTGTAAATATGTAAATATGACGCGGCTGCCATTACTAATAAAAATATAAAAGCGGACGGAGTGTTGCGTTGTAGGAAAGCATGTCGTGGGTAGAATAGGAGAAATCATTCAAGAAAGTAGTTCTCACAGACTAAATAAAACATAAAGAGTAACAACACAAGTAAAAAGGCCAGTCCTTATGGGAGGTTACGAATGTAGACAAGGCGGTACTATGGAGAGACTACTAAGCCTATTTATGAATCAAAAGCAACAATTTAGAAAGGACAGTAACAGGAGCCAATTGAAAAGATGGGTGAAAAATGGGCGGACCTTTAAGTCCATATCTGAATATAGCATGCCTCGCAGAGCAGCGCATGCGCTGCCCAAGCTCGACCTAAAAATAAACTGTTTTTTATGAGCAATATTATTATGGAATGTCAACTGTCCCACTCACTTTACCAGGCGGCCCTTTGGAAGGTGGGGGGGTCCTGGACAATTGCCCATTTTGCCCATTCCTTAAAACGTGTCTGGACCGTTAGTGCTTCAGTTTTATATTCTTGTGTTCCTAATTTTATTTACCATCCGTTTAACCATATTCCTCTTCTGACAGCTGGTGCCCTCAATAGGGGAGTCAGCTGGAACAATTTGTTTGACCTTCCACTGTTCCTTCGGACTTGGAGGGTAGGGTGCAGGAAGGAAATGAGTGTACAACAGTACTTGCCTCTAAGCATAGGTTAATCATTAAGAACAACAACATGACTTAAAATTAGCAAGTCCTAAAGGAATCACAAACCCCACTGAGCTAGTTCAGCAGTGGTATTGGTAGCACTTCCTAAAACAGGACACCTGTACATTCATACAGATCTGTGACACGTGTGTTAGGGGCATAGCCCAAATGGATCCACCAGCAGGTTATCTTCATCCTTAACACACATCACCTTGACTGTGGTAATCACTTTGATTCTGGCACATCCTCACCATGGGTTTTGTAGTGGATTTCCCTGGGAATATGATGTTTATCACTAGATTAGAGAACGTAGGTGCCGCCAATATCAAATTTGGGTACACTGTAGCGCCCCAGCAACTCCCTTCATCTTAGGACACTCTAGAGTTAGTTCTACAACACTGGGGTTAACTCCTATTTCTAATCCGGCTTTCACCTGCAAGCCAATGGGCAGATAGAGAGGATCAACCAAGAACAAGAGGGATATCTCAGCCTGATCACCTGGCAAGCAAAATGACAATCTGTGATGGGGTAGAGTTTGCTTACAGCAGTGCACCCCATGCCTCTGTTGAAGCCATATGTCTGTCATATGGCCAGCACTCGAACCCAGTACTGGAACAAATGTGTTCATCCAATGTAAAGAACACTGCAGATTATGCACAACAAAGTGCATAAATCGTATGCTAGGTGAGACAGAAGCTACTAAAAGCTAACTCTTGCTACAAACATTTTGGAAATAGAGACCCAGATCACCTCTAGTTAAGCCATAGCTTCAGGAATAAGAAGAAACACAGCGAGAAGACAAAGGGAGATACAACAGTTATGGACCAGTAGCCTGCATTAAGACCCTCATATAAGACCAGTAGGGCCGGCATGGAAATTATGGAAACTGGAGATATTGAAACTGGCTTAGTAAACATTGTGGTTTCACTTTGAGGACGGTAGCAGTATGACACTCACAAGCAGTCCTGGTCCTTTTCGGCATTTTGGTTTCTATCCGTTTGACACGTGGCTTGCGTCCCTAAACATTATTTTTTTTCTTTTTCAGTTCCCACATTCCTTAATTCCAACCCCCTTTTGATTCTTGTTCACCTCAATGTTCCAGCAAACTCATACTTAGCCAGACTTTCTCGCCCCTACATCCGCTGACCTGTGCATTGTATCTTCAGCCACTTCTCCTCCAAGGATGTCCTGCCCTTCCTCCCTCTCCGCAGCACTGCTCTGCTCTCCTGGGCTTCTCCGGCTCTAGGCCTGTTTCGTGGTAGGACTGTGGCTAGTTTCAGTCTTCCCTTGCAGAATGACTGGTAAGCAGCTGACTTACTTGATGTATATATAAATGTGTTACATTTTAATTATTAAACAAGGAATTCTAATAGTTTTGTCCTGTATTGTTTAGGGGACTGTGAGGGTGACTTGGGCTGTTGACGAATCCTTTGGGTCTCTATTCCTTCCAACAAACCCTGACACATAGAGGACAGTGTTCAGTATTGTAGACAACACTGCATGTTCTGGTGCCAACGAATTTCCACATCAATTTATCAGACCCTCCAAAAGGTGTCAGAATAGAAGACCCCATCCCGATCCTAATGAATAATCAGCTCTGGGACCAAGGATGGAGAAAAGATATACTGCCACTATATTGTGAATGAAACATTGCCCTACAAAATATTGTGGAAAAAATATCACATAACGTTGTGAAGTTAAGTATATGTAGGTAAGTAAAAGTTTACTATATTTAACTCAATGTATATATGTACCTTGACGATATATATCTTCAATGTGCGTAGATGTGGAGAAAAAGAACTGTAAATCTCTACTTAACAATGTATATTTTCCTTCATGATATTTTGGTTCTGGATATTAATGCTAGGATATTTTTGTAGGGCGGTATTTCTGCCCTCAGACATGCAACTGAAGAAACTCATCTGATTACTTCAGGCAGTAGCAGGACCAAGAGTCCTGGACCACAAGGCTCTCATTTTTCACAGGCAGGCAAGAGAGACCGCTCGCTAGCCAACGGTTTACTCCAATGGTGAACCACAACAAAAATTGGCTAAAGCTTTCCCAGATAGTTAATTTTTATCCTGCAGAAGACAATTCTAAGAATGAACCTAAGATTTGTGAATATCAATAATCACGTTACCTTTATAATAAGGCTCAAACTAACATAGCCCAGATGAACAAAGTTCTTCCAAACTGTTTGTCTCAAACACAAGTTTTCAGACATAGCAATGACAGACTCCAACGAAACTAATGGACTACAATGTACCAGCCAGGCCCTCCCACATAGATTACGTAGCACAATGAAAATAATTAAGCTTCAAAGTATGCAAGAGGGTCTACCCACATATTAAAAGAATCTTTAAAAAATCTAGAGATTGCCTAATGTAAGAATACAAGAAAACAGATAAAGGAGTCAAGGTCTGCACCCAACTGGGCTATGAGCATGACAAATCTGTAATGAAAGAAAACCTGTACACTGTATGGGTTACCCCAGAGTTGTTGGCCACACAGCAAGTTGGTGCAATGATGTTTTGTCCTCTCTCAGCAAAGTATTTTGATAAACACAAAAAGCAATGGCCCTGACATGCAGGGAATTGATTGATTACCCCCTTAGTTCAACACTGAGCTTAATGTCATCATTGTCATAGATCCAGCTCAGTAATATCTGATCTGGATCCGTAGTAATTAAAAATCTTCAGACCACACACACACATGCATGCGAGACACTAGATTATCCTAACAAATTCAAATGAATAGTGGACAAAGTTGCGAAGGATCTATCACTCATTGTGTTTTGGAGCGCCTCTCATAATACAACCCATTACAATCTTTCTAAATAACATCACACACTGGGATAAGTTGAGAGAACTTTAAATTTCCCATCCACATGAGTTGCCAACTTTACCCACCTGCGTCCCATAGCATGCTGGTCCTCACAGAGATGCTGTTTGGTTTTGTTGGGGTTTACCAACATCCCCTCAAGACTGAGCCAGCTTTAGGCCTATTTTAACAATCAACCACGATGTAAAAATCTTAATTAAATTCTCGGCGAATATGTTCATTCTAGTCACAATGATGGAACTCATCCATAAGGACCTGACAGGTTTCATTAAAAGGTCAAATTGTTTGACTGTCATCACACAATATTAAAAATGATAAGCTATACTAAATCCAGACTTGAACATCATATTCTTTTAGGATTTATTAAAAGCCTTCCATAACATAGCTTGGTCTTAATTATTGGGTGTACATATGGGGTATCCATTTCGCAAAGAATGTTCCAGACATGTGGGGTTACATAAACATACGTTATGCGTCCATTACTATTGATAATGGCATTACTCCTAGTCCTACCCAATGGCCCCACAGAGAGTCCTGAAAGTGAAGCAGGGCCAGCCAAATTGCCCGTAACTCCCTCCAGTTTGAAGACCTCCGGGAGTCCTGCAGGGACCAGCACCCTGAACCTGTTCCGACCACAGCCAAGACCCCACCCGGACTGGCTGGCATCTGAAGTCACCACAAGCGGAGCCGGGGAAGCCAAGGAAATCCCAGCCAGAAGATGACGCCAGCAGAGCCACCAGGAGATCTCCTCCCGGATCTCGACAGTCATTGGCAGTAGAGACAATAGACTCTGAGACCAACAGGATCCAGTTCACCAGGCGAAGAAGGTGAAAATGAGCCCAATGAACCAGAAACACCACAGAAGCCAAATGCCCCTGTACCCTCAGCCACTCCACCGCTGGAGGAGCCTCCAGGGACATCAAGGCCAGAACCTGCGACTGAAGAGAGATCAGGCGCCGGTCGAACAGAGTAACATGGCCGACCAAAGTCTAAAAACAAGCCCCGATGAACACCAAGTCTTGAGACCAAAAAAACGTGTCCCTGAAGCACCTCCAAGGCCCTCTTGACCTGAGCGAGCAAAAGAGACTCTTCGACTGCATGCAGTAAGAGGTCATCCAAATAAGGATGAAAGAATACCCCTTCCGCATAAAGGAGAGCCATGAGAGGAGACAGGACCTTCGTGAAGACCCTGGGAGAGGACTTGAGGCCGAAGGGAAAAACGCAAAATTGAAAATGGGCGTCTCCCACTGCGAACCTCAGGAAATGTTGAGAAGAGGCGGTTATAGTGACGTGGAGATAGGCGTCCTCTAGATCCAAGGAGGCCAAAAACTCGCCCGGCCGAACCAGAGGAATAATCGCCTGAAGGGTCAACATACGGAAGTGAACAGTCCGAACCCAGGAGTTGACCCATTTGAGATCCAGAATGGGCCGAAAACCACCAGACACCTTCTGTACCAGGAATAGAATGGAATAGGCTCTGGTGCCGATGTCTGCGAATGGAACCCGGCAGATGGCCTGTTTAGGCAAGCAAAGTGGACACCCCTTCCAGCAAAGCCAATCTGCGTGGACTAGAGATAGGCGCATGAGTCATCCGAACCCCTGTATCCAAAGGAACCTGCCAAAAGTCTATCAAGTAACCATGATTCACAGAGCTCAGGACCCAGCAATCCGAAACGTCCTGTTGCCACCTCGGAAGAAAATGCCTGAGCAGGCTCCGACCGGCAGGAAATCGTCCAGACAGTAGTTGTCAGGAACCCTTCTTGGCAGAGCCCTTCGGCATGGAGGCCGTGTGCTTGGGAGAAAAACGGGGCTGAAACCGTCTCCTCCGGAAAGACTGACGACACTCACGCTTCGGCGATGACCGAGAGTCCCTATTCCAAGGCTTACCAGACGAAGCCAAACTCTCTTTATAAGGCAAGGCATGCTTTCGCTCTTTGAAAGCCTTAGAGATCATGGCTGGCAACTGATCCCCAAAAAGAGCCTGGCCATCAAATGGTAATTTCAACAAGGCTGCCTTTTCCCCTGGATCAGCCTTCCAGTGTTGGAGCCATAGGGAACATCTCGCCGCCACCAAGGCCCCAGTGGACATAGCAGACGACTTAATAATGTCAGAGGAAATGTCGGCCAATAGCTTAGCCTGCTGCTCCATTGCGGCCAGAAGGTCAGCGCATTCTGAGCCGTCCTGAACAGCCGCCACCAATTTCTCGAAATCCTGCACCAAAGACTGCGCAGAATAAGCAGAGAAAAGGCTAGCCCTCAGTGCTAAGTTTTCAGCTGCAAACTCCTTTGTAAGGCCAGAGTCCACATTCTTATACGTAGCATCAGTCGGGGTACAATCCTTGTGTTAAATAGCTGTTTTGCCAATCAGCGTGGCCAGGATAGAGTCCAACTTCTCATTGTGAGGCAAGGTGTCATCCCCCTCCAACAGGTAAAGTTTCTGGAGGAAGCAAGGAACCTGTAATTTTTCCACCTCACGCCATTCCCTTAGCACCATCTCTTTCACTGGGCCCTGAAAAGGCATGCCCAACCGAGAGGGCTTAGTGTACAGAGGAAAAAGAGTCCCACTGTCCTCGCCTAGCTGATACGAAGGGAACCCCAAATTGTCCCGTACATGAGCCAGAACGTCCCACATCTCCTCCCTGGATACATACTTTCCGCCAGAGGAGGTAGAAGGACCCTCACCATCTGACGGGGATAAATCGCCCACAGGATCCAATGCACAAGGCCTAGACGGGCCAGAAGGCACTGGACGAGCCTGCAGAGCTCTAGTCACAGCAGCGTCAATCATGCCCTGCACCTCCTCTCTAGACATGAGAGGCACGTCACCCCCTGCAAGGCCCTGGCTTCTAGGGCGCTTTAGGGGAACCGGTGACCCATCAGGAGATGAAGAGGAAGAAGATGACACCAGGTTGTTCCTCTTGAACAACCTCTTGCGACCCATGTTCGTTGAATAATGGAGAAGCCACCCCCCAGCAACTGTCTATATGGCCGAGAACTAATCCTTCCATCAACCATTAAAAAACCTCCATGGAAATATCACTAAACCGGAAAAAAACATCATTTTCCAACAGAAATAAAATACCGGGCATAAACCCGTCCTACCAGGTCTCCTCGATGTGTGTCGACACGGGCGTAGAGGCTGCCTCGCAATCCTGACCCGGAAACAGCCCCAGCCGCAGGCGGACCGCCGTACACCGTTGGGGCTTCCTGAGCAACTGCTCCGCCCCTCGACCGCAAGGAGAATGAGGAGAGGAAGCATCGCCGGGAGAACGCTGCCGAGGGCCCCGCCGTCGCAGAGAACCAAATCGAAGACTCCCCGGCACCGCTACAGGGAGGAAAACCAAAGGTAAGTCTCACCTAGGGAGACAAAAAAGAACAGGTGGAGGTGGGGGCGGGCAGAGTTTTTATAGGCTGGGGGTGGGTCTAGTGGGAAGCGGGGCCTCATGTGTAAAGAAGGAAGGCGAGGGAGGGACGCGAGGTAATGCATATGCACTTTATTATATGTAAATTATAAATTGTAGATGTGTTTTATTATTACTGAAATGGCTGAAATAAATCAAATATTTAATTGAGCGGAATTGCTTTGAATTATTAAAGTCATTATTAAAAAACCACAGAGTTCACATAGGAAATTTATCATACCAGCATTTGAGCCGAAATATGGTGCCTGGAAGACATGCACCAAAAAAAAAAGACCCAGATGAAGAGAATTCCTTCACGGTCCAGTCTGGCAGAAACAATAGGAAAGACAATTGTTTTACAGCAAATAAGGGGAACATTGGGGATAATCTTGCAGATATTTTGATGTAGAAGAAGCAGGATTAAGTTACTTTGTTGGTCTGTGGGGTGAGGGAGAGACATTCGTAGAAAAGAAACCCCAACTTCTGGACAGAGCCTGCTGGCTTCTGGGGAGGAAGTAGTTCCAAGCATGGTGGGCCACCAATCCAACCTATTGGAACTGAGCTCATGTGTCCACTATTTAGTTTATTTAACTGAACTTCAGAGTTTTATAACTTGTGCCAGAATGTCTTCTTGCCTATACTTTGACAGCAGCAGGGGCAGAAACTTTTGGGGTCATTTTTGCAATTCTAATATGTAATGCAGGTTTTATTTTCTTCTTACTTGTAGGGTCGGACTAGCCTATAGGGCAATGTAGTACTACTAGAAGGGCTGCCTTGATAGGTCAGTGGGTGGAATGGTAGCTGTTTGTGGGCCTGTTTTATGCTCTGGTTTATACTATTTCCCTGATATTACCGCAAACATTGCCTGCAGCAAGTGCACACATGCAATCTCCATACCTCGCAAAACACCTATACAACATGTCTTTAGAAGTTGAAGTTTTACCTTCTTGATTTGCAAATATGGGCCACTTTTTTATCCACCGAATTTGCTAATGGGGCCACCTTCATGTTGGTGCCCTATTTACTGTCTGAGTCGAACCCTGCTTAGTTATAGTGGTTACAGTGAGTTGGGAAGGTAGCTTAAATCAAAACCTAACGTCAAGGGATCTTGCAGCCAGGAGGGATGAGAGGCCAAGGATGGTGGAATAGGTGAGCTGGCAATCACGTCAGCTCAGCTAAGAAGCGCTAGCTGGTTCCCGTTGAATTCTGGAAACACAATCACAAGTCAAGAAACCAAAATGGCGAACCATGCACACATGAAGCACAGTTCAGGCCTGATGGGCTCACAAGATAAGGTGGCGGGTTCACCTTTGAGCCCTCCAAGACACAGGGAAGGTTCAAAAATTGCTAAAATCCAAGAAGGTATACTATCCAAGGCAGTGGTGGCATCGCCCTCCTGTACTGCTCCTCGCCAGTGGTTTAAACTGCCTCACATACTTCAGACTCATGATTGCGGCGGGATGTCCTAAGAGCGGCTCTAGAAAATCAAAGAATCAACTAGCCTACCGAACCTTGTAGTGCATTAAGTTTAACACAACTGCTTCCATTGCCGGCAATTGACAACACAAACCTAATTAGTACATTGCTTTTAGTTGGTACAGCTCCAGGTGCACTGAACATGCAGTCAATACCCCACTTCTTAGAAAACCAACAGCAGAGCTGAGCATTCAATCAAACTACCGACCGATTTCAAATCTACCTGTCCTAGGGATTCCACCACAATGATACCAGAGCTTCGAATTGACCATCAGGAAACAGTGATAGCATAGTATAAACTTTTTTAAATAAAGAAATAAATAATTTAAAGGAAAGTTCTTATGGTCTCTGTGAATAACAGTAGTCAGATGCAAATTGGAAATGCAGAGTAAATTGATTGGATAGCATCAGCTGGATGTGGAAGCAGGCAGGGGCCAGGGCTCCTGGCTCTGGGGCCGAAGGGATTACATTTAAAGAGAAGGTTTTCACAGTTCCAGGTATCCTTCAGGTTTTCTATAGCAGCCTGGGGAAGACCACAGCACAGTCCCTCCTCTAGAAGGTTCCCATGAAGTGCCTCCAAGGCTATGGTTGCATATAGCCTCCATTTCTCAGGATGACTGGCAGGCAATGAGAGCCAATAAACAGGGACATGTGCCTTCTCGTTCTAGTGGGCACTGAGCTCGCACCAGGGAGCACTTGCTCCCTCATTCATAATCTCAAGCAATGGCAGGAGAATGGCCTGATGCTGGGAATCATTCAGGTCCAGCATCTTGTCCAGTGTCTCGGTCAATGCCTCTAGAGATGAGGCATACCTTCATCTGGACCTGCTCCTTATCAGGGCCTCGTACAGGAAGGTTACCTACCCAGAGTTGCTCCCTGGCACAGAACAATCCCTCTTTCTCTGTGAAAGGCAACACAGCAAGGCGATTAAATACTAAAGAAAACAAGCATTGACAATGCCAATAGATCTGGCCTGGTATCTATGCTTTATGTAGTTTTTGAAAGCAATATTGAAAGAGAACCATCTTTCGTAATATTTTGATTCAATCAATAAATCAGGGATTTGTGAAGCGCGCTACTCACTTGCAAGGGTCTCCAGGCGCTGGGGGAGAGGGAAGGGGGCTTCGCGCATCTTTGCCTCATCCGAAGAGCCAGGTCTGGAGGCTCCTCCTGAAAGCTTGCAGAGTGGGGGTTTGTCTGATGCTGAGTGGGAGTTTGTTCCAGGTCTTGGCCGCAATGTAGGAGAAGGATCGCCCACCCGCTCTGGCTCTGTAGATGCGTGGGATTTTGGCTAGGGCAAGGTCGGCGGATCAGAGGCTTCTCTTGGGTGCATAGAAGGAAATTCTTTCGTTGAGGTATTGGGGTCTGATTTTGTGGAGGGATTTGTAGGCGTGAGTGAGGAGCTTGAAGGTCACTCTCTTTTCGATGGGGAGCCAGTGGAGTTCTCGTAGGTGTTGGGTGATGTGGTGTTGTCGTGGGATGCTGAGGACAAGTCTAGCTGCGGCGTTCTGGAATGTCTGGAGTTTGAGGAGTAGAGATGTATTTATTCCGGCGTAGAGGGCGTTCCCGTAGTCCAGTCTGCTGGTTTTGAGTGCATGGGTGATGATCCTTCTGGATTCGGGGGAGATCCATTTGAAGGTCTTGTGGAGGATGCAGAGGGTGTTGAAGCATGTGGAGGATACAGCGTTGATCTGTCGGTGCATGGTGAGGGGTTGGATCCGAGGACGATGACTTTCGTTTTCTCTGAGTTGAGCTTTAGGCAGCTGTTGCTCATCCAGGAGGGGACATCTTTCATACCTTCCTGGAAGCTGTGTCTAGTGATGTCGGGTTCATTGGTGAGGGAGAGGATGAGCTGCGTGTCATCGACGTAAGATACTATTTTGAGTCTGTGTTTTCTGACGATGGTGGCGAGAGGGGCCATGTAGATGTTGAAGAGCGTGGGGCTGAGTGAGGATCCTTGGGGTACTCCGCAGCTGATCTCTGTGGGTTTGGAGAGGAAGGGTGGAAGTCTGATTCTTTGTATTCAGCCAGTGAGGAAGGAGCAAATCCAGTCGAGGGCGGTTCCCCGGATACCGGCGTTGTGGAGTCTGGTGGTTAGTGTGCAGTGGGATACAGTGTCGAAGGCTGCTGAGAGGTCTAATAGGATGAGGGCTGTCGTGTGGCCCTGGTCGAGGAGGGTGCGGATGTCATCCGTGGCGGCTAGGAGGGCAGTCTTTGTGCTGTGGTTGCTCCGGAATCCGGATTGGGAAAAATCGAGGATCGAATTGGCTTCTATGAAGTTAGTGAGCTGGTTGTTGATGATCTTCTCGGTGACTTTGGCTGCGAAGGGGAGGAGAGACAAGGGTCAGTAGTTCTTGAGATCCGTAGGGTCTGCTGTGGGCTTCTTGAGGAGGGGCTTGATCTCTGCGCATTTCCAGTCATCGGGCAAAGTGCCTGTTTCGAGGGAGCAGTTGACGGTACGTCGTAGCTCGGGTGCGATGGTGGAAGCAGCTCTGTGGAAGATGTGGGGCGGGCAGGGGTCGGTGGGTGCTCCTGAGTGTTTACTTCTCATGGTCTTGACGGTGTCTTCTGTGGTGACAGTGGTCCAGGCGGTGATGGTGGGCTGGGTTGCTTTGTCAGTTGGAGGTGTAGGGTCGGTGTCTAGGTACTGCTTGTCGAAGTTGCTGTAAAGAGTACTGATCTTGAGATGGAAGTAGGAGCCGAGTTTTTTGCAGAGGTCCTGAGAGGGGTGGACGTCGGAGGATTCGCTGGGCGGTTTGGTGAATTTTTGTATAATGCCGAAGAGTTCCTTAGGGTTGAGGGATTAGGTGAGTATTCTGTTCTGGATGAAGTTCTTCTTCGTGGTTCTGATGAGTTGGTGGTGTTCTGTCATGGCGGTCTTGTAGGCGGAGCATGCTTCGGGGGTTTTGCTGTTCCTCCAAGCTTTCTTGAGTTGTGCACTATATTTTGATTGTGATACATATATATATATATTTCAAAAACAGGAGTTCACCGCCGCCGCTCCGTCTCATCCCGGGTGCTGGAGCTCCAGCGGTGGTGGGCCGCTAAATACGCATGCACAAAGGCCACGATATCCAAGGCGCCAAAGAGTGGAGAGCACACACGGAAGTCTGTTCAAGCAAAGTGCTTTATTGAGCAGACCCCCTGCACTGACAGACGCGTTTCGGCTTGCGCCTTTCTCTGTGTCAGTGTCACCCTGGAAGCACGGAAACATTTAAATCTAAAAATGTATCACGTGCCGCATGTAAACAGAGAAGATCGAAGTAAATTACATGATTTCATGGCGGCCATCTTAAAGAGTGGTTTTAAAGATAAAACAAATGTGATTAGTGAATATACCCATATGTGTTGCTAGTGCAAAAAAGTGATTAATAAAAAAGTGATTAATAAAAACAAGAGAATCTGGAGGAAAACAGCATCAGTTCGCAAACACAAGTGAACAAAAACATTAGTTCACTATGCATAATTGTCATTCAATATGGTGTTCATAAAAAAGTGCTGCTCATTGAAAATTTATTAATGTACATACATTTCATCAAAGTTTTTCTCCCGCATTTCTCTATTATTAGGCCCTGAATGGGCAAGCGCGTCATTCGAGGCTCACGGTGATATCAAGTTATAGTTATTATTACAATTTAGTTTCAGATCTCGTTCTCCAGATAAAGTTAATTTCAATTAATAGAGGGGGGGTCTACAGTGGAGTATCTTTGTTTTTATCTCAAGGGAAAACCTGGTCTTAAACAAGCGAAACGAGGAGAAATGCTTTATTTCTCCTCGCTATTGCTGTTTCCATGTGAGCTGCCATGTGCAGCACACTTAGAAACAGCAAAACGCCATTGATAGTTTATGTGCAGAAAGGACCTCCTGCCTGCACATAAACAATCATTTTAAAAAAAATGCCATTTTGCAACTTCTATTTGTGCTGCATTAAGCAGCACACATAGAAGTTACAAAACGGCATTTAAAGATTGTTTATGTGCCGAAAGGGGGACCTTCCTGCACATAAACAATCTTCCCCTCAACACAGGCAGGCTTGCACTATGGTGCAAGCGTGCCTGCGTAGGCGCTAGACAGCTAAAGTTAGCGCCAGCGCAGGGGGAAACGCAGGGCTGCACCATATTCTAGTAAATATGGTGCAGCCCTGCATTTCTAAAGTGACGAAGCGTGTCGTTAGCCTTCTTGGCTTAACGACACGCTTCACCACTTTATTGTAAATATACCCCAAGTGCTACCAAGTGGCTTGATAGGGACATGGTGGTGCTTCACAACATATACATGCAGATCTCGTTTGCTGAATTCTTGTCTCTGTGGTTGAATATATTTTATTTTTCAGTATTGTTTGAAGTGGCTTGTTGCTCATCAATGTCCTTCGTAGGTGTGAAGCCAGACCTTTTCTGGTTTAAGGTGAGAAAATCAGAAAATCAAATTAAAGTCTCCGTAAATGATATCCTACTCAAAAGTGACAATGCAATAAAAATAGTAGCAATAAAACTTATGATCTGGAGTGTGAGAAGATTAAAAAAATGGATAAAGTTCGAAAGGGATTGACCCTATGAAGAACACCAGGTTTTAAAATCTTGCCGTAAACTGGGAAAACACATAAGCATTTTCTTCTTTAACACATTAATTTATAAAGCATTTCACTTTAGCTGACTATAGCGATAAGTAACAGAGAAGAAAGACTTATCAATGTGTCCCGGAAGAGCGCAGGTGAAGAGCCGCGCTCTCTATATAGACTCCACCTAGTCTTCTAATGCTGTGAGACATGAGAATCTCTGAAATTGTATACTTTCTTGCAGCAATTTAAATACTGCCCCTGATTTAAACACAGATAGATCCTGTAATAAGCCGGATGTAGTTGTTTATTCCTCATTTATATGTAGTGTGACTCTACTTAACTAAGGCGTTGAAGCACTTTACAGCTGAAACAATGAATAAAGGTCTGGATCTCCAAGCACAAAGGTCATCAATGAACTGAGAACTACACTAACCTCAGCATCTGAAATGGGTGTGAAACACCAAATCAAAGATGGGTACTGAAGGAGAGAGAGCGAGAAGACAGAAGGGAAATGGTACGAAAGGGTAACAAATAACTTCTCAGGAGAGAGGGCTTTGGGATTAAAAGGAGAGATCATGGATAATCAAGAAGAGCATCATATCAGAGTAGAAGGCGGGAAAAAAGAGGGAAAGAGGTGAGTGGTGGAAAGACCGAAAAAGACAGGGGAGATTTGGGATGGTGGGTGAGGACACGTTAGGAGGTGAAAATGGAGCAAGTGGCAAGATCAAGGAAGAGGGGAGGGCAAAGAATAGAGAGAAAGGAAAAGGTGGGGGGGTTTGAAAGCATTTAGCAGAGGAAGAAGACAAAAGCCAGAATAGAAGTTATAATTCAAGATAGTCGCTAAACAAGTAGGGTTTTAACTTATTGTCTTCGGAAGTCTTTAGGGAGAGAGTTATACTAGTCAAAGGTACTAACAACTAAGAATGGGTTTGAAGAGAAACAGAACAGTAAAATCCAATCAATGTTTTATGGATATCCACAATGAATATGCATGAAGAATATTCACATGTAATGTTTCATTGGATATAATTTCCATATTTGTTCGTCATCCTGAAAACAAACTCTATTTTCACTATACAGTGGCTTAGAGAGCCTTACCATTTAATAATTTGCTGCGATAGCCAGAGATATAGATATGTGCTTTCTTGGGGGCTGACCCAGTCCTGTATGTTAAATCAAAGATAAAAAAGATTAAGAATCGTGATATTTCCTGGTTCCCCCCTCATCTTTCCAGGCGGGCGATACCGTTGTCTGAACGCTCTTCTGGGATGGGGGAGCCCCTAGGATATATGTCAAAATTGATGAGGGGATGATACGATGGAGGAATAGGGTTTCCGGCTCTCCAACAGTATTACTGGGCAGCCCAGCTTACGACAGTGAATCACCAGGTCCACCTTCCTCAGGATGAACCCGCCTACAAGATTGATCGGCGAAATATGCAACTAGGGGGTTAACCTAGAGCTCTCTATGGGGGACGCACAATAAATTATTGCCCACCTGACCTCTGCTATAATTAAAATGTGGCACACTGCGTCAGCAGCACTGGGTTGGCGAGGTAGAATCACCCAGGCTACACCTCTGTGGGATGCGGCACAGGTAGGCCTAGTAGGCAGGTACCGGGGTTTCCATAAATGGGATTTATTAGGTCTCTCACATGTTGGAGATTTGTGGTCAAATGGGGAGGTGAAGTCCGGCGACTTACAAAGGGAATACCAATTGGCACCTTCAGAGACATACCACTGCCTCCAGATTAGACATGCATTGTGGGGAGTAATACCGAGAGGAGAGGAGCTGCCTGAGTCCTCTCTGCTAGAAGATAGGCTGCTCAATGAATACATGCATAAAAAGGCAATCTCCTTGACCTATCAGAAAATTCTAAATGATTCCCCATACCTCCTAGTGCAGCTTCGTGAGAGATGGGTTTTAGATCTTGGACAGATGGAAGACGATGAGTGGCAGGAAGCGGTGGCATCCCCCAGGGAAGTAGCTATCCGCTCCAGTTTTAGATTAGTGCAACTCAAGATTTAACACCAGACCTACTATTCCTGTAACCCTTTGGTCAAGATGGGCAGGGCTGAGTCACCATTGTGCCCCAAGGGGTGTGGTCAGGAGGGTACGTTTTTCCACATGCTGTGGGACTGTCCGGTACTTCAGGCATACTGGGTTGCAGTGCCATCCTGCATTATGGAGATATGTGGAGGAGACATGGTGGTCTCGGCAAAGGGGTGCCTGTTGAATGTGTGGGAGGCAACAGACCTAACAGCTACAGATAGGCTCTCGGTTACTCGAGGATTTGTCGTGGCCAAACATAACAGCTAAGATGTGGAGGACGGTGTCGCCCTGACGTTGGGGGAATGGAAGGCATATATGGATTGGTGCATGCAGGCAGAAAGGGTGGTCTATCAATCAATCATGTCACTTATAAAGCGCACTACATACCCGCGAGGGTCTCAAGGCGCTGGGGGAAGAGGGGGGTGGTGCTGCTACTGATCGAAGAGCCAGGTCTTGAGGAGTCTTCTGAAGGCCAGTAGGTCTTGGGTCTGTCGGAGGTTGGTGGGGAGGGTGTTCCAGGTCTTGGCGGCGAGGTGGGAGAAGGATCTGCCGCCGGCGGTTGTTTTCCGGATGCGGGGGACTGTGGCGAGGGCGAGGCTGGTCGAGCGGAGCTGGCGGGTGGGGGTGTAGAAGCTGAGTCGTCTGTTGAGGTAGGCTGGTCCGGAGTTGTGGAGTGCTTTGTGTGCGTGGGTGAGGAGCTTGAAGGTTATCCTCTTGTTGACAGGGAGCCAGTGCAGGTCTCTCAGGTGGGGTGTGATATGGCTGCGTCGGGGGATGTCGAGGATAAGACGTGCAGAGGCGTTCTGGATGCCTTGCAGCCGTCTCAGGAGCTTAGCCGTCGTTCCTGCGTAGAGGGCGTTTCCGTAGTCCAGCCTGCTGGTGACGAGGGCCTGGGTGACTGTTTTTCTTGTTTCGGTGGGGATCCACTTGAAGATCCTGCGGAGCATTCGGAGGATGTTGAAGCAGGATGAGGAAACGGCGTTGACCTGCTTAGTCATGGAGAGGGCAGAGGATCTCCACACAAATGGACGAAGGTCTGGGGGAGGTGGAATGAAAGCAGGGAAATGTTGTGCACCCCTGTCACTAGTGTTGATTGGAGTGAACTGGATTGAGGGCTACTACACAGAGGGTCCTGCAAATGTGGTATTGGTGCAGAGGCCGGGCAAATGGAATTGTATGAGTAATGTATGGAACTCATCTACTGGTATAATGTACTTTAATATCTTGTATAATAAGAGATGCTGTCATTGCCGTTATATGCTTAATCACTGCAATAAAAAGAGTTGTAGGAAAAAAGAATCTTGAAATTATCCCTAAGACTTTATTAGAGTGAAGTTTGACAATTGTACCCCGGCACTCCCAATATTTATCTCTTCATTCTTACTTATATTCAAAGCATCAATTTTGCATACATTTTGGGTAGCTCAAATCACAGGAGACACCAATCGTTGCACTACAATTTTCTTGAATTTAATGTTTCGTACACATATTAGAGTGCTCACCAGTTCTCATACATAAGCAACTTGAAAATGTCCCAAACGTTGCAATATATGTCAGAGATATTGAAATTCTGGACAGTAAGAATGCCATTTGGCTGATTCAGTAGGCCACACTTACAAGCCCAAAGATTTTATATTTTATATTAACGATCCTTCAGTGCCCACAATAACTAAGCAACAAGTTGAATGCAAGCTGTCTGCCACAAAGGGGTGCTAGACTAAAATGACAATTGAATGTCGTCGATGCTCTGTCACAGTTTCATGTATTGCCCAACATACACTAATCTGCACTACATATAGGCCTCAGCTCGAGTATCCTGTTAAAACAAAATGTTCTCTCTGTGCTGTGTATTTTTGCTTTCTCAAGTTTCAGGAGCCAAGCTATTGTTGTTTATGTTAATTAGAATGTTACAAAATGTTTTGGTCTCTGTGAGAATTGGTTATCTGTATGAGTTCCATAGAGAGTGAATAATGAATTTCCACACCTGTGCTGATAACAAGCTGACCCCGATGCAACAAGATATTGAAGGTTGTGCAACAGAAAACTTCCATTGCCTGGAAAAGGGTGTTCACAGGACCGTGGGGAGTGTTGCAGCGTGTCGGGAATTGCGTGTTTTAATTGTCCATTGCTGAGTTAGTTAGATTCAGATGCCCGTTCCACTCTCTAGAGATCTTTCAGCGACTGCTCAATTAGTTAGACTCCAGAGCAAATCCATTCTCACTTCCCTGATAGAATCTTTATTTGATTCTGCCCATTAAAGGCTTTACTTGCTAAAACCGCTTCCTTGACTCCTCTCACAAAATTCTCCTCATTTTCTTTAGTTTAGCATATTAGGGAGTCTTCCCTTCAAGGGAAACTGAACTTGCTCGATTTTGCTCTTTGATAACTCTTTGATAACTCTTGAAATTTTATTTTGTATTTGCCAATTTTGAGTTATATATAACGAAGACATTTATGTACTGACCATTTATCCTTGATGATTTGAGTGATTGAGCTAATCTACTAATACTCTCTGTCATCCTTGTGGGAACTAATGTGTTTCACTGTCATTGACATATTGTTGGTTTGTTGATGGTAAAACTCAGTCCGGGACTAAAGGTCCATCCGCTCAAGTGCAGCTTGAACTTTTGAGTTTGCTCCGACAATCTGCACTGTGCAAATCACATCTCCTTCCAACAATGTCCACTCCACTAAATCTCAAAACAGGTTTGAATGTCTTTCTAAGGGGCGATGCCAACTTCAATATGGCGAACAGTCCCAATTGTGATCACCTGAATGTAATATTCAATCTAGGGGTGGCAGAGAGATTTAATTTTATTGGAGGAGGGTAGAATCCTAAACGCGTTATTGGGTGTTGACTGGGTTAGGTTTAGCCAATCAATGTCGGCAGCAGTGCTAAATTTGAGTCAGTGGTTGCCGGTGGGGGCCATCGGCACTCATTTTTGGAGACCAGCACTTATTTTTCCTCATCAGACGTTTCTCGAGTGCAAGAGAGGAAAACACATACAAAGTGGATAGGCAGAGAAAGAGAAAAACTGAAAAACGGTCCATAAGGGAAAAAAGCAGGAACCTGAAAGAGTGAGCTAAAAGGGCAGGGAGTGTCTGGTACAGGATTACAGTGGCATGAGTTGGAATCAAGATTATGCAGATTTTGCATGAGCCGCGGGTTTCTGAGCAGAGCTTTGGGCACCGGTACTCATTCTTTTAACATATTAAGCACTGACTGACAGTTCACACAATGTATCATCTGTGTGCTTACAGGGCTTCAATCTCCAGCACATTCAACCATGTTGTGTCACTCTGTGGTCAGAGGACGTGTGCACCAGTTGTTTGTTATGGAACGCGGTATTGAATGCCACAGGTGACTCCAAGTAGACAAACACATCTCAGGAAAAATGTACTCGATAATTGTCTAAAAAAAGTTTGCTTACACATATGACCTTTATTAATCAGAATCAGGTCACGGGGACACTTATGTCTCACACAAAGTGCATTTACTCTTTAGTCACTGTTTGAAGGTTGGCACAGCACGGCGAATATTTAATAATCACATTACACATCATCTGCGGATCTGATCTGCCCACGTGCGAGCGCCAGAAGTGTCAACAACCCACGCCTTCCAAATATGGGAGGCATGCACGTGCAAAGCAGGGATTATAAATCCCTGAAGACGCCATGACACATGACCTACTTTGTTCCCAGAAATATTTCACTGTCCATTATCAAGTGTCTGGGATGAAAATGTGGCCTGCCCTTTCTTATTGCCAGTGCTTAAGAGTAAGTGCTGCGGCTGGCACTATTGAATGTCGGCGTGCCGAATTTCAAAGCTGCGCAGTCTTGATTTCACCTCATGCCTCTTTAATCCACCACCACAACTTCCTTATCATCCATCTCACTCTTTCAGGTTCCAGGTTCCTTCTTTCATCCTTTGTCACTGTTTTTCTTTCTCCTTCTTTCCACGTGTTTTTTACTTTCTTGCTCTGGGTCAAAGTCTAATGAGGAAAAGTGAGTGCCAGTCACCAAAAATGAGTGACGGTGGCCCTACCAGCAACCACTGACTCAAGCAGTGCTTATTGCCTGCAAACCACCACAGTCAAAGTCCTCCAAAGTGTCGCGGTAGGCCCTCATAACGGAGCTGCAGGACTGCTAATGCAGCGCCTTGAAACCCTGATACCGCTAGATGGGCACTTGCTCTTCTCAAAGTTTAAACCTGAGAAATAGGATATTTCTCGGGATTCAGTGTTTTGTACCAATTGATGTATATTGTTTGCAATTTCAGAACATTTCCATGAGCAGACTTCAAGTTTTTCTGGAGAAATATCCTTGGGGCAAACAAATCAACTGTAAACCAGAACCAGCTGGTTACTTCAATTACTGCCCAAATAGACATTTCTGCAGTTCCTGTAATGAGAGCTTTAGAGTGGCCATTGCCCAGGTCCCAGGACCTTAAACTGCAGGCACAAAAACTCTCAATTTCCATTTTCTATCTTTCCATCGAGAAATATATACTTCTTATATAAAACATAACTCTCTGTCCAGGGCCCCTCTGCACTCCATTTCCTGAAACCATAACTGAGCAAACTCCAGTCTTCATGCAGCGTCTAAATATATAAGGCTTGCACCGAGGTTGGGATTCCACAGGTTAAAGAGCAGGTGCTTAGAACAATCTTTGAACACAGGTTCCAAATATATGTTTTTAAATGTTTTTCCTAAAACCCTCAGAAGTGTGGCTCAATGGTTAGAGCGGCAGACCCTGATGCAGAGATCTGGCCCGGGACCAGGGTTCAATTCCCGCCTCGGCGGGTCTTGGGCTCAATTTCCTCGGACCTGATAATTCTCGCCTCGGTGCCTATTCTAATCATGGGTCCCACTCTGCAACTCTGGGCAATAGCTTGCTTAATCTCCACAACGGCCCCAACAGCGCTGGGATGCCTGGCTTCACCCTGGGGGTGCCCAGGAGTGGACATTTCACAGGGAAAAGCCAGGAAGGGTTCCACAGCGGTATGCGTACAGCGCCAGGACACCTCTTTGGGGGTATAAGTGCGCTTTACAAGTACAAATTTCATTTCAATTTCATTTCAGTATTAAATCTGGCTAGCATCCACAGTGTGCCAAGATGTCATATGTAGAGAAGTCAGTGTGTGTACTGTTTCATTGAATGTCTACTTACCTGTGTGTGTGTTCTTTCATGTGGAGTTCCACGTTCTGGATCTCCTCTCTTAAGGTACCAGCCAACGTCCTACTGGAGCACTTGGTGACTGGAATCACTGGAACAGGAGGTGCGGGATGTGAACTCCTTACATATATACAAAATAAAGCTCTACAACACTTATCTTGTGATCTCAAGCCCTTTCCTAACATTTGGCGATGAGGGACATTGCGGAGACTGACAGGAGCTCACCGCCGCACTTCGGAATAGCCGTGCCGGCTGGTCTGGAGCTGGATCCTGGAGTGCTGCATTGGTCTTCATTTTAAAGGACGTCTTCCACAACCCTCCAGTTGCACTCGGCTGCCAGTGAGATCGCTTTTGGAGGCCTCCTTGCTGTTGACTAGTTGGGGTGCACTTGTCACAGCGTGAGAGCTCGACGGGAGTAAACAGCGACTCAGGCGTTAATACCGTTGTGGTTAGGTTGCTGACAACAGCCCGCAGCATGGCGGCCATCTTTATTTTGGGAAACCTGCTACAGCAGGGCTTGCTCATGCTTCCAGCGTATTAGTATACAGGTTAAGACGGTTTGACAACATCACCCAGACTGGAAGCCATCGTTAACGGGGAAATTTGTATTAATAATGATCGTTTTGTCACATAGAATACTCTGGAGTTTTGTCGCATTATTCGGCCATAAGTTTTCCATTATTTTTGGAAAAGATTTGAGTTCACTACGGCTACATCTCAACGACTCGTAAGTATCTTGCCATTTCTATCACATTCTGGGAAACCAGAAGTCTCATGGAAAGTTTAGCTTCTTACTTTTGAGCACTTTTTGGTGGCTTTTGATGGGGAGAAGTTTGATCCAAAAAGGAAGGCAGCTTTATTATTTAGTCACCTTGGCCAAGAAGGACCGCAAACCTTTGATAATTTGCCAGAAGTAGATCCACCACATGGAGAATTCACAAACTGAAATGAATATAATGAAGCAGTGGGTTCACTGACAAAACATCGACACCAAAAACATCCCCATACCACAATATCGAGTCATAAATATAGATGTCAAAAACATCAACCTCCTATATTTATAAAGGTAAGTACAAAAATATTGAAAAAAAATATCGATGACAAATATAGATGTAAAAAATATAGTTTTTTTATATATAAAATAATAAATATATAAATAATAAAATTAATTAAAAATAAATAAATAGATTTAATATATATTTTAACAAAAATAACAAATGAACTTAACCTAAAAAAGTTAAACACACATATAGAATAACAATTATTATATATATTTACTGTAAAACAATTATTAAACTATTAATTTAAATTTATTTTATAATTTTAAAAATATATACAAATGTAACAAATCAATATATATATATATATATATACACCAATAACATAAAAGTTATGTTAAAAAACATTCTATTATTAATTAAAACATTAAACTATTTAAAAATATTTAAACTTAAATTTCCCACTCAGTCAATGTAACAGTAGCGAAAGTGTTGGATAGCGGAGGGGTAAAATTACTATTCCCACTCCAGCGAGTGCAACAGCAGGTAATGTGTTGGATAGCGGAGGGGTAAAAATTACTATTCCCACTCCAGTGAGTGCAACAGTAGGGAAAGTGTTGGATAGTGGAGGGATAAAATTTACTCTTCCCACTCCAGTCAGTGCAACAGTAGATAAAGTGTTGGATAGCGGAGGGGTAAAAATTACTATTCCCACTCCAATGAGTGCAACAGTAGGGAACGTGTTGGATAGCCGAGGGGTAAGTGCAACAGTAGGGAAAGTGTTTGATAGCGGAGAGGTAAAAATTACTATTCCGACTCAAGTCAGTGCAACAGTAGGGAAAGTGTTGGATAGCGGAGGGGTAAAAATTACTATTCCCACTCCAATGAGTGCAACAGTAGGGAAAGTGTTGGACAGCGGAGGGGTAAAAATTACTATTCCCACTCCAATGAGTGCAGCAGTAGGGAAAGTGTTGGCTAGCGGAGGGGTAAAAATTACTATTTCTACTCCAGTCAGTGCAACAATAGGGAAAGTGTTGGATAGCGGAGAGGAAAAAATTACTATTCCCACTCCAGTGAGGTAACAGTAGGGAAAGTGTTGGATAGAGGAGGGGTAAAAATCACTATTCCCACTCCAATGTGTGCAACAGTAGCGAAAGTGTTGGATAGCGGAGGGGTGAAAATCACTATTCCCACTACAGTCAGTTCAAAATTAAAAACAAATAAAATATCAACAACAACAAATATTTGAAAAACAAAATAAATTGAAAAAAGATATAAATATCTTATTTTTAATATAATTTAAAAATAATAAACACATGTTATAATGTTAAATACATATCACAAATACCTACAAATATTAAATAAAAATAAAATATAAAAATACTTTTCAAACAAACAAATATTTTTAGTTGGAAATTATTTAAAACAAAAACATTATTGCATACATTTATTTTCTTTACATCCACCCCAAAAACACCACACAATTCACAACCCACATCTAAATGAGAAATAAAAATGTACTTCCATAATTAACATAATTAATTATCAATTGAATAAACATTATTAATTAAAAAACAAATTAAAACACATAAAAATTAATTAACTTCCCGCCCTTTACCCCTATTAACCCCACAACCCACACCTAAAATTAATTACTCAATTCCCATATTTAATTTTCAAATAATGAATTAATAATATTAACAACTAATTAATAAATTAATTAAAAATAAATTAATTCCCACCCTTTCCACCTATAATCCCCACAACCCACACCTAAAATTAATTAGTTTTATCATTTAATTTTCAATTAATTAATAATAATTAACAACTAATTATTAATTAATTAATACTAAATTACTTCCCACCCTTGACCCCTATAAACCCCACAACTCGCACCTAAAATGAATTAGATAATTTCCATTTTTAATTTTCAATTAATTAATTAATAATTTTTGGACCTTCTATCCAAAGTAAAGTCAGGATCACCTACCGATAGTTGTCCGCCTCATATTTTAAAAGATGTTTTTACCACCTTCCCCGGTCCTGCCTTGGCACTTCTTAATGACTCTCTGGCACAGGGCTGTGTTCCAAAAGCGTTTAAAGAAGCAACAGTGGTTCCCTTACTAAAAAAATCAGGTGCGGACCCTAGGGTTCTGACCAATTATCGGCCCAATTCCTTGCTCCCCTATTTGGCAAAAATACTGGAATCCCATGTGGCCAAAAGCCTTTGTACCTTTATTGAACAGTCTGGCTATCTTGATCCAAATCAAGCAGGGTCCGCCCAGCCCATTCTACTGAGGCAGTGATACTTACTGTTCTGGAACGCTTCGGAAAGAAGTTGACAAGGGCTCCCCCCAGGTCCTGGTGCTACTAGATCTGTCTGCGGCATTTGACACGGTCGATCATGGTATTCTGATCGACCGTGTCAGGACTGCCGGCATCAAGGGGAGGGCATCTAGCTGGGTTGAGTCATTTCTAGAGGAACGCACTCAGTCAGTACGTCTCTCCCAGTTCTCTGCACCTAAAATGGCAACGACATGTGGAGTTCCACAGGGCTCATTGTTGTCTCCTCATCTATTCAACCTCTATCTCCTTCCCTTACTTCATTCCCTCAGAAACAGGAAAGTATGCACGTACAACTACGCAGATGATATGCAACTGGTGTTCTCTATCAACAACTCACCTGAGTCGATATCTGAATTCCAGGCAACAATGTTGCACATTCGTGACTGGATGAATAACAACCAGCTAAAATTAAATCCGGACAAAACAGAAGTGATTCTGTTGGGTGGTCCCCTGAACCCATGGAATGCACAGTTTTGGCCGAGTGAACTGGGTTCCCCACCCAACACTTCTCCCTCAGCCAAAAGTCTGGGAGTGATCATCAATAGTGATCTCACCATGAAAGCTCAGATAGGAGCAGTAACTTCCACTTGTTTTTTTCAACTGAGGAAAATAAGAAAGATCAGGAGATTGCTCACACGGGAAGCCTTAATCCAGGTAGTCCTAGCTATGGTGATATCACATCTGGATTATGCCAATTCTTTATATTTTGGCATACCACTCTACCTCACCAAGAGACTGCAAATGGTACAGAACCAGGCAGCCAGACTGATATCCCAACAACCTAGATGGGAACACATCACTCCCACCATGAAAGAACTACACTGGCTTCCCATCCCACAAAGATGTGCATTTAAGGTTGGTTGCTTTATCTTTAAAACTCTGTATGGTGCTAGCCCAAAATTTATATCCAGACTCGTTCAGAAATACGTACCTGCACGTAGTCTACGCTCTGCCCATAAGAACCTCTTAGCCATTCCCCCCTACAGACGGAAACGAATGGGAGGCTGCAGGTATGCAGTATTGGCACCCAGTTTCTGGAACACTCTTCCTTTGGACATAAGAATTTGTACTGAATTCACAAGGTTCCGTAGGCTTCTTAAGACTTGGCTATTCACCCAAGCGTACAATTAGTTCTTCAGACAATTGAATACAGGGGGCCCCAACAATTCCTTAAGTTTAGCGCCAAGAAACCAACTGGTGTACGTGCGCTTTATAAGAAATTTTAACATAACATAACAATTAACAACGAATTATTAAACATAAATTACTTCCCACCCTTTACCCCTATAAACACTACAACCCTCACCTAAAATTAATTACACCAGTTACATATTTCATTTTCAATTAATTAATAATAATTAACAACCTATTATTAATTAATTAAAAATAAATTACTCCCCACCCTTTACCCCTATAAACCCCACAACCCACGCCTAAAATTAATTACACAATTTCCATATTTAAATATTAATTAATTAATATTAATTAACAACAAATTAATAATTAATTAAATATAAATTGCTTCCCACAATTAACACTATAAAATCTGAATTAAATAAATATTAATAAATAAAAAAAGAATGAATTAATTATATTGAAATTACTTCCCACCCTATTCCCCTATAAACCCACAACCTGCTACAGAACTAAAAAACGCAAAATTTAATTAAAATAAAATTGATAACTACTAAAAATTTAACACATCAAAAAACATAAACAATTTTTATACAAAAAAATACATCACATACATTTAAAATATGTACTAAAATTCATAACACTAATTAAAAAATCGATATTTTAAACAACTATATTTTTGCAAACGATATTATTGACTTCTATATTTTTAAATACGATATTTCTTACCTTCAAATCGATATTCTTGACCATGATATTCTTGCTGTCGATATTTCTCACTCACAATATTTAGGACTCGATATTTCTGTAGTTCGAAACTTCGAACTCGATATTTTGTCTGCACACCGAAGCAGTGGCTAGGTTATCAAATAAATGTACAGAACAGCCAAGTATTTTGTTAGAAAGATTACATTTTTCTAAAGAAAACAGAATCAAGAGGAATTGGTGGAAGAATTTGTGTCAGCTTTAAGGTTTTTAGCTTCAACATGTAATTTTGGCAATTCATTTAACATATATATTTGTGAGCAATTTGTTTATAGCTGTCACTCCAAAAAAATTCAAGAACGTTTATTGAGTTGCAGAGACCAAAGGGGCCCATTACGATGTCGGGCGGAAGCACAACCGCTGTGCTGGCGGATGCAAAAACCACCAGTTACCGCCGGCACGCAGCAGTCCACACGCCCGCCCAATTACGATGCGAAAAGCAGGCCAAACACCGCCGGCAAGCCAGCAACACCGTCCGCCATCAAAGTGCGCCCGCACACGTAGCGGCGCAGCACAACTGACACACACCGTCCGACGAAACACGTCCCGCCCGGCGCATAAATTACGATGCCGCAAACAAACGGCTCCCACGGCAAAGAGACACCGCACGTGAAAGAGAGGCGGAAACACGGACGCAGAGCACGGACAACGAAGAAGCGGCACCCGGGCATGAATCCAGCACTGCAGGCCCTTCCCATGCTTCTGCTGATGCACCACCAAGGACGCAACGTACCGCGGAGACGCAGGTAGGCACACACACAACAAGTGCACGCAAACAGCGCACACAGTGCAAGGGCGGAAAAAGCGGACAACCCACCACCAGCGCGTGTACACTACACATCCACCATTGCATCCACAGATGACACACAGGCCA